>NW_019775608.1:285654-296478 GCF_001039355.2 Lingula anatina | reverse complement strand
TTATGATAATGTCCAGCAATAATTTGTCAAAATCGATCACTAATTCTAAACTATATGCAAAAAGTAATTTGCTCGGACACACGAATGCCTGTATTTATTTTCGATTACGGTGTCAGCTTGTTGTTGTAATGAATTGACGTGCGTCATCTGGGATTTGAGCTCGTGACTTGCCGTCACCATGGTGTGATGGCTCGGTATTTTGCAATCAAGCATGGTACCGACTGCGCCGTGACGGATCCGCCCAACCTCCACATCTCCGAGTTTCCTCTTATAGCAATCAATAGGCCGTGACTCGTACCTCTGTATTTCATCCCGCGCATCGAGAGTCTGCAAACATGGTATTATCATCAACGTTGTTTAAGTTCATCATGTGCACGTGCACTTATTTGAGAAGTCGATCCTGCTGGACCGATAACATTTAATCTGAACACAGCCTTAGTTCATTCTCATCAGGGAGACGGAGGCCACACTGAACAGAAATGGTGGGGCTATCATCCCTTGTCTGTACCTGACTTTTCTAAGGTATAAGGTGGGAGGGGGACACGTATGTGAGGCTATTCACTGCGCTAGCTTCATTTACCAGTGAAAAAGTTCTGAATGGCCATAGAAATATTGTACTTGCAGTTGATTGAAGAGCATAACTGCTCTATCCCGCGTATTAAATGTATTCGTGAATAGATAAATAAATATATCTTTCAAAACAAAAAGAAATCAAAAATATGGAAATGAGGAGAAATTTCCAAATTTTCAGAAATGTAGGGTTACACAGAATTAAAATACATAAACGAAAACGGTAAATTCATTTATACATACTTTTATTTCATAATTAAAAAAGGACAAAAACAACTTGTTTGACATTCAATAATGCATAACAAACAGGAAAAGAAAAAGAAGTATTTACCTTAAAGGGTAAACAAAGGCTTTCAACTTAAAAACAAAAGGAAAAATTTTAGGGGAAAAGGGGAATGACACCCGCAGTGTAACATAACATCAAACAAAGAGTCATAGTAGGCTACGCAGCCTTCAAGATCTTGTTCAGAAATGATCGGCCAAGAAACCCAGTATTTTAAAACAGTTCATCAATGTTTGGTTAACATGCTCTAGCACAAAGCGTGGATAGAGAACTGGTGTTGTGGATTTAGTCGGTTCTGGCCATTTTGATGTTTCTGTCACCGGAGTAGAGTCTGGCGATCATGGCCTCATTGAGAGCCCAGTCGTAGATCTGGACCTCATCGAGGAAGCCGACCAGGTTGGTGTTGCGGAAACCGCCATTGGCCTCGCAGTCCAAGTCTCTGCCCATGTACAGTGGAGCAAGGGTAGCTGGGATAGAACCTGAGGAAATCAAAGCAAAAATGATTACTTATGTTATTGAAAATTGGGTTTACCGACCGGAACTTAACCCACTCCGTGATTATCAATGGCTCATTTTTAAGTGCACGACATTTAGCACAGAACAAAATCGTACATCTTGTGCACATTGTTGATTATTCCGTGTATTTGGTAGTTTTTGCACAGCTTGGTTGTACTTGAGGTAAACTATTTAGCTTTAGGTAAACTAACTAAATTCAATCAATACGAAAATCCGTACGTACCAACAGCGATCTCATCCAAAGATAGATGTCCGTTGACGTACAGTTTCAGTCTGAGACCATCGTAGACCAGGGCCACGTGGTTCCAGCCGTTTCCACCGTAGGAGCCAAGATCAACAGTCACGAGGGTGCCGTTGTTGTCGATCAGGACACGGCCGCCAATATGGCCGCGGTCAGAGTACATGGTGATGGTTGGCTCGATGGCGCAGTTGCCGTTGCTGAGAAGACCCTCACGCTCGTTCTTAGCATGATCGGCGTTGTCGTACCAGAAAGAGATGGTGAGGGCAGAGCCCCATGGGTAGTTGTTGAAACGTGGGACCTCGCAGTGGACGGTGCCGTTGAAGTGAGCAGCATATCCGACCTTTCCTGGGGCAAGTTCTACACCAGCGCAGTCAGTCCAGAAGTTGTCGACCTTGGTGTCGGTATCCTCATCGAATGGCCACAGGGCAATAGCCTGGAGATCTAGAAGAAATTATCAAGGTAAGTAATGGTGCTTTTTTAAATAAAATAACCCGTATGCTATCTGAATAAGATACAAGCACTAGTACATTTGGAAAAGAAACGTTCTGTACTTGCCTTGTCAACTTATAATTATATTTAAGACAAAAAAAAAAAAAAGAAAAACACATCGAAGTCGAGATTTTGCACACAAATTTGATGCAGGTTGCGACTTTGCCTTTTACAGAAAATGTTTATGTTAATGTCAATACCACACAGAGATTTTTACATACCTGGAACCATGCACATGCATCTGTGAACGTTGAACTCCCACTGTCCGCAGCTGACACGCTCGATTCTGGTATCGTCACCAAGGGTCTGGGATCTGTAGAAGGTGTTGGCATCACCCCAGACGGCCAAGTAGGTCCATCCGTCAGGGCCGTCACATTTGCCGTCAAACTGGGGAAGGGTGGTGTAACCGATGGTGGTGGTTGGTGGTGGAGCTTAACAAAAACAAACGGTTGGTTAGTGAGTCTGGTTAATTGAAATAAAGGTATTTGCTAGTACTTCATGGTTGTACTGCATACAACTGCATCATGCAATAAAATCAAAGTAAAAGTAAATAGAATTTGTTATTTTGCAACACTCTCATGCCAGCTCTGCTTCACTTTTCGAAACTATTTCAAATTGTGAAGTTTCTGTTAACTTACTTCTTGGTGGGCACTGTGGGTATGGGACCTTGCTGCCTGGGCAGGTGGCGACCTCACAGGGGACACAAGTCACAATGCTGCCGTCGAAGAGGGTACCTTCGGCACATTCCTTCAAGTGAACCTTAACGTTCAGGTTCTCGTCCAAGTCGCACTGGAGGTAAGTTCTGCAGTCTTCTGGGTTCTCGTAGTAACCGACGCCATTTCTCTCTTCAATGCACTTCTTGCAGAAGTCATTGAATTTGGGAGCTGAAAACAGAACATCTAGAAATGTAATATTGGTTAAATACACAATGAAATCAAGTAAATCACTTAATTACTTTTTATTATCGCATTCGATATTTTTATTTAAAAACAAATTTAGTTGATATCAGCAAGAAAAAAGATTGAAGTACTCACCCAAATGATGCTCGTCGTAGACAGCGAAGGCACTGCTGACAAGGGCAAGGAGGACAAGGCGCAACATGGTGAAGCTGGAAATGAATATATTACATTATATTTTCTTTACCCGGAATTGCACCGACGTTGTAATAAAGTGACTGGTCAATTTTAAAAGGCACGTTTTTCTGTTTGGTGCCGCCCCGAGTTAGGTTAGTTTCTGCCTTGATAACTTTACAAAAGCATTTGATGCTGTGTGCAACGACACCGTTGAAAGTTAATGAGGCTGATTGAGGTAACTTTCTTTTCCAAACAGAAGTAAAAGAATCCTAATTCTGAGTAAGAAGTGAGACAACTACCCTTGATGTTAGACACCTGTATATCTCAGTTACTTACCTTGTGGTGTAGGTGATCTCTCTAAGCTGTGAGCAGGGAAGATACTGGACCTCTGAGAGGGGGGGTTTATATACCGAGAGAGAAACAAATGCTCTCTTCACTATCCCAAGTCTGAACGAAGGCACAGTACAGCCATTCACAACGGTGATGAGAGGCAGGCGTCTGTTCGGTGATAATTATCTGACAATGATCAGTCACGCAACGGCTCGTTAGCAATGTCAGTGATAAGAAGGTTTTCTTGGTGTGTAAAGAGCGACATTTAGATATTCACAGATAATATTTATTGACAGTGCCGCTCCCCACCTTTTCTACACCCTGGGGTATGTACAGTATATGTAAGATAATGTGTGACTATGTTCATTGACACTGATGATTGTGGTCACGAATTAAGTACAATAATTCACCCAAAGGAGTCATGTACTTGCCATATGACAATGCCTTTT
Source organism: Lingula anatina (assembly GCF_001039355.2). Next base: position 292,527 of record NW_019775608.1, on the reverse strand, counting down.
ATTAATTTAATGTATTCTTTTGTTCATAGTAACAGTTTTCTATCGATCTAATTTGTCTAGTATGAAGCAAATAGTTATAAAATTATTTGAAGACTACTTGCTCTCGTTATATATCAATATCTTTTTATAAATATTTGTTATTATTATTATTTTCATTTCTCGGCCTTAGATTGTTAATGTTCATTCCAATGTTATATATATAATATTATTAAACACCAAATTAAAAACCTATGAGCAAATTTGACAACACCCGTAAATAGGCTTTTGAGGCTAAAAAGGGTTGTTAGTTTTCTTAACAAGATACTCCAATATCAATCTTCTCGTGTGACATTAGCTAACGTCATGGTTATAAATAGACAGGCGTCTGCTTTAAAATATTTGTTTCATATGCAGACTTAGATTTAAGCTGTGTGTTATTGTTAATTTGGCAACCAAAGCAACAAACATTTTCCATAAATGGCAATATCAGCCTTATAAAAATGTTTATACTGAGGGTGTTTTGAAGATCATCCTTTATATTTCGGTCGTCCCACCCAGGGAAGCTCCGCGCTTGGTCTATATTTTAACGTTTTACTATCTCAGACTTCTGTCACAAGATATAAAACGTTTTAACGCCTTCTCTGTAAACAAAATATAACTCTGCACTAAAATTAATTTTCAAGCTGGGAGAACACTGAACCTTACACATCAGATAATATCTGATCACATATAAAGTGTTGCTTTCAAAATATCCCCTTGTTTGTACTATATGAGCCACATTAGCTGCGTTCATCGACTGCAGTGCTTAATTTTAGTCCTTATGTGATATTAATCGTTCCCAACGACGTTATTAATAATTCTATCATTGATACCACCGGTAGCAATAATAACCTGTCTGAATCAGTCAAAGACAAGTACTCTTTGTGTAAAAATCATATTGGATTCCACAACTTGCACATAAATCGACTGCTGTTATGTCCTAATAGAAGACGTATTCATGTATCCCACGCTATACCACATAATGCCACTACTGACACCACCTCTGACAACAATAAGCTGTCTGAACAGTCACAGACTCTCGTGTTCTACAGATTTGGAAAATGTACAGGGGCGGCAGCACTTCTAGATAATATCTGCGGATATCTTAACTTCCATCTCCCTAAATTAAGAACGCGTTATTGTCATTGACACTGTTAAAACAGTTGCGGCACTATTATTAATCTTTTTTTCATGTTTTATTGTGAAATCACTTGCCCTGTACTCATGGGATATGTAAATGTCAATTACCCCTTTCATAAACTCTAAGAAAATTCGAAAACAGTATTAGAAAATAAATGCAAAAATGGAACGACACTTCTTGGTGACCTATAGTGGCAAGGTGGACCTTGATCATCAGCTAAGGTGTTTAAGTGGAGGTTAGAAAGGTGTGTTATTTTAAAACTCAGACGCAAAATAAGGCACAGATCATTATATGTCTCAACATTTTGATCTAAATCGGGAGACAAAAGTTCTTAGATGCAAAAATAAGTTCTTCTTTCAACGGACTCAAACTTCATAAACTCAAATACTGCACCTATTTTAATCTTGTTATCTTGAATGAATGTTTTTTTAATATTTTCCATTAGAAAATTGTATTTTGAAAAAAAGGCATGCTATTGTCAACACAACGTGCAGCGATATTATGAATCGTGCCTCGTTGTGTCTGCGATGGATTTCCATATCAAACATGGTTGCCGACGTGCACGTAATTTTTTCTTTTGCATTCCCATTTAATATTTTCGATAGTGTACTATGTGTGCGTACACCTAGGTAATGTACCAGAACGTATCAGTATAGACTAGTAGAGGGTATACATGTATATCAGAGAGTGTAAATCAGGAGAGCTAACTCCTGAGATTTTGTTCTGGTTGCCGACAGGTCCCCATATACAGTATACAGAAAGTGTAGTTCAGATTACGAAAGGTTTGAGGAGAAATACAAAAATTTGATTTGATTATGTATTCAAAAAATTAATGATATCTCAACTACACCTAAAAACATCACAGAAAATTATGCTAACGTCCTAAGGTATACAACCAGCTAAGATATCCCCGATGAGAGTGACACGATGGGCATTAAAATAGCAGAATGCGAAAATTAACCTTTTTTAACTATTGATTTAAATAGCTGTATTATGACCGAGTTGTAAAACAGCCGATGAAATTCTTTACTAAATATATTGTCAATTTTTTATGTCAAACTTTTCAAAAACATACTTCATTAAAAATTTAATAAATACTAACTGTCGATTTGATTTTTCGTTATTATTTCATTTGGTCAAAGTATTTGATTAAAGTAAACTCTTCATACAAAAAGGAGCCATGCCGCTAGACCAGTATAGGCATGTCAGACTTTTGCCAGGTAGGTATCCGAGTCATTTTAAAATGTCACTCGACAGAGGCGTTTACGTGTGATTCTGAGATTTTCATACATTGGATTAGCAAACGAATAACCGGAGGCTGTAACCCAAGAAATAAGAAAAAAATTTACTCAAGTTTAATGGTGATTAAATGTCCACTTACGTTTTATTTTAAAAGATTTGGTTCCATAAGCTTACATTATTTCATAGCCTTTGTACTGGGTAGGGTATGTCCTTTAATAATGTTTAGCCGATTTTGCTCATTATTTATTTATTTATTTATTTATTTATTTTGTCATGGTGGACTGATATGATTTCCAAAGACGATTTCTCTCTGACGGTGACTTGTAACTGTCTTTTCTAAGGCATTTGTTAAGGGGCACGTATAGAGGCTATTTATCTGGATAGTCTTATTCCCTTATATATATATATATATACAGATTAGAGATTAAAAGAAAAGCAAAGTACTAGTTGTAGATTTTAAAGAAATAACTGCTCTTTTCTGCGCACTGACGGTATTAAGGTTTCAACTTATCTTTCAAAACAAAATTAAAATATATGAGAATATATTAACACAAATGTAGCGTACAACAAAGTGATAATACAAAAGCCATAATTTCATTCATAAATGTACATAATTTTATTTCATAATTTAAAAAAGGTCCAAGTACAAATTGTTTAAATAAAATTATGCATAACAAACGGGGAAAGAATATGGAACATTTACTTTAAGAGGTTAAGAAACTTAAAATGAAATGAAAAAGGTAAGGAGAAGGGAGAAACAACGTCCACGATTTTAAATATGCCGTTTAACAACACATGCATGGTGACATTAAAGTAAAATATCGTGGGTGTATAGGTGCAAGGAACGCAGAGTATCCTCGAACCCGATATGGGGCAATTGAGGGCATTCCTATAAACGAATATACTGGTAACAACATCTGTTGCTCTGTTCTCCGCAGTTAACATATCATCAAACAAAGAGTCATAGGGGGCTACACAGCCTTCATGATCTTGTTCAGAAATGATCGGCCAAGAAATCCCAGCATTTTAAAACAGTTCATCAATGTTTGGTTAACATGCTCTAGCACAAAGCGCAGAAAGGGGTGTGGCGTTATGGATTTAGTCGGTTCTGGCCATTTTGATGTTTCTGTCACCGGAGAAGAGTCTGGCGATCATGGCCTCATTGAGAGCCCAGTCGTAGATCTGGACCTCATCGAGGAAGCCGACCAGGTTGGTGTTGCGGAAACCGCCATTGGCCTCACAGTCCAAGTCTCTGCCCATGTATAGTGGAGCAAGGGTAGCTGGGATAGAACCTGAGGAAAAGATAATTTGAGCTCATTATACTCTAATGAAGTAAGCTTGAATGTAACTTACCATTTGATAATAAATATCGCAGTGATGTATATGTTTCGATGTACTACAAAAGTCAACAACTTTGCAACTGTCTGGCTATCGGTAAAAAAATTACTTCGGTTTTAACAACAACAAAAAAAAAAAACGCACCTGGGCTTTACGGTTAGTTTTAAATTCCGAATATGACTGAAAATAGAAGACAACTTTTTCCTGTTCATTTCTACTCACCAACAGCGATCTCATCCACAGACAGGTGTCCGTTGACGTACAGTTTCAGTCTGAGACCATCGTAGACCAGGGCCACGTGGTTCCAGCCGTTTCCACCGTAGGAGCCAAGATCAACAGTCACGAGGGTACCGTTGTTGTCGATCAGGACACGGCCGCCAATATGGCCGCGGTCAGAGTACATGGTGATGGTTGGCTCGATGGCGCAGTTGCCGTTGCTGAGAAGACCCTCACGCTCGTTCTTAGCATGAGCGGCGTTGTCGTACCAGAAAGAGATGGTGAGGGCAGAGCCCCATGGGTAGTTGTTGAAACGTGGGACCTCGCAGTGGACGGTGCCGTTAAAGTGAGCAGCATATCCGACCTTTCCTGGGGCAAGTTCTACACCAGCGCAGTCAGTCCAGAAGTTGTCGACCTTGGTGTCGGTATTCTCATCGAATGGCCACAGGGCGATAGCCTGGAGATCTAGAAGGAAAGGTTTCATTTTTAAGACAAAAAATCCTTTGTGTTGATATAAATTTCCCTCACGGCTATTTTTATGATTATTTTAAAGTATAGGGTTTTGAAATAGTTTTAGAGAAAGGTATATGTGTTCTGTATGTGCTATTCATTTTTGTGCTTATCGGGACATTGCCTGCCATGTGAACCTCGCGTATTTACCACACAGCGTTTTTGACATACCTGGAACCATGCACATGCATCTGTGAACGTTGAACTCCCACTGTCCGCAGCTGACACGCTCGATTCTGGTGTCGTCACCAATGGTCTGGGATCTGTAGAAGGTGTTGGCATCACCCCAGACGGCCAAGTAGGTCCATCCGTCAGGGCCGTCACATTTGCCGTCAAACTGGGGAAGGGTGGTGTAACCGATGGTGGTGGTTGGTGGTGGAGCTTAACAAAAACAAACGGTTGGTTAGTGAGTCTGGTTAATTGAAATAAAGGTATTTGCTAGTACTTCATGGTTGTACTGCATACAACACAATAAAACTATTAAAAAAAAAGAAAGAAAATTGAAATTGTTATTTTGTAACACTATCTCGCCAGCGCTGTTGAGCTTTTTTAAAAGTACTTCGAAATGTGACGATTCTGTTAACTTACTTCTTGGTGGGCACTGTGGGTATGGGACCTTGCTGCCTGGGCAGGTGGCGACCTCACAGGGGACACAAGTCACGATGCTGCCGTCGAAGAGGGTACCTTCGGCACATTCCTTCAAGTGAACCTTAACGTTCAGGTTCTCGTCCAAGTCGCACTGGAGGTAAGTTCTGCAGTCTTCTGGGTTCTCGTAGTAACCGACGCCATTTCTCTCTTCGATGCACTTCTTGCAGAAGTCATTGAATTTGGGAGCTGAAAATAGAATATCGAGAAATAAATTATTGGCTATATACAAAAGAAAATCTAGTTAATCACTTTATTAAATTTATTATCGCATTCTATTTTATTTTAGCTTATTTAGTTAAAAATCTGATTGATATAATCAAGAGAAAAGATTAAATACTCACCCAAATGATGCTTGTCGTAGACAGCGAAGGCACTGCTGACAAGGGCAAGAAGGACAAGGCGCAACATGGTGAAGCTGGAAATGAATTATTAACATTCATTCATATTTGCTTGTTTAATTTCGACACTTATATTTACTTCGCTGAGGTGTTTCTCTATTTAACGGAGATCCACTCAACAACCAATAAAAATAGACATAACTTGTCAATTTTTTCCGGCAATCATTTCTGTTTAATACTGCCGAAGTTAAAGTGAGTTACTATATGTACCTTTACCTTGCCGCCTTGATATATTTGACCATTTTGCAAAGGCATTCGATGCTGCATTTAAAGACAGCATTGAGAGAAACGAAGTAAGATACAGATAATGTCATATTTCTTTCCGTATTAGCAAAGCAATCCTAAACCTTTCTGAGTAAGAAGTGAGACAACATGGTATCGTCTACTTCAGATGTTAGACACCTGTACATCTCAGTCACTTACCTTGTGGTGTAGGTGATCTCTCTAAGCTGTGAGCAGGGAAGATACTGGACCTCTGAGACGTGGGGGTTTATATACCGAGAGAGAAACAAATGCTCTCTTCACTATCCCATGTCTGAATAAAGTCACAGTGCGGCCATTCACAGCAAGGGTTAGAGGCAGACGTCTGTTTGGTGATAATTACCTGACAATTATCAGTCACGCAACGGCTCGTTAACAATGCCAGTGTTAATAAGGCATTCTTGGCGTGTAAAGACCGACATTTAGATATTCACAGATATGTATTGACAGTATATGTAGAACATGTGACTGGGCACAGTAACAGTGATGATTGTGATCATGAATAGTGTCGAATATCTCACCTAAGGGATTATACTATGCACGTGCCTCGTGCTAATTACTTTATTTCTTGTTCATGTTATTTATTCATTTGGTAGAATAGTGTATGACAGTAGACAAATTTTCTACCTGACATAACAAGTGTGGGACGAATAGTGTAAAATGAAAACTAATCATTGTAAAGACTAAAATATAACGTGCACATAATATATCTGACTTGATTATACAAATAATTTATCTTATTAATATTATTTTTTTATAAATAAGACTACACAGCCCCCCATCGATGCTTATCACTCCAATGTTATGTGTAATATTCTCCTACATCAAAATCAATAAAAAGATTATTGTTAGATAATAAAACATCAAAATAAAACAAAATAATCCTTGTAATATCATTAGACACCAAAATGAAATAAAATAATTATTGTAATATTATGAAAACTTGAACTAAAATGAAAATATTATTGCAACGGCAGATTAAAATAGAATAAAACCTACGAGAAAACTTGTGCTAGCCCGGTTGCAGTTTTTTAGGCTTACGGAAGGTTAATAACCTTTTTAAGTTTTTTTTTTTTTTTTTTTTACATTTCACTCGTATAA
>NW_019775608.1:234702-266644 GCF_001039355.2 Lingula anatina | reverse complement strand
GAGGGGGGTTCACGCTAAATTGCTGTCAGCCGAGCGCGCACGGTAGTTAATTACCCCCTTACAGCTTTTAGTAGGCAGGACAGACATTTAAGCCGGTTAAGCTGACACCAATCTAGTGAGACTCCCCAGGGGGATAGCTCCATCAAATATCTATGGGAATGGGGTCTAAGAATGCGTGGCATATCATTGCAAGTAATATCAAAATTTTGCCAGCTAAAAGCAAGAACCTATTCGGGGAGAGATGGCCCTAACCTCTTAGGTTCCTCATCTCCTTGAGTTGGACAACGATAATTACAGTCGGTATGTACCGGGTACCTATGGTACGCCTGAACTATGGTATACTTAGACCCCAATCAGAATAGGGGAATAACTAGTCCGAGAGTCAAATATGTCCGCTCACTCGAATACTTCCCCACGGGATATCTATGCATTGTCTATTAGCGGATTAGATAGCAAGCTTTGTAGTGGGTCGCCGTACTTGACCCTCGGACTAATTAGTCCCCTTTTCTGAATGGGTCTCTAGTGCTGCAGTGAGAGATTGTTTAGTGCTGGGTAATTTTGCAATTTTGTCTGATTCCTACTTGATGTCGAAAGGTTCGGTTTCACAGTTATTAAAACAGTAAAAACAATATCAACTATTGTGAAGTGTTTAAATTTTATTTCAATTCTTAATCATGTATTCAAAATGTATTCTGTCATAATATATGCATGTCAACCTTCTCCATCAATTTTTAATTGACTGCACTAACGTTCACTCTTCTCTCAAACTAGTACCTCTCTTTCATACATTAAACATCCTCGTAAATACACCATCGATGGGTTTTTCTGCACCAATCATTTTCTCTCTCTCTCTAGTATGTCTTATTGCTGTTTTTTATTTTATCAATTTTTAGCATTATTTTTTCACCACTAATATTTTCTTAACATTATATTGTTCTTCATCCCAGATATATCTATATAACAGTGTAGTTTTGGGGTGTATGGATGCTGTCGGTTTCCTTAACCTTCGCTACCGTTCTGTTTTATTCACACCATTCTTTTGTCACGCACTTACATATCCCGTGTCCTTACCAAGCTGAAAAATATTTCGTAACAAATAAAACTTCATGTAATAGGGCCTACATTAAATGACAAAGGGTCACACTACAATTTCAGTGACTTTTCTGGACAAATCTAACTTGGAGACTCTTTACTTGCATTGGGTTTCAACGATTAATATTTTGATCTGTCAGTGTTTGGCTTCCAGCCAGATGATTTAAAACACTGATCAGGTATATTAACTGCAAAGATTGGTTTGTACCATCTAACACATATATTGTTTCCAAGGAATCTCGTGCATTATATAATCCCTGTATTTGAACAAAGACCTTTGAGCAAATTCTGATTGTGTTGTTTCTCAAGAAGTCTCAAGGGTTTTGTTTTTCCTGTCTTTACAAAAGGTGCCTTGAGCAAATCCTGCTTGTCTTGCTGCTCAGCCCCCCCCCCCATAGTTATTCTCTCACCCTGCTCCTTATATGGCATATATATTTTTTACCTTTAATCATAAAGATAAATAAATAAATATATCCAAAGTGAGAATTGTTTCGAATTGTTATTGAATAAAAGTCTGAATGCTATTGGGGTGGAGGGGTTGTTTTTTCTGATCACGGACCTTTTCTCTTCCAATCCCAACCCCTTCCAACATCAATAATGACTGGTCCTCAATATTATAACCTAATTGTGATGGAAATGCTCTTTTTTAATCACACCAATTTAACTAAAATCTGGCACTTAATTTTGCCTTGGTTGTGAGTGCGGCCTTTAACTGACCGTTTCTTAAGGGTGTCACGACGAGTTTCATTTGAATATAAACCCTGCTAAGAAAAAACGCTTAATAATCCTCTACTGACTACCTTTCAAAGTACTGTCTTCCTCTTATTTTCAAATCGTAATTATTAGACATATTCAACTGCCTCCATGACTTTGGCTGTGCTTTTCTTTCTGGGTCAATAAAGGCCAGGAAAACTCATGTCTGGATGAGTGTCGCAGTAAGACCTATACAAGTCCCCTCACAAAACCCAAATGAAAAACATGTAAAGACATTTTATGGGGCAGCATCGCATCTGTAGGCGTAGGCTTGCATATTCTAGCAAAATATGTGTGGCGTATTTCAATCAAAATCAGTTGTCAATGGAAACCGACGGATTTCTATCGCATCAAGTTCACGTCAGGTTGAAGTGTAAGATGTCAAACGTCAGTCATCTATCAGGTATAAATGTAAAATTTACTTAGTAAGACACGCATTGAGACTGCTTCAGCTTGTGAACGACTTCGCGGCGCTTTCCACTCTGGTATTTTCTTCAAGTTTTGGAAGTCATGAATGCGACTGAGATGTCGGTCAACGGTAGCTCATTTCTTGAAAATGACGAAAAAGAAGAGGACATTCCTGATTTGGCTTTCACCAATCTGTTTTATTTCGCTTTAGGTGGAATTGGGATTTCTCTCGTTTGTGTGGTTGGAATTATTCTCAATTTTCTTTCTGTGGTTGTATTTTCACGTTTCGAGAAACGAACCCCGACTGTATTTCTGTTGATATGCTTAGCAGTGGCCGATAACGTCAATCTTTTAACGACGATCTTTAACACAAGCTTCCCGGCCATGTTCCCCTATACTGGGTTGTTCAAAAACATCTTCTTCTTCCGGATTAAGCACTTCCGGCTTCTGTATGGGTTGAAATATTCCCTCTTCTTGATCCCGCCCTGGTTAGTAGTGCTCGTAACGTTCGACCGTTATTTGCACCTTTGCTCTGAGAACGCCCTTCGAAGTGGAGCAACAGCAAGTATTAAAGTTTGGGCGTTAAGAGTTGGTGGCGTCGTGATTTTTGCCTTTCTCAATGATGTTCCACGGTATTTCTTTGGGTCACTGCCTGAGCGATATTGTCCTTTGAACACGACGTCTCCGATTTTCTGTCTCGGTGCCCCAATCCCGGTTTCAGAATTCCACAAAATGTATACATTTTTTTCTTTCTTTTTTGTTCAGTTCTTAATTCCTTTCATAATTGTTTTGATCTTGAATGTGAAGATGGCCCACCACATGGGGGTTCTTGCCAAGAATCCGACTATGATTGCCATGCAGAAGTTGGGTGTCCATCGTACTTTGATCAAGATGACCTTGGTTATCGCCCTTACCACTTTGGCCGCCTCCTTAATTATGGCCCTATCTAGTCTCTTTGGACTTTTTGGGAACCAGCGCTTTGGTGAACTGCGAAGCATGGTTTTTGTATATCCAATAATAGTTATGATCTGTACACTCAGCTCGTGCATCAATTTCTTCATTTATGGCCTCTTCGGGAAAAAGTTCAGGAGCACTTTGAAGTCGTTATGTTGTCACAGAGAGCAGGGAAAAGAAGGACAAGCTGCTCCCGCTGTGGCCAAACGCAAAAGATATGCAGAGCCAGAAGGGCCCAAGCCAGGAGAGTCAGCTATCTCCACCGTATGTTCTGCTTGAGCAGGCGAGACGAATCCTTTATCACAAGGTAAATAATTAATATTTGTTTGTGTTTGACTTTTTTCCTCTCATTATTATTATTATTATTATTATTATTATTATTATTATTATTATTATTATTTCTACATGGGCTCCTAAACCCGGCGTAGCAAATATTACAAATATTATAATTGTAACAGTTTTGTCCACTTTTAATGTTATTTGGGAATAGAACTAAATGATTAAGATCATAAGCATAAAGGTACAAGCCTGATTGCCAGTCTTGACTATACATAAAGTAAGCGTCAGCAATAACATGCTTTAAGTTTTTTTTTATTTTTTCGTTGGTAAAATGTTCGTAGTTTATTCTGTAAAATGTCTTTGATTAATGTATGAAGCACAGGTACAGATCTTTCTGAACTTCAACTTGTCTTTCCATCAGAGTTTGGATGATAAAGAGTTTATTTCTTCTTGTCCCGCTGTCTGGTACAAAACCAAATTATTCTTGACCCCTGTTTGAAAAATAAAATAAATAAATGAATAAATAAGCCTATAAGACGGTTTCACTGAGAGCTTGGTTACCAACGTAATTAAGTCCATATGTCACTAAGTCCCGTTTCACGAAAAATCTAAAAGGTCGCTGACGTTTTTTTCGTAGCTACTAGCCTACGAAGCCTAGACTCCTCCGGAGGAGTCGTAAGCCAGAAGGCTGTACTAAAACTCAGTAAAAGAGAGGTTAATCAACAACAATAGGGACAAAATACCTCCTTCAAGAAATTGTGTTATGATATCCTCAAATAGTACTGAAATTTTACTGAATTTACAGGCCCGTAGGCAGCAAATTCAAAGGGGGGGGTGTCTTTTTTCGAAAAAAAGTGGACCTTTTTAGCGCGAAACCTATTTTATATTTGTTTTCGTAAAAGAAAAATAAAAACAAGGCTTAGCAGATTTAAGATCATGTTTGGTATAACGAAAAGTAGTTAAAATTACAACCCTTGAAGGAAAGGGGGTGACAGAGAGAAAAACGTTTTAACTAGGCCTATTTATTGTTAAAATCAGAAAAAATATTTTGCTATAATAAAAACAACAGTAAAAGATTACCATAACTTGTTATAAAATGTTGCCATAAACAGTGTCATTTCCTTCAATTTTGAATGAACACGGTAAATTTTACAGGGCAAAATATCACATAACAGCACCCATTATGAAAACAAAACTGACCATGTGCACTGAAAAGTGAATGAGTACATATAAGTGTTTTACTACACCTACAAATACAAAACCTACATTATAAAGAAAAAAATTAGCAATTACAAAAGTGATATCAAAAGTTATAAAAGAGAGGCATTGCTTTCATACACATTTAACATTTGAGAAAAAGACTGGTCACTAACCGTATTATCAGTGGATAATGTTAGATATTTTTAAGTTAAAAATATATAATTTCATCCATCTTATATAAGATTACTTCCCAACCACAAGGATGTCCTAAATAGCAAAATGCTTTCTACATCAATTCATTATAATATCACTTTAAAACAAGGAGAAATCACAGTGCATTTAAATACAATTATAAAGAGATAAATCAAGCACAGTTTAAAAATCTGAATTTTATCTGATAATATAAGAGAAGACGATGCTTATTGAGAAGGGTGTATACAATTCTCAAGAGAAAAAGGCGTATTTTACATTATTATTTGCAAGATTGTTTTATTCTCAACGTGTGAATGGTGTGTGTAAGGTGTCTTTGACTGTCATTATATTGAAAATATTAACATTCTCTATGAAAATAAGACACAGGACATAATGCATTGACGGCATTAATGCCTTTGCAACAAATCAGTGACTGCCCAACAACGAGCTCACCCAATCGACTGAAAATAGAGAAAACTTGAGGACAATGATTGTCAACACCTGCTCCAGACCTGACACGTGATGATGAAAAAATACGTTCTTTTTGTAGTGTTTGTTTCAAAGATTTAAGGTATACAAGAAATTCTTTTCTTTAAAAAAATGACCTTTTTTTTTGTAAATCAGCATTGTCGTTTTTTTTTCTACTATAATTTTATTTCGAGTATTTTGGTGACGTTCGCCTCTTAAGTGAGAAGTCGTTATTTTATTTTACTTCAAATATGCGGGGTGGCTTTGTATGTTACGATATGGACGATTTTTTTTCAAATGTAGTATTGTAATGTCTCATATCAAACCAAAATAATATTTGATCTTCCAGTAAGTGGTTTCTTTTAAGTTATTTCTTGCAAAAGTGGTGTGTCTTTATATTGGTGACTGTATATAGTAATGCACGTTTCATTCATTACACAGATTGATTTTTCACTAGATATGAACAGATATGTCTCTGGTTAAGTAGATGGCTAATCTCTGCACTATGACCCTGTTCTGAAATCTCAAGGATGATTACATGGCTTGTAATCGTTTGCATAACTACTGAGGCACGGTCACTAAGCAAGTCCCTGTCAAGTCCCCTTGACAGTTATCAAGATAGTTAATTGCTCATCAGTGACAATAAAACGCCCCTTTAGCAGACAGACAAGACAAGACAGGTTGCATAACAAGCGTTAATTATATTGGCGCGAAGCCCAGCTTTCACTGAGCTCCTGCAGAGCGAGTACAAAGCCTTCTGCGCGTGTGCAGAGTTACTTGTTTCCTCCTGGCCTAGCGAAACAGGGTTGCCTCAGCAAATATGTCCACAATAATAAATGCGGCCCTGGTAGAGGGTAAATTTTAGCGACCTTCGTTTCCATTAGTGCAAAACCCAAAAACAGTGGAATTTTTTTTAATTTGGGAGTAAAATATCTCAGTATAAAATCAGATTTATATTTGATCTTCCAATAGGTTGATTCTTGTAAGTTATTTCTTGCAATGATGGTGTGTGTCTTTATATTGGTGTCTATATTTAGTAATGCACATCTTAATAGCCAGGTCCATTTGACATGTTCTGTCTTATAGGAAAGATAATATCTTCTTTAATTATTATAAACATAATTATTATAAACATATTTTAATGGCAATAATGTTTTATAAATTATTATGGTCTTTTGGTAGCAACTGTGATATGAAAAACGTGCAAATTCACGTATACGTAATGATAGTTGGTCAGAATTTCAAAAGAGATTGTGGACCGTTTAACAGTTGAAGCTGCATGTATTAGATGAGATATTCTGAGATATGCTAAACCACTATCCTCTACCAAGGCTGCAGGTGATTTATGTTCACTTCTCTATAACAGTAGAGAAATGTGCCATGAATAAGCATAGATATAACTGTTGATATCTAGTGAAAAATCAATTTTTGGCATAGCTACTAAACCGCCAGGCCATTTTAATCTATAAGAAGGGACAGTGTTAGTGCTGATGAGTAGCTTTCTTACTGTTAAATCAAAGATTAAAATTCAATTAAATCCATTACGAGCTTCGCCGAAACACAATTTCTTTTATCACTCCATAACATATCAACAATTCAATGTTATAACTGCAACTTTGCTGTTTTGGAGGTGAAAATTCGTCAAATCTTCGAGAAATTTTAAAATGTTCACCATCTTATTTGCCAAAATATATATTACTATTTTCACTTTTTTTTTTAAATCGTTATATGTGCCAACTCGGCGGCAATGGATATAATACATGTACACAAAATGGACAATAGAAGTGTCACCCCTACTGAACCAATACTTTGGGGGAGATAAATGACTGTGGAATGATATGCTCCTGGTATCATTTTATTAACATCACATTTCACAAAAAGTCCAACAATACAATTCCATGGTACAGCGGTTTTATACTCATTAGTCACATTATAAGTAGACCAGGCATTATAACTTTGATTACTCTGATTCAGCGGGTGACGATTCTATTGTCCAGTTTGTGTACATGTATGTCTTTGCGATGAAGGGGGGTTACAAGAATTTTTGTTACACAGAGGTGTGACACTGTCTGTGTGGCTTAGAAGAGGTTTATTATTATCATTTTAGATTGCAGTTTACTACACGGATGTTGAAGTACTGGAGCATTATGTAATTTAAAGAGACTTTTATTGTTGACTTGACCTTGAGTGTAGGAAGCCGCGGGCCTTCACGGAATGGAAGAAATTGTCTTTTCCAACTCAGGCAGAGTTTTATTTCTGCATCGAATAGTTAGAGAGCGCTTCTAGAAGGCAGACATCAGCTAATAAGGCAAAATGCACATGTATATATTGTGAACTTGTATTCACTTATTCCCCTCCTGATAAACTGCTTATATATCCTGAAGTATTCGCCGTAACTGGTGAAAAGCGATTGAAATATCCGATACCATGAGAAACTCCATTGGTAGCGCCGACCATTGATGGAATGATAAACTGACGAAATGCACATAAGCCCAATACTATTCGTAAACAGTAAAAACCACCTGAAAGTTTCATCAAGAGCAAAGCCGTAAATCAAGATTCCCAGTACGTTTGATAAGGATCAAGGCGATATAACATGCTGAATTTTCGATTATGGAAGACATTGTCAAATCTGAAACAAACCTTTGGTGTTTTTTCACCAACATTAGCTGAAAAAAATATAATATTTTGATTACTTTACATACCCAAATTTAACAGTGACTAAATTAAAGGTATTCTGTATTTAGGGGCGTTCTCTTACATAACATAGCGCTTCCCAACGGCGCCTTTGTGTTCCACATCAGAGACGCAGCTTCAAGCACCACAGGCACTAATTACGTCAGTCCGGGACAAGAGGGTGCGAGTTTCTCGTTACGGATATCGTCAAGCCAGGACATTTTGGCCGCAGAGAACACAAAACTACAGCGTCAGAACGTTAAGTTTCGAGATCTTTGCCTTTCATCCAGGGAAGGAACCAACAGTTTTTTTTCTGCCAGCTCTCCAGATGATTTTGAAATACACTTTATCGCGGAACAATCGATTTGCAATTTTTAATATATTTGAACTCGTTTAAATCAAGATATCAGATTTTTATTTTTAACTCATTTACATGAAAAGTTTTTTTATTTATTTATTTTTTATTTATTTATTTATTTATTTATTTATTGTCGCAACTTGCATTGCGAAGCTTAATTCACTCCGGCTGACACTTAAACGAGTTTGCACAGCCAGATGCGTGTATACAGAGTACTTCTGGTAGAGAGTATAATTACAATCGTCCACTGCATGCGATGTACAAGAGTGTCGTTATGGAGGCGTAGTCAACATAATTACACTCTTGTCTGCCGCATACACTGGGTGTCAATTGCTTATAACTACTTGTACTTTTTCCCAGAGGCTAGTTGAGTGAAGGCGTCATTTATGTACAAAAGATAGCCAGAGAAATAGTTAGGCTAGTGTGTACCTGCCTTATCTACAGGCTGCACTGCTCTTAGCAATATTGCTGCAAACTAAAAGCGACGGGTTTGCAGAAGAAAAAAATGTATTGATTAAATTTTCAGTCATATTGCAGCAAATTTGCTACAATTTTGCAAGAAGGAATTGCAAGTCACAGCGATATTGCAGCAAATTTGCAGCATGATTTGCTAAGGGTGATGCTTCGAAGAATCGGATAATCACACGTGTATTGGGTTTATAATACAACCCGGTGTGACGTGACAGAGAGTCCCAACATTTTAGGGTCCGCCGAACCCTCATTTTTAAACTTTATATTACACCCGGACTCTACGTTTCACAATCTATCGCAGAGACCCTGTTTTTCAATGTGGACCCTCAGTTTCAGAAATCAGACCCCTGGTTTATGAAACTGAGGGTCCCGGACTTTCAGTCACACCGGACACTTATTTCCGTCACACCGGTATAACAGGTATGGTAGTCCTGGGAATAAAAGTCGCTTATGCTTAGTACGGGTTAGGGTTAGTCGGAGTATTGGGGTTGGTATATGGGAAGAATTTTACCAGCACAAAGTAATGGGGAACGGACTACGGTTCCTTGTGGACTCCATTCCTGGCACAACAGCGCACGCCTCAGGTAGTAAGTTGGTCAAATCTAGGAACTGTATCTCTTTGGCCAAATACATCCTATCGTTCGAAGCATAACGCATTTTAAAAGCATTACATTACGGCTTTTCGTTGGGCCCTTTGCTGAGGAGGGTTGGGTGTTTAACGGTTGCGTGCGCCCCTTTAGCAAACTTCTAGTCTTTTTACAAACTGTTGCTTCAAATTTGATAGCAATTGTTAAGAAGGGTATCATGCAAATAAGGAACTGTTTAAGTTTGAAGGGATAGAAAGCCATCCACAAACTTTAGATGCTCTTGCAAATTAAAAGCAAATTTGCGGCATTTTTTTTTTACAAAAACCCATAAACGGTTTCTTGCAAACTGATTAATTTGCAGAAAATTAATTTCAAATTGTTTTAATCTTTTCATTTTCCTTAGGTGGGGGGCCATTGTTTACTTGTTTAAGAATTGCTGTTTCAATTCTATACGTACTGACGTACCTTGATGTCACTAAATGGATTATATACGTCTCATAGCAAACTTTTATGTTTATTAGTTGCCGTTTATGTTGTATCTTAATACCACTCTATTATCGGACATTGTATAACATTTTATGACCAACTTTTAATCACATAGTATTAAATCTTATAACCAACTTGTTATTGTATAATATTATATCTTACGACCAACTTGTTATTGTATTGTATTATATCTTATCACCACTTTGTTATCGTATTGTGTTATTTTTTATGAACAACTTGTTATCGTATAATATCTTATGACCACCTTTCTATCGTATTGTATTATATCTTGTGACTGCTTTGTTATTGTATAACATTATTTCTTATGACCACTTTGTTATCGTATAATATTATATCTTGTGACCACTTTGTTATCTTATAATGGTATATCTTGTGACCACTTTGTTATCGTGTAATATTATATCTTGTGACCACTTTGTTATCGTGTAATATTATATCTTATGACCACTTTGTTATCTTATAATGTTATATCTTGTGACTACTTTGTTATCGTGTAATATTATATCTTATGACCACCTTGACTTGACATTTAATATGGTATATTTCAGTTTCAAAGGTATGCCTGGGTAAAATTTCGTTCTTTGTCATAAACTCAAATTTTATATAAGGTACGTGAAAGGAGAAGTGTGTAGTCAGGTGTATGGCTACCAATTACCTGACTACCATATCTGCTGCATTGTTTAATATGCAGCTCCTTTGGGCTGGTCAAAGCTTGGCTATGGAGAAGCATGGCTTTGTCAAAAAGTATCCATATGTCGGCAATTATTGCATTGAAGAATTTGAAATTTTTCATGCAAGCGGTCGGTTTCGCATGAAAAATGAGTGAGGCAGTGTATTACAAAATTGTTAATCTGTGGCAGAATGGTGCGGAAAAGACAGACATTACCAGACAGATTATTGTGCCACACGGAACCGTCAGCACCGTTGAACAGAGTTATGTCCAGACTGATGTATCTACCCAGAGCTTACAACCAATGAATCAAAATCTTACCACCAGGATACAGGACTCACTGTCCTTCCGGATATGCTGCTGCAATTTAACAAAAACCATCTAGTCCGTTTAGAATGAGGGGCAAATTGCTACCAAAACGCATTTTCAAGGCCCTTAGCGAACACCCGTCTAGTTTTAGCAGGTTAAAATACCAGACGACATCTGGGACAGCCACTGTAAACAGCAAAACATCGTCGTCTTTTTCTCTAATGAATTTGGGGCCATGACCATTTCTGGATAGAACACTGGTACCGCGTGGCTTTCTTTATTGATGACAAAGTTCACCTGCACTGCTCAACTAGTCAAAACAGAGTGTACAGACATCTTTTAGAGGTCTGCGACGAAGCATATGCCGCATCTAAAGTGACTATGGTCACTGACAGCGTCAGTATTTGATGTGGATACCATAGTTGTCAAAACACCAATGGTAGACATCGATGAAAACCAGAACCACATCAAATAGAGGGATACTCTGGGAACCACTTGACTATCATTTGATACAGGTAACTAAGGGACACTTTTAGATTGCACGATGAGATTGTCGGCTCACACAGAGCACTTTTAATAGCAAATAACTTTCAGAATCAAGGGAATGAACAGCTACCTTGGACATCAAAATCGCCATATTTTAACCACATAGGCATTGTATGTGCGTAGGCCATTACTCGCCGAATCAACGGCCTACATGATCTACAACAAAACTGCACCAAATTAGACAAATTGTGACCTATGCCTGGAATGTTATACCAAATTATAATCTAAAAACCTATCCCAAGGGATACCTTGAGAGCCCTTGTAGCAGCCAGATGACGTCAGGCGTAACAGTAACGGTTGCTGTGACTAGACACTGACATGAGGGTCCTTTGAGGGGCGTGTAACTCTTTTACAGATAATAATTTGGAATATATGGAGATCCAAAATACCCCTTTTAATGGTTGTCGTATGACTTAGAATAGGCAATGCATTTTTGTTTGCTTCACTGGCGCATTCATTTAATGAAAACACGATTTTAATCCATATTTTCATTTACCAGTCAGCCCCCCCCCCCCCCAAAAAAAAAAAAAAATGATGAAAAATTATTTGGAAAATATTCCATATTAAATGTAAAGTCTGTGTTATATCTTATGATTAACTTGATATCATATTGTTTTACATCCTTTGACCATCTTGTTATCGTATTGTATTCACTACTGTTTTGCATTGTATGTGATAGTCAGGGACCAGAGTAAAGAAAGAAATTGCAACATATTTAATTTTTCATACATGGTGTGATCTTAAATCAATCAGTGGAAGAATATAAACTTTAGATAATATTTAACACCTAGGATAAGCTTTAGATAATATTTCACGCCTAGGATAAGCTTAAGATAACATTTCACACCTAGGATAAGCTTAAGGTAATATTTCACACCTAGCAGTTCAAATTTTAATGTCCTTTGTTTCAAGCTAGTAATCTGTTAGAGCTTGATTACATAAAGTTATTGGGAGGTTGGATTAGGGCTGAGAAGGGATCTTTATTGTACCATGTAACTTGTAGTTTAGCAAAATATACGTTCTGTTGAAGTTACAACATGGAGTTATTTCATTCTTTCTCGCGTTCACAGTTTAAGACATGAAACCTTGGAATCTCTGTAGCAGTTTTAAAGATTGCGTTATCCAAAGATAAGAGCCCAAAGTGCCCAACTCCTGGGGGGGTCATTTTAGGGGCCATTTCCACAGATGTTTGGATCGATCTAACTCCCTGGGGAGTCTCACTAAATTGCCCTCAACTTGACCGGCTTATTAAATGTCTGACACGCCTAGTAAAGCTGTTAGGGGGTAATTATCTTTACACCCTAGCTGATTCGGTAAGCGTGACAGACATTTAAGCCAGTTAGTTGACAGCAATTTAGTGAGACTCCCCAGGGAGTTAGATCGATCCAGATGGATCGATCTAGACATGGGAACTCCAGTCTTAGAGGGTATATTTCATGTAGTGTGGGAACCGGAGTAATAAAAAGGATCTTTCACATGATGTGCCAGTGGACATAAAGAAATAAATAAACTGAGCTGGACTGAATTATACGATTTAACTTGAAGCAGAGCGTTTGGCAGAATTACCCAGAAGCGCAGTTTTCGAGGTGAAAACGGGTGAACAACGCATCACATACTTACGGACGGGGGTCAGAGATCAGAGGAAAAAAAGTGTGTCGCTGCGAGTAGACGCGGTTCTAGGAGCGCACGCCATGCCAAAGACGGGAAAATCGGACAGGGAGTGGAGGGAAAGGCTGACGGAGTTTGCCCATGGTCGATTCCACTTCAGGACGGGTCAGAAGCCTTCAAGAGGAAGCAAATGGGCGGGAGAAATAAAGAAGATCGAAGAGTGCCCTCTCCAGGTTGTATTTATGATACATTAAAAACAATTATTTTCGTATTTTATGGGAAATCATTGATAAATAAGTGTGGGATATTAATTTGGTTATGAGATAGATTTTAAAAGGGGGTAGTTTAGATGGAGAATTCAAAACAGGCCGGGTGACAAAAATACCAGAAATGTGAATTTAAATGTTGTTTTCTGTGTCTTCCCAGGTGAACTCATTGGCATTGTGTATCTATTGGGTCAGACCTCAGTTGGAAAAGAAATGCTGGCAAAGGAAGAGGAAAGAATGGAAGATTTACAGGCGGAAGACCCTCTTTTTGCTGATGATCTAACACTAGTAGACTTACAGGTATACCCTCACTATCATGTGAATGTGTTTTCTTTTTAACTTGGCCACGTATTGATATATATTGATAAACACTAAATATTAAAAGAAATATTTGCAAGCAAGTCTTTTCATTAAGAAAGACATCAGCTTTCTTTACCTTCAGTGTACTGGGCGTGGAATTTTAATTATCTTTTTGGGGTCAGTCATTTCTAGGTCTGATTTTTGAAATATTAGTACAAGTTCAGTTGCATAGAGGTTACGTTTAAAATATTTTTGTTAATTTTTTTAATATATTTTCTTTCAGTCTACAAGATTAGATGTCCAGGAAGCAGAAGGAATGCTCTCAGCTGGCAAAAGACTGGTAACTTACTGGATGTTTTTTTTTTTCTCTCCTGGAATAATGTATGTTTTATATTTTAATTTCTAATATGAGATAATGATTCTTTTGTATGTTAGTAAAAAAAATATGATCAAAATTTAAATTAATGTTGAATTTTCTATCAAACAGATATTAATATCATACAAAACTACTTAGCTTGATCACAAAGTGTTCACCTTATATCCAGTTTCCCATTCCGGAGGAAGAGGCCGAGTATGAAAAAAAGAGGAACAACAGTCTAGTCTCTTGGTAAAAATACATAAACATCGTTTGTCCATTTATTTAACAGTTACTTAACTTAATGACATGTTTTGATTAGAATATCTTTTCAAAGTCTTTTGATTTATAATTGCAACATTATGTGGTTGTGTCCCACTAGATAGAATTTGAAATGATATTTAGCTTGATAACAAACTGTTTAATTTAATCCTTCAGTTTCCCATCCCGGAGGAAGAACAGGAAAGCCGGTCTAGTCTCTTGGTAAGAATATATAAATATAACTTATTTTGTTAACAGTTACCTAACTAATTGTTTTTGTGAAAATAATCTTATCAAACTGTCTTGGTATATGAAAGCTACATTGAAAATGGTGTTTTCCACCAAATAGATATTGCAATAATATTATTGAAATAATATCAAGATGCTTTAGGTCCACAAATGTTTTTTTTTAATCCTTCAGTTTCCCATCCCGGAGGAGGAACAGGAAAGCCAGTCTAGTCCCTTGGTAAGCCCTGTCTGGAAGATTCAAAAAGGGGAAGTCAAAATCAACTGTTTCTCCAGATGTAGAGAGAACAAGAAGGTAAACTTTCATTACTTTTTGGAAAATAATCGTTAGCAACCACAATGACAAGGTCTAAGTATAGAACTCATAGAATTGTAAAAAAAGAAAATTTTCCAGCCTGTTGGATGAAGAATAATCATGGCCATCTTCAAAAATGTGATGGACAAGTTTTATTACATTTCAGAAGTTTTCAGGGTGCAGGGGTACCTGCCGCTTCTCCTGCCGTAAACAGAATTGTTGAAGGACTATGCATTAAACTTTGTGCCAAGTTCAGAAACCCTAGGAAGAGAGGGGATGTTTCTGGATGGAATAAGATCGTAGACACCTACACCTTAATCAGCCAGGCAGTCCTGGGCAATGGGCACCTGATGGAGCGCACCAATTTAGTGCTGCCGCCCTCAACAATGCAACCTTGCGTTCTTGGTGAGTGTTAGGTTTACCAATTTGACTTGATTTTGTCTCTTTTAGATGTGGACTTTATCTAAAGCATGAAGTGTAATAAGCTTTAAATTTGTACTTATTGTTAGGGCTGTCATCAGGAAGAAAATGATATGAGTAAATGAGCTGATTATCTTTATCAAAATGATGCTGAATCTATGTGCAAACTATTTATTGGATCATGAAGTTTTAAAATAAATTGGATCTATTTTGTTTTCTACACACACACACACACACACAAAATATATCTGCAAGTTTTATTTATATTAAAAAAATACCTATCTGTCTTATGAATTTTGTTTTTATTGGTTATGAATAATACAGAAAATATAATTTTGCTGTGTTGTTTATCTGGATCAAAAGGTTTTAGGAATGACATCAAAAATTTAGAAATAAATGTAAAATATGTATGTAGGAAAACTTCTTATTACAATTCCATTGAGTACCATACAGAAATAGTGAGGTTTGCAGTGATATTGAAACAAACTAAAAAAATAGTTGACCTTGTCAATTGATCATATGACTGTTTACTGGCTTCAGGTATCACCAGAGGGAGAGACGGCAAGATGTGACACAGCTGTTACTCGGTGCCACTCTCCCTGGGGCCAAGCTCTCAACCACACCAGATCTCCCAGAGGCACGCCCCAAGCCATTGCAACCCTCCCTCCCTCATGGCCTGGTGGAGATGGGAGTACCTCTGGAAGAAAACAGAGCTGGCCAGGAGGTCACCCCAACCAGGGCAAAGAAAGTGCCATGCCCCCCCAGTACTCAACCAGCTTTTGCCGTGCCCAAGTCTACATCCTGGTACCAGAAAAAAAGAAAGGCACAAGAAGAAGAGGGAACTGTGGGCAGATATAAGATGAAAAAAGATTTTTTGGCCTGCAGTTCCTGTGGCCAATCACGGCGCAAGGAGACTGGGTACAGGCAGCTGAAGGGGTACTGGTACTACCCTAACAGTGCTCTGACTTATGAAGAGTGGAAGAAAATGACTATAGAAAAAATGAAAGAAAAAAAAAGAAAAAAAATGAAACCAAATAGTGCTTGTAAAAAATTATAAATAAATAAAAATAGTTGTAAATTGTTTATCTACTGCTGTCAAATTTAGGTTTAGGTTTTTTTTTTTCTTAAAGTTGTGTTGATTAGATGTCATGTAAATTGATACTTATATTGATTTTTGGATTTTTGTTGGGGTTTCTGTACTTTTGTCCAGGACGGCCTGGCTGATTAAGATGTAGGTGTCTAAGACCTTGTTCCATCCAGTAACATCCCCCTCTTTCTAGGGTTTCAGTACTTTGCACATAATTTTATACATATTCCTTCCACGATTCTGTTTATGGCAGGAGAAGCCGCAGCTCTACTGCTGTCATGTTTAGGTTTTTTAAGTCGTGTTGATTAAATGCCATGTAAATTGATACTCATATTGAAAGGATTTTTGTAAGTTAGAAATAATAAAAGCTCTACTGCTGTCATATTTAAAGGATTTTTTTAAGTTGTGCTAATTAAATGTCATGTAAATTGATACTTATATTGAATGGATTTTTGTAAGTTAGAAATATTAACAATATATTAATTATCCATGTCTCTGTTTTTTATATGCATGACTAGATTTATTCTTTTAATTTTATTTATAGAAAATCCTCAGGAATGATGTCCTAAAATACAGAAAAGCAATCAGAAATAATTAAGAAAACAAAATATATTAATATCTCTTTTCTATGAATGCATGGTATTATCCCTATCCTCAGTCCTTAAAAATTATCAAAACCAAAATCCCTTTAAAAATTATTAGAAATCTAGAAATATGACCTAATTTTTTTAATCTTGGAAAAAATTTACAAATAATGTGTATTAAATACAAAAAAAAAAAAAAAAAAAAAAAAAAATCCAGAAATTTCAAAATTGAAAGAAAAAAAATACTGCATTTCTAGGATAAAAAATCATCAATCATATCTCTATTTTTTTCTTTGTATGTATGTTTGTATTTGTATTTTTATATCTAATTTTTTAAATCTTGGTAAAAATTTATAAATGATGCATATTAAACAGACAAAAATTGAGAAATTTCAAAAGTGCAAGAAAAGGAGAATTGCATTTCTAGGATTTAAAAAATGCATAAATCATATCTCCATTTTTTTCTTGTAATGTATGTATGTATCTGTTTTTTTATATCTAATTCTTTTAATCTTGAGAAATATTTATAAATGATGTGTATTAAAAACAAAAAACCGAGAAATTCCATAACTGAAAGAAAAAAAAAAAAAGAATTCCATTACTAGGATTTGAACCAGTGTTAGTTTATTTTCCCTTTCCCCCTTCTTTACCCCCCCCCCCGCCCCCCACCCCCAACCCCCCCCCACCCCGACCGAGTACTTTATGCCCCCGCTTTGCAGTAGGCAGCGCGTCAGTCTCATAATCAATGAAGTAGAGTAATCTGAAGGTCGTGATTTCGATCCTCACCCGGGGCATGAATCATTTTGCGTCACGCTCCTGTATGCCGTTTTACGGCGGTCCCGTAATTATTATATGGAAACTTAACCCTCAGCCTTGTAGGCCAGAATTTGGTTTGGACTCCCCTTTGGTTTTGATATTTCAGTAGGAATTAACAGTCTGACACAACAAAACTGTGAATAACTTTACAAATATAGCTATACAGACAAATTCATTGTTACTTGTAAATCCGTTTATATCGATTTGCAATTTGATAAAAAAAAACTGTAGATGAATTGTGGTATCAAAAGTATCACATACATGTACATGTACCCTGTAATTAAGCAACAGTGCCACATATGGGCCCAGTATAACGTGCAAAAGGCCTCATTATTAAAGCGTAACGTAAACCTGCTTGCGACCATTTACTCAGTCCTACAAGACAGATGAATGTTATTTGGAATAAATAAAAGGTCTAAGATCACAAAAAAAAATTCCATGTAAAAACTATTGTAGCGATGTTGTCAAGTGTACAAATATTTTGAAAGGCAGTATTCCGTGACCTGATACACACGGTGATTTAGCATAAATTAGTGAAGATTTCGAACTTAACGTGATGTAATCGGGGAATATTTATAACAAAATACTACATATACTTCAATGTATCTGTGAGTAATAATTTGATAAGAATCTGACGGTTTTCAGCAAGTGTTGGAAAGGATTTCACTGCTTATGTTTAGAGAATGTTTCATAATACATCATATATAATGGCACTCTGCTGGGTTATTTAGTTAAAGTTCATTAAAACTGTGCAATTTTGGACGAAATGACATTTTTCTTTGGGAGATTTTCAAAGTCACATTTCTTCCAGCAGTGCGTCTAATTACGTTTGTTGAGCAATTTTCTCCACTACGACAACCGTACGCGGCGCGTGCACATTCTTGTTGCTACATACCCATGACTGACTGTCGATGACGAGGCTTCTAGGAGGAGATGAGTAATCCTGTCGCCACTGCGCGGTTAAATAATCCCTGGCAGGGTAAACATTTACTTCCTAGGTGTTAGAGTTGTTGGACTGGCAGGTTTAAGAAGCGTAAAAGCATGGCGTCAACATCGGTTCTGACTGTCAAAACTCTCCTGACATTATCTGTCATATATGCTGTGGCGGCCCAACCTCAAGTTTCCACGACAAACGGTGTAATACAAGGAATTGGGACGACAGTAGAGGGACAGTCTGTGAATCGGTTTTTAGGCATTCCTTTTGCTAAACCACCTGTAGGAGCTCTGAGGTTTCTGAAACCACAGCCGCCCTCTAACTGGACTGGAGTTAAGGAGACCACCGCTTTCGGTGCAACGTGTATGCAGAGTACCACTGACCCTAGTCCTTACGGCGACCAGGTAGTAAGAGAGAGAGAGAGAGAGAGAGAGAGAGAGAGAGAGAGAGAGAGAGCATGTCAGCTGTCGCATGTGAAAAGTTGTAGAACTTCCTTAAAATGTTAGTATGATATTTTACTTTAAAATTTCGGATGTTTTACCTTTTTGGTCGTATACCTACATCAGTGGATAGTTTTATAGCGTCAGCTACATTGATGTTTTCATTTCACTCTTGTCAAAACACTTGTCAGTTAAAAAAGAATAGAGTCACCCTTTTAACGATCATAGTCCATAGTGTGTAGGCCTTATTACAAGTAATCAAAGCCCCTTATTAAGGACAGGAAAGGAAATAAAATTATAAATGGAAAATTTTGTCAGCGCAGAAGGGTACAGCTCTCTTGACGCAGGGGCGGATTGAGGCTGTCTGGGTCTTCCGGAAGACGGTCAGATTTTCAAGTTTACATTGACGGTAACTATTTTTTCTGTTGGAAGACGGTCAAAAGTGGAGGACTGATCAACAAAGAAAATTTGGAAGACTGTCAGAAAATATCTCTGGACTGCTCCATATTATATCAATGTTTTTATCGGTAATATGCACGTATAACATAATTGATTGAAAGCTCGTGTTTTAGGGAATTAAGCTCCTGAATAACACTGACCAGCGGTAAGCCACATTATCAGCCTAAATATGCAGTGATTAGATACCATATCTCTGTTATGAGGGGGGCAAAAAGGGACCATTCCCAGACCATATCGTACTAAGTGTGGATCTATCTATCTCAGAGGGGATTCTCGCTAAATTTCTATCAGCTTAGTGGCTTAAATGTCTGCCACGCCTACTGATGCCGCTAGTGGTTAATTAACCATCATTTAGCAACTTGAGTAGGCGTGACAGACATCTATGCCGATGAAGCTGAAAGCAATTTAATGAAAAACCCCTTGGAGATCGATCTAGTCATGGGAACCCAGTTATAGATACGATTTCAGGTCTTTAAATGAAAATTCAACATATACATGTCAATATCTCCTGTACAGTGCCAGGCCTTATATAAACGGATTAGGCGCCCATATGAAAAGATCTGTGGGTAGTGTCAGAGTGAGTGTCTTTGAGACCATTCCCACGGATATTTGGATCGATCTGTCTCCCTAGGGAGTCTCGCTAAATTGCTGTCAATTTGGCCCGTTTAAATGTGTGTCACGCCTAGTAAAGGTGTTAGGGGGTAATTATCTTTACACCCAGCTGATTCGGTAGGCGTCACAGACATTGAAACCTCTTGAGCTGATAGCAATTTCTCGTGAACCCCCAGGGAGCTAGGTCGATCCAGATGGATCGATCTAAGTATGGGAACCCAGCCTTTATGTCATTATGCGATAATGGAATGTTTATTGTTAATTCTGTTGTATCATTTCGATAAATACTCAGTATAGTTTGATTAAATGAAATATTTGCAGTGCTGAACGCTGCTCATGAACAATGGAGGTTAGATAAGACGCGACCTCGTCCCGCAAGCAAAACTGGAAAGAGGTCACGTGGTTAGGCAATGTGGCGTGGTGCAAGCGTCTCATATCAGGGCGTTGTTCTCTCTTCGTTTAGCAACTTCCACTAATAATCGACGCTGCACTTTTATAACATTATTTTTGTTCCCACTGTTGGAAGGAATGGTAATATCAAAGAATTTAGAAAGTGCACATGAATCCCGATACTGATTTATTCTTACATAACATCCCTGCCTGTGTGACAGGAATGATAGTCCTAGGATTGGATGTCCGGTGTCACGAAACTGAAGGTCCGTGTGACAGAAAGTCCGCCCTCCATATAGTTATAATGGTTAGGGTTAGTCTGACCTAAGTGGGTCAAAATCTAGGGCGAGGCTCACCTGTACAAAGTAATGTGAAGCGGACTCTTTTTCACGGGGACTCTCTGGTACATGACCCATATGATTAGTACGGGCTCCCATATGATTAGTACAGGTTAGGGTTAGAATACTGGGTATTGGGGTTAGAATATAATGGGAAGCGGGCTGCGGTTCCTAGCGAACTTCCATTCCTGTCACAACGGACATTATGATAATATGGTGAAGTGTCCTGATAACGAATTACGCAACATCGTCAATAACGAGATAAAGGCACATTTACAGAGCATGCTGACGCGCACATACTGATCTTAAAGACATATAAAACATGTTAGACTTTATAGAACGGCGGATCAGGTGACCCTCTCCTAGGAATTTCTCACAAGGATGCGGGCTGCTTATCTTCATCATCACTTTTTTGAAAACCATAAAAAAGCTTTATTTGTAGTTTCAATTTTCTGTTGCCTTTATAAAAATATTCTTAGATGATTAAGAATGTCATGTCAGAAATATATTTTCTTTTCATAAAAAAACTTGAATGATTTGAGGTCTCCGCAGTGCACCAGTGAGCAACCTTCACTACACATGCATAGATGCTGCCTCAAAGTAATTAAAATGTTTAATTTTTTCAAAACTAGGTGTGTATTGACTGAACTAAGCAATACCACGATGCAACTACCGTGTTATATATATATATATATATATATATATATATATATATATATATATATATATATATATATTGTTTTTTTCTTTTGGTGCTTGTTGTTTCTGTAAAAAAAATTAAAGAATAAGGTCCAGAATGAATTTGGGAGGATATATTGACATATTTTTTTTTATTAAATATTTAAATCAATTACAATTTGCTGTTTGATAGGAACATCTTGTACTATAAAACAATCAGTGCTTTACTAAAATATATTAATTATCAAGAATTAATTTTTTTTACAATTGTGTGAATAAAACAATGAATTATAAATAGGAATTAGAATAAACATATAGGAATACTGTGCAAATTTCCTTTTTATGTCCACTTTTCACATGCTATCAGTAAAACCTAATGAAACAAGTTTTTTTTTTTTTTTTTTTTTTTTACTTAACTAGTCCCAAACTGATGTGCCAAGTGCCAGTTCAGGCCAAAGAGATGTGCCAAGTTCCAGTAGAGTAAGCTCACCTGCTGCTCAGGTAAAATAGAATGAGTTATATTTTATAATATTAGTTTATTAGCAGAATAATTAGAATTTTGGTGCTTCGACAAATAAATCATTGATATTCTAGTATAAGGAATTTGAGATAAGTTCTTGTAGTACTGCTATGAAATTTTACTTTAAAATTGCATTTTAATATAATTTAATCATTAATTTTTCAGTCTGGAAGAGATGTCCCAAGAGTAAGTTCAGGAGTCTCTCCTATTGCTCAGGTAAATGAAATAATTTTAATTAACTGTGGGTTAATTAACAATGAAAATTAGTTGCTCAGTACTACTTATAGAAAGTTGAAAAATATAAAAATAGCATTTAATAGGCCAAAATATTGGACAGTATGGTCTTGTTACATTCTTTAGTTTCATAGAAAAAAAGATAGCATTCTTGCATATGCCAAGGATTAAATAATGTTGTTTTTTCCTTCACTCTGGTAGAGATGATCCAAGTGTCAGTTCAGGCCAGAGAGATGTTCCAAGTGTCAGTTCAGGCCAGAGAGATGTTCCAAGTGTCAGTTCAGGCCAGAGAGAAGTTCCAAGTGTCAGTCTAGGCCGAAGAGATGTTCCAAGTGTCAGTTTAGGCCAGAGAGATGTTCCAAGTTCCAGTTCAGGCTGCAGAGATGTTCCAGGTCTCAGTTTAAGTCACATAGATGCCCCGAGTGTCAGTTCAGAATGGTCTTATGTTGCTCATGTAAAATAGAGTTGTTTATTGGCAAAATAATTTGATGCACAAGGCATGCTACTTATAGGGAGAGGAGAAAGTACAAAGTGTTTTATAAGATATTCTTGTCACATTGGTCTTTAGTTTAAGTTAAAAGCATTGAATACTTTTTTTCTTCAGTCTGGTCGAGACGTCCCAGGTGTCACTCCAGGAAGCTCTCCAGTTGCACAAGTAAGTTGGCTCAAGTGTAAATGAGTTCTTATTTAAAGGTAATTATATGGTTAACATTAAGTAGATGATTTAAGAATGATTACACCTACTACAGACATGGGAAGAATGTTTGAACAAATAAAAGTCCAAAGGAATGGCATTACAGGAAATCTGCAAGTCCTCTGAATTTTGTGAATGATGGTGTCTTATTTCCATTATATGTTTCAAATGCTATTTTTCACTTAAACCTTGCATTATCAAAAATAATGTATGTCTGTTTCAATAATATTTGTTATGTGATAGGCAGTTTCCTTGCGTGTGCCCTTCAGTGAAATATCAGTTCTCTGCTGTTTTTTTTTTTTTTCACACAAATTGCAAGCTGAAAAATTATAAGTAATAAATAAAAATTTGATTGAGGAATGGTGCTCATCATGCTTTTTTGCTTTACTTTGTTTGAAAGGCTGTACAGTTAGCACTAAAATATGGGAAACCTTTATCTCCAAGATTTGGTGGACGTAGAAGTGGAGCTGCCATACCGAATATCCCATCAAGAAGAAAATTATTACAGGTAAGATGAATGACGATTATTTTCTACATAGATGGTTTGTTTGATATTTGATTTATAACCTTGTTTCTGTCTTCATATTAAATAAATTAGATTTTCAGATGTAACTACATGTATTATTCCTTTAGAAACTTCTAATACATTGAAAAGCAAACAACAACTTTCAACTATTTTACTGTCAACTTATTTTTTGCAGATTCCAGAAGAAACAGCATTACAGGAGCAGCCTACAGTGGTAGAGGAACAGGTAATGCAATTGAGTGCTTGACTTTCTAGAACTTGTGCTATTTAGTGTCTGTTAAGTGTTTTATTATCTCTGTTAATGCAATAATCCCTCTGCCTCAAAAAATTATGGCAGTTTTATGGACCATGAGAACCATAAATATTATTTTGGTATACTGATAAAATAAAATGACTTTATAAAGTGATACTGTCTTATCACAGATACATATGATGTTCTTTAAACACTATATTTATTATTTGTATTTTAAATATTATAATTAATAAGAAATACCAATATCATGTACACTGAGAGGAATTAAGAACAGAAAATCATTTATCATTGTCTATGACAAAATATTGTATGATCTTGTCAGATGTCTACGTACTTCTGTTCTTTTGTTTAATGTTAAAGCATAAAATATGTTTTTTACTTCAGTCTGGCAGAGATGTCCCAGGTGTCACTTCTAGCCGAGATGTCCCCCATGTCAGTTCACAGCCCAGAGATGTCCCAGGTGTCACTTCTAGCCGAGATGTCCCCCATGTCAGTTCACAGCCCAGAGATGTCCCAGGTGTCACTTCTAGCCGAGATGTCCCCCATGTCAGCTCACAGCCCAGAGATGTCCCAGGTGTCAGTTCTGGTCGAGACGTCCCACATGTCAGCTCACAGCCTAGAGATGTCCCAGGTGTCAGTTCAGGAGTCTCTCGTGTTGCACAGGTAAATTGAATTAAAATTAACTAAGTTTATCAACAATTAAGACGAAGATGATTTAGAAGCACAGTGCTATTTTTTATAGGAGTTTACCTGATTTTCTAGGATAAGGTGTTGTAAGATATATTCTTGTAGCATTGCTCTTTCATTTTAGTTTGAAATTCTTTTTTCTATAGATTATAAGTTTTTTCCTTCAATCTGGTCGAGATGCCCCAGATGTCAGCTCAGGAAGCTCTTGCATTTCTGAGGTAAATGGAAATAACTAGTTAAAAATCAGCCAAGTGGTTTGAAGGTTGAATAGCATAGTCTTCTTTAGAATCATTCCTCATCCCTGCTTTTGTAGTTGAAGAATTGTGACATATCAGGTTAGCATTGCTCAAAGCAGTTTACTTTGAAAATATTCTTGAAAATCAGCATAGTTTTAAGAGTTACAGAACAGGAGTAAACATTGTAAACTTTGCATTAAAAAATCACACCGAAGTGAATTTTTATTTTAGCTTGTGAAAAAGCTTGCATCCATTCCCATGTGGCACTAGCCTTATTGTAAATCAAATTGTATTTTTAATTTTCTTTTTTTTTTTTTTTTTAGGATCTGTCCAGAGAAATCCCCCCTTCAGCAGAACCTCCCCTAAGACCCACAATTGAACTTGAAAGAGTATGTACTTATTCTATAAGAGAAAAGTTAAAGCATTTTTTAACCATAGGAAACATGTGTAGTGTATTTTTCTGGAGTTTTCATCTTATTATTAAGTAACATTAATCAAATTTAAAAGAATTAACTTGGTAACAATGGTTATACAATATAATATACTCTGAATGCAATTTTCCAAGTTTTGTTAATTTTTTCTTAAGACTGCACATTACTTTTGCTTTCTCTCAAAATGTATGAAGATATTTTACATCAACAGGCTCAGACAACAAGCAAGGAGCACTTTCTTCCCAAGTACTGGAAAAACGTTATGGCTGCCAGAGATATGGGGTGGATATCTGACAGGTTGTACACGTCCACGGGTGTGATCAGAATTGATCAACTAGACTGTTGGCAGCACCCACCACAGCCTCCTCTTCTGTCACCCCGAAATTACGGTGCACCTAATCCAGACTCATACTTTTTTGCAAAAGATGTTTGTTTGGTCACTGGGGCGAATGTTCCAGATCCCACTTAAGTGCAACCGCTGCGGCAGTAGGCTCACCAGAAAGGGCATTTACAACAGGCTGCGAGAAGTGGTAGATGTGGATTGTAAATATTATTTGATGACTGAGTATTGTGAATGTGTACAGTGTATCCCCCAAATGACCACCATGGGGTGGTCAGATGTTATCCTGAGCCAGTTGGATGAAGGGCACCGATTGATTTTTCCAGCTATTTTGACCCAGAAGCTGGCCATTGACAAAAAGGTTGTCAAACTTCTGAGATCACGGACTCTGGGAAACAGTTCTAATCAACTACAGAACACCCTTCAAGAGCTCCACTCTGAAGAATGGATGAGGAAGGCCATCATGTACCTTAGTGACTGCAAGCAGCACATTAGTTTGGCCACAACAGGGATCTTGCAGTATGCTAGGCCAGCTGCTTATGGTCCTCTTCCACCACCCCCTCAGATGCATGATGCCCACTGGCTAGTGACCTGTTTGAGGAATGATGCCCTTGACAGGATTGAGTATGTAAAGGGGCAGCTGACATCAGTGTTTGGGCGTGTGCTCAAAGTGGTCTAGTCTCTTGGTAAGAATAGATAAATACAACTTTTTTTGTTAACAGTTACCCAACTAATTGTATTTGCGAAAATAATCGTATCAAACTGTCTCTTGGTATATGAAAGCTACACTAAAGAAAAATTGTGTTTTCCACCAAATAGATATTGAAATAATATTATTGAAATAATATCAAAATGCTTTAGGTCCCTGATGTTTATTTTTTCAATCCTCCAGTTTCCCATCCTGGAGGAAGAACAGGAAAGCCGGTCTAGTCTCTTGGTAAGAATAGATAAATACAACTTCTTTTGTTAACAGTTACCCAACTAATTGTATTTGTGAAAATAATCTTATCAAGCTGTCTTGGTATGTGAAAGCTACACTGAAAAATGGTGTTTTCCACTAAATAGATATTGAAATAATATTATTGAAATAATATCAAGATGCTTTAGGTCCACAAATGGTTTTTTTTTAATCCTTCAGTTTCCCATCCCGGAGGAAGAACAGGAAAGCCGGTCTAGTCTCTTGGTAAGAATAGATAAATACAACTTCTTTTGTTAACAGTTACCTTACTAATTGTTTTTGTGAAAATAATCTTATCAAACTGTCTTGGTATATGAAAGCTACACTGAAAAATGGTGTTTTCCACTAAATAGATATTGAAATAATATTATTGAAATAATATCAAGATGCTTTAGGTCCACAAATGTTTTTTTTTAATCCTACAGTTTCCCATCCCGGAGGAAGAACAGGAAAGCCGGTCTAGTCTCCCAGAGGAAGAACAGGAAAGCTGGTCTAGTCTCTTGGTAAGAATAGATAATATAACTGTTTTGCTTTGCCTACGGTTTGAAACAGTTGTTAGGTTATACAAATGAAATTAAATGAAATATTTTAATAATAATTCACTTCATGACACACAAAATTTTGGTAAAGCATCAGCAGCTGACATATTGAACTGATGACATCTAAGTGTTTTTAGACAGGCATACATGAATGCAAGTTGCCTTTTGTTATGGAGTTAGCCTTAGCTTGTTACTAAACAGGCAGTCTTAACAAAATGATTCCTTATCGCTTTTGATGATGATGTATAATGATTTATTTTTTCTTTTGATAAAAGTCAAGTGTGGACTGGAGGGGATTCCAGGTTGGGACAAGGTGGACAGGCTGACGAATCACCTTCTCAACTTCACAGAGATGTCTCTCACCCCTGATGATGTAATGATGTGCATCATGTTGTATGATGACCTGGATGATTATGATAAACAAAGGACTCCTCGGCCATACATAGAACAACAGTCTGCCCTGTCTGGAAGATTCAAAAAGGGGAAGTCCAAATCCACTGTGTCTCCAGATGTGGAGAGAACAAGAAGGTAAACTTTCATAACTTTTTGGAAAATAATCTATAGCAACCACAATAACAAGGTCTTAGTATAGAACTCATAGAATTGTAAAAAAAAAATGTTTCCAGCCTGTTGGATGAAGAATAATCATGGCCATCTTCAAAATGTGATGGACAAGTTTTATTACATTTCAGAAGTTTTCTGGGTGCAGGGGTACCTGCGGCTTCTCCTGCCATCAACAGAATTGTCGAGGGACTTTGTATAAAACTATGTGCCAAGTTTAGAAAACCTAGGAAGAGAGGGCATGTTACTGGATGGAATAAGGTCGTAGACACCTACACCTTAATCAGCCAGGCAGTCCTGGGCAATGGTCACCTAATGGAGCGCACCAATTTAGTGCTGCCGCCCATCAACAATGCCACCTTACGTTCTTGGTGAGTGTTAGGTTTACCAATTTAACTTGATTTTGTCTCTTTTAGACGTGGACTTTATCTAAAGCATGAAGTGTAATAAGCTTTAAATTTGTACTTATTGTTAGGGCTGTCATATGGAAGGAAACGATATAAGGAAATGAGCTGATTATCTTGATCAAAATGATACTGAATCTATGTGCAAACTATTTATTGGATCATGTAGTTTTTCAATAAATTGGATCTATTTTGTTTTCTACATTCACACGAAAAGATATATCTGCAAGTTTTACTTATAGCAAAAATACCTCTCTGTCCTATGAATTTTGTTTTTATTGGTTATGATGATACAGAAAATATAATTTTGCTGTGCTGTTTATCTGGATCAAAAGGTTTTAGGAATGACATCAAAAATTTAGAAATAAATGTTAAATATGTATGTAGGAAAACTTCTTATTACAATTCCATTGAGTACCATACAGAAATAGTGAGGTTTGCATTGATATTGAAACAAACTGAAAAAAATGGTTGCAATTGTCAATTGAACATATGACTGTTTACTGGCTTCAGGTATCACCAAAGGGAGAGACGTCAAGATGTGACACAGCTGTTACTCGGTGCCACTCTCCCTGGGGCCAAGCTCTCAACCGCACCAGATCTCCCAGAGGCACGCCCCAAGCCAGTGCAACCCTCCCTCCTGCATGGCCTGGTGGAGATGGGAGTATCTCTGGAAGAAAACAGAGCTGGCCAGGAGGTCACCTCAACCAGGGCAAAAAAAGGGAGTGCCATGCCCTTCAGTATTCAACCATCTTTTGCTGTGCCCAAGTCTACCTCCTGGTACCAAAAAATTAATGAAAAAAAAGAAAAAAAATGAAACAAAACAGTGCTTTTAAAAAATATAAATAAATAAAAATTGTTGAAAATTGTTTGTCTACTGCTGTCAGATTTAGGTTTAGTTATTTTTCTTAAAGTTGTGTTGATTAGATGCCATTTAATTTGATACTTGGATTTTTGTAACTTAGAAATAATAACAGCTCTACTGCTGTCATCTTAAGGGTTTTTTTAAGTTAATTAAATTAAAGTTCAGGTAAATTGATACTCAAATGGATTTATTCTAGGGTTTCTGTACTTTTGTCCAGGACTGCCTGGCTGATTAAGGTGTAGGTGACCTTGTTCCATCCAGTAACATCCCCCTCTTCCTAGGGTTTCTGTAATTTGCACATAGTTTTATACATATTCCTTCCAGGATTCTGTTTATGGCAGGAGAAGCGGCAGGTACCCCTGCACCCAGAAAACTTCTGAAATGTAATAAAACTTGTCCATCTTCCAGACAGGACAGACTGTTGTTCTAGGTATGGCCAAGGACTCCTTTGTTTATCATAATCATTCAACATGATGCACATCATCTCTGTGAAATTGAGAAGATGATTCGCAACTCTGCTGCTGTCATAATTAGTTTTTTTAAGTTGTGTTGATTAAATGTCATGTAAATTTATACTTTTATTTAATGGGTTTTTGTAAGTTAGAAATAATAACGGCACTACTGCTGTCATGTTTAGTTTTTTTTTAAGTTGTGTTGATTAAATGTCATGTAAATTGATACTTATATTGAATGGATTTTTGTAAGTAAGAAATAATAACAAATCTACTGCTGTTATGTTTAGGATTTTTTTAAGTTGTGTTGATTAAATGTCATGTAAATTGATACTTATATTGAATGGGGTTTTGTAAGTTAAAAATAATAACAATATATAAATTATCCATGTCTCTGTTTTTTATATTCATGACTAGATTTATTCTTTTAATTTTATTTCTAGAAAATCCTCAGGAATGATGTCCTAAAATACAGAAAAGCAATCAGAAATAATTAAGAAAACAAATTTTATTAACATCTCTTTTTCTATGAATGCATGGTATTATCCCTATCCTCAGTCCTTAAAAATTATTAAAACCAGAATCCCTTAAAAAATTAGTAGAAATCTAGAAATATGACCTAATTTTTTTTTTAATCTTGGAAAAAATTTACAAATAATGTGTATTAAATACAGAAAAAAATCCAGAAATTTCAAAATTGAAAGGAAAAAAATGCTGCATTCTAGGATAAAAATGCATTAATCATATCTCTATTTTTTCTTTGTATTTATGTTCGTATTTGGATTTTTTATATCTAATTTTTTTAATCTCGGTAAAAATTTATAAATAATACATATTAAACAAAAAAATTGAGAAATTTCAAAAGTGAAAGAAAAAAGATTAAAAAAAGGTGCATTAATCATATCTCTATTTTTTTCTTTGTATGTATGTATTTGGATTTTTTATATAAAATTCTTTTAATCTTGATAAATATTTATAAATGATGTGTATTAAAAACAGAAAAAAATCGAAAAAAATTAGAAATTAAAAGAAAAAAAAAGAATTGCATTGCTTGGACTTGAACCAGTGTTAGTTTCTTTTCCCTTTCCCCCTCTTTCCCCCTTCTTTTCCCCCCTTTTTCCCCCTTCTTTCCCCCCCGACCGAGTACTTTATGCCCCCGCTTCTG
Organism: Lingula anatina; assembly: GCF_001039355.2. The sequence continues at coordinate 236,220 of NW_019775608.1, read as the reverse complement.
AGCAGGTTTCTTCTTCTAAGACTTCCAGTAGTTATCTAATTCATCCCTCCATCGTTTGACCGGCCTTCCTCTTTTTCTTTGTCCATACCTTGGGGTCCATTCTGTAAGCCTGATTGTCCACCTATTGTCTAGATTGTTTAGATTCTTTGTATGACAAATGAATGATTATTCTTCAAGTTGGAATAGTCACCTGGTGCAAACATAATAAATATGATTCTCAAGTTTGCTACTAGCCTCTGTGTTTAAACTGCTCCTCGTTCTTGTTGTTGCCAAAGCAACCAAAGTAACCATATTTTCTATCCTATTTTAGTTTTTACCTTTAAACTAAAATATGATAGAATATATGGTTGTTCAATCAAAGGGCCTTAAACCATTGCAAGCTAACTTTGAGACACTTCTCAGGCTTAACATCCAGAAGTCACACGTACGTCGCTTCTGAATGTTAAATCGTTTAAGTCATGTTAATCAACTTCTGTAGTTGAGACTGATGCCTGAATATCATATAATCAGCGTTCTTCGACAGAACTATGAGAAAAACATGATTTTTGAATAATTGGCGATCCTCAAATGTAGCTGGGATTGATTGATATTTAGGAATAGATTCAGAAATTGACAGTTGACTCTTAATTTGTTCTACGTTACGTTATTATTTCTACAAGGACCATACCCTACATTACTGGTGAGCTTTATTTTTAAAAACCGTGTCCCAACAGCCGCACAGCTGAATCTGAAATCTCAATTAAGCTTTATTGTGTAAAAAAGTAAGACACAAACTTAACATCTTGAAGGGTTGGAACTGCTTCTACTCTTTAATGTGTAGGCTTGAAAATTGATTGATTATTCTTTAATGGCCACTGAAGTGGGTCAAGTTTGAGTGCTCATATAGTGCAGACATGATACGGTATACATGATACTCAGCTCTTTGTTTGGTGTTGTGAGTTTTGTTTTTGGTGTTGTGAATTGTTTGGTGTTGTGAGTTTTGTTTGTGGTGTTGTGAGTTTTGTTTGGTGTTGTGAGTTTTGTTTGGTGTTGTGAGTATTGTTTTTGGTGTTGTGAGTTTTGTTTGTGGTGTTGTGAGTTTGCATGAACGTGCATTGCAATGATTGAAGAGTTTGAAGGAGAATGTGTTGGAGTGTGGAGGGGGGGTGGGTGAGGGAGGATAACGAGGATGGATGTAAGGGAGAGGAAGGGAGACACAAAAATATCACTTCGTTACAACAGTTGCGCTAACTCACGGGGAACAAATATTTTCAGGTTGTCCCCAATACAACAGCATCTAAGAGACTTCTGGAAACTCATCTCAGCATACCTGTGGCAGTGTAAGTAGTAGTGGCCCTACAAGATGAAGTAGTAGTGGTGAGAGCAGTAGTATATAGAAGGCAATACATTACTGGCATATGTTATATACAAGTAATACTCACTGCACGTACGTGACTGTGGTGACAATACAATTAAATCTAGGAAACCAATCGATTGAGCAATGAGCAGATCTCGTTTCATTACCCTTTTAAAGGAGCC
>NW_019775608.1:127709-234056 GCF_001039355.2 Lingula anatina | reverse complement strand
CCCCCCCCCCCCCCACACACACACATACAAACACGCGCGCGCCCAAATAGTTTTTGATAATAATAAAAATATGAGACTGAAATTTCTCTCAGGTGCGCCCGCTAACATTTAAAAAATTGTACGCATAATTCCAGACCAAATATATTAAAAATTTACCAAATATCCAATCTTAAGTTTCATTTGTCGTATACGATGTCCGTATGATGTCCATGTATTGCCCATATGTCCCTACTCGTGGGGCGTCCATTACTTAACTTCAAGGTCATGTGGGAGAAATGGTACGGCGCCCGTACCAAACGTAAGCATGCTAGCCCATAGACACTTCGACTGCATTCCCAGAGATTTAGATCGACCCATCTGGATCGACCTAACTCCCTGGGTGTTCACGCTAAATTGCTGTCAGCCGAGCGCGCACCATAGTTAACTAAAAAAGCACTCAGAGAGCGCAGACCTCCGCCAAGGCAGCAAAGTCTCCATACAATGCCGTTTTGCCCTTAAATTTTCATTCTATAATGATTTAGTTTTTTTTTATTTTTTATTATTAATCGATTATTGATCCGGATCACCACCAAAAACTTATCTTCTGTTCCATGTCCCACTTCTAACAGTTCCTGAAAAATTCATCAAAATCAGTTCATAACTTAGTTTTTTTTCATTTTCTGATTATTGATTGATTATTGATCCGGAACACCACCAAAAACTAATGACTTCTAAGTTAACCCATTTCTGACCTACCCTGAATTTCCGTCGAAATTCATCCATAACGTTTTGAGTTATGTTGATGACAAACTGGTCGTTTTTCAAATTTTCCTCATAAATTGCCGGCCATATTGAAAAATGCACAATGTCTCGGAAATAGCAACCACGCTAATTTTGCTTCTCTCGGCCTGAAGAATGCATTTCAGCAAAAAAAAAAGTTTACAGGAAAGGACATTGCAGGGTTCGACTATTTGGCCTATGGGAGTGGCGACTCGACTAAAATGACGGCTGGACGGTTCGCTGAGGAAAAGCCTAATCAAAAATCTAATCAAAGTTGGAAATGTCTTGCATTGGTCAGTAGCCTTATTTTTCAAACATGAAGGGCTTACTGCTGACATCAGAGATGACTAACTGGTTAACCGTAGAAGAACTTTGACGAACACATTTCTTTTCCTTTTTTAACATATAGTCAACCAATCTGTGTTATTATGGCCTGCAATGACCACAGGCGTATTATTTTACTCACATACAATGCTTATGCAGATTTCATTCATTTAAGGTCTTTTTCAGTTGAAAAAAATGTAATTAACCATCTTTTTACCTGCCTTTTCCATACCGTTTCGACGGCAATTTTGCTATTTCTATGAAAATGACTTGCAGATTATGTAAAAGAAAATCCCAATGTACACCTTTGTATTTATGAACGTGCAAATAGACTTCAAAATGAAGAATATACACGCACTGTATAGTAAGTATACAGATGTAAATCGTTATGAATGTTTATGTAAATTTACGTAAAAATTGGCAACCATTTTGGATTTCGAAAAGTGCTCAGTGTCCCATAAATGTCCCATAAATTAGTAAAGATGTTAGTAAGTTGCCCTTATTACAGAGGGAGACAGAGGAATGGTGACGGCGTCTGCCTTCTCACCATCTCAGAAAATTTAGCCAAACCAAACGCGTGCCATTATTGTACCACCAGCGTATAGGCGCTGGCGGTACACATGGTTTTAGTCCCGTCCGGATCGTTCCGCCGGCTCCTCCGCCATGTTATCGTTACCGCTTCTCCTCCTAGACTACAAGGGCCTGCGTACCCATCTCTTGGATTTAGGTCGCGAATAATCTCAACTCGTTCCACGTAAAAATTTGGTCTTCGTCGGTGCTTGGGTCTAGGTGTGGTGCTCGTCGCAATGCACCCTTGTCCAAAACTGGCAAAATTAAATGCTAAATATCTACCATACCGAAGGAATTATGGAAGAAATTTCTACAGACGGCTGACCGAAAGTCATATGTGGAGATTTCAAATATACCCTTGGATTGGACCTTTGACCTTTATTTCAAGGTGAAACGGGCCAAAATTTTCAAAAAAAAAAAAAAAAAAAAATTATGCTGAGCGGGAGCAGCGGCCATTAGATACCGAAACTGATAACTGTCTCTATTTCGGGAACCGTTAATGCTAGAGACCTTTTTTTTGTGCATTTTGTAGATCATGTCAAGCCCAACACTGAAAGTGGTCTCCGTTTTTTCCATACGGTTTACGAGTTATGCTGTATCAAAAAGTACATTGTGGTGGTGAAAGCAAAACTTCTGAGCATCTCCCATTTCAAGAATTTCAACCATAATGACTTTTTCTTTATTTCAATTAATTTCTTTTGTAGGAAATTTATGGAACATTATTGTAACTCCAAAATTGTAACATTTAGTCCCTTATGTCTCCAAAACTGGCAGAGATACATGTAGGTCCATAGTTACTATCGATGTTGAATAGGAAGTCATATACTGGCAATCTAACTGTGACCTTATAATTAACCTTTGACCTACTTTTCGCCATGAACTGAACTTTGCAACATTTAAGTCCCTTATATAATCAAAACTGGCAAAGAAACACCTATAGTTACTATAGACCTTTTTCATCTTTTCCGGAAATGGAAATTGCCTTGTGGGAAAGTGAGTCCTTGCTATGTCGAAACACTTACAGCGGTGCTGAAAACCATGCCTGGGTTTACGTGCTTTGTGTCCCGCTGCTAAAATAACAGTAAGCGAGATCGACACATAAGTTTTAATAAGTTCCCAACAAACCCGTTAGAATGAAAAATATGGTAGAGAGAAAGGAAAATGTAGCAGGTTTGGATCAAAAGCAGAGCACCGCGTTTGCGCCGAACATTTTGAAGGCGGGGAAAACTCTTCAATATTAGGAATCATAAAAGTAAATCAACGGATCTAACGAAGTATCGGCAAATGGAACTCGGGGGGAAAACAATGCGCGAAAAGAAAACATTATGAAGATCTGAAGAAAAAATTGAACAGGGGCCTAAAAAGAAAAAAAAAGACTTTAAGCATGAAGTTATGGAAAAAGAAACTAAAAGCTGTTAAGTTTTTTACGGGGTTTCTACTTACAAAGAATTCAAGAACTTTCACGACTTCTTGTATAACAACAAAAAGAGGGTTTGAAAAGTTTTATATTTAATATCCGTTTTTATGTGTTTCATTGTTAAGTGATAATTTTAAATGTAGTATCACAGGTTTTAGTCTCTCATAACCCTTAGTAGGGTGGGTTTTATTTTTATTTTTTTTTTTGGTCTTGGTCTGACGGTTTTGTTTCAGTTAGACAAAATTTTCACACTTGTCAGACAGAAAGTCTAACATTTTTACCTGTCGTAAATTTTGTACATATACCAGTGTAACACACGGTAAACAGTGTAATTATCGTCTGGAGAGGAGTCGAAAATTCCTGTCTCACCTATTTAACACACAAAATTAAAAGGTTTTAATTACAGAGGAAAGATCGTAGTTGTGGCCGCCCCTCTTACCGAACCATTGAACAAGTAACACCTGAAGCTTTATCAGGTACCAATAGATTTAATCAGTTAACCGACGAACAATCTGCGTGTCAGTTTTACCTGTATACACAGGTACGAGTCAAGCAATGCAGGGAATCTTTTCATTTTATTATTTCAAAAATCTCTTGAGACATCCTTCAAACAAGACATAAAAATCGTAATGAATTGATACTACCGGTACATGTACACATGTTAGTAAATGAAGTGATATCGCCACAGCTAGCATATATACATGTAATATTATGAAGGCGCACGTATCTGTTCATACACAAGAAAGCTGTGTACGAGTTTACTGGCTATTTTGATTTTATAAAATAATATATAACGTGTCTCTTTCGCATATCTTTATTGTTGGAAGCATTTAAAAGAACTCAGAAACTATAGTTCGTCATCACTAAAGAAAGTGCAGCAAAGGCTCGGACGCTTAGGTGAAGTCTAGTTGTACAGCGCATCGCATCTAACTGAGAAATAAAACATTTAATTGCTCGATTCTCCGTCCAAATAGCTGTTTTCAGTTGGCCCATTTCTGTGCTTCAGCCACCTTTTTAGTTTGACACAAAGCAGTGCACGCTTCAAACGGCCTATTTATATGCGCACCCTGTACATCATCTACACCTAACAGTGCCATGCTGGAAACAGCAGAGGACATCAATCACCCCTGTGGCGCGCGGTTCCTGTCACGCGCACTTCTTATTTCCGCAAAAGATGAAAAAGATCAATTGACCTTGAATAGGAAGTCATATACTGGCAATCTAAGTGTGACCTTGAAATTGACCTTTGATCTTTTTTCATGTTAAACTGAACTTTGCAAATTTCTTTCCCTTCGAACTCCAAAACTGGCAGAGATAGGTTATATATATTAGTTATATATTAAGTTGAATAGAAAGTCATGTGCTGGTAGTTTTACTGTGACCTTGAAATTGACATTTGGCCTTTTTTTCATGATAAACCGCACTTTGCAAATTTTCTTATCTTTAATTATATCTCCAAAACTGGCAAAAATATGCACATACCTGTAGTTACTATTAAACTTGAATAGGAAGTCATATACTGGCAATCTAACTGTGACCCTGAAATTGACCTTTGGCCTTATTTTCACCATGAACTGAACTTTGCAAATTTCCCTTCCCTTTTATCTCCAAAACTGGCAGAGATAGGTCCATAGTTACTATTGAAGTTGAATAGGAAGTCATATACTGGTAATCTTACTGTGACCTTGAAATTGGCCTTTGACCTGTTTTTCATGATAAATTTCAATTTGCAAATTTTTGATCTTTTGAGATATTAAAATATCTCAAAAACTGGCAAAGATACACCCATAGTTACTATTGAATATGAATACAAAGTCATATACTGGCAATTTAACTGTGACCCTGAAATTAACCTTTGACCTAATTTTCACCATGAACTGATCTTTGCAAATTTTCTATCCCTTCTATCTCAAAAACCGGCAGAGATACACCCAAAGTTGCTGTTGAATGGGAAGTCATAGACTGGCTATCTAACTGTGACCTTGAAATTGACCTTTAACCTACTTTTTACGATGAACTGCTTTTTGCATGTTTTCTGGCCTTAAAATCTCCAAAATTGGCAAAGAAATGCCCATGGTTACTATTGAACTTGAATAGGAAGTCATATACTGTGACAATGAAATTGACCTTTGACCTACTTTTTCTTCATGAACTGAGTTTTGCATATTTTCTTGCCCCTCATATCTTCAAAACTAGCAGAGATATGCCCAGTGTTGCTCCTGGGTTTTTTCTTTTGTCAGCATATATGCAACATTGAAAACACATTTCAAGGAAAACAAATAGGCTTACTGTCTAGAGAATCACAGGAGTGATCAATATTAGGAAAATACAGGTCAATTCGAAAATCTGCTTGATTGTACCATTTTTATTTAATTTTTTTTCCATATTTTGAGAACTCTTGTTGATTGTATTTTATAGAGCTTGTCAAGCATAAGACTGGTGGTGGTGGTGTCCCTTTTTTGGGGGGTTTCCCATACGAATGCGCTTACTCCATCTGGTGGTACAATATCTGGAGGCGGTATCGTCTCTCTGATCCTCTAGTTAAATTTTGAAGAAACTAGGGCAGCCACACAAGTCACAGCAGTGGGGCAGAAAAACTAAGTTAGCACACTGTCACTACAAATATACCACATATTTAGTATTCATGAAGCAAATGTAAAACAAGTTCCCAAAACAATGCTAGTTTATCTTATGTAATGCTAATAAACCTGGAAAACATCACAACTTATTCCTTAGTCGAACAAAGAAAATGGCATGCAGCCAATAACACAACAAGGACATAAACATGCAACTAATAGTAAAATTTATAGCAAAATGACTGTCTGAGAAAAGGATCAGCTTTATTGTCATTTCCTTCTCTGGACTGTGACACGCGGCGACACACCTCAAAAACATTGACTGCATTACTTGGCAAAGTTGGCAGACGTTAAGTGACTTATACGTGACAAAACAGCTTTTTCTCTTTTTTAAAGTGAAATATACTTTTCATTAAATTAAAATGAAAAAGAAGCACTTTTAGAGTACAAAATCCCTTTTTGTTTCTTTATTCAATTTATTTACCTTACTACGCTCGGAAGGTGACAAAGCGTTAAAGGTATTCTTTCTTAAATGATAGAATCAGTAGTAAACCTTTTCAGAAAATTTCTGGCACCAGACTTTGGTACTTTTGTAGGGTACTAAACGGGGAAGAAGTTACGTTTTGACACACACACAAAAAAAAAAAAAAAAAAAAAAAAAAACGCCGCTGTTGCATCATCAGCTTGAGTAAGCAATTTTCACCGGTGTTTATTTCCATATCATCTAAGCGCATAAGGAAAGAATGTGTTGACGCATGTCTTGATGAGTAGAGATAATCATGTGATTTTACTCTCCCATCTTTCTCTCACACGCACACACACAAACGCACACACACACACAAACACACACACGTCTTTTTTTAAGTAAGCTGACAATGACACATAGGCTCCAACAGCATGACCTCCTTTCACGTTTTCAGGCTTCATTTACCTCGAAAGCAGCTATATAAATCTGTATTGCATTTAATATAGGTTACTAGTGAGGACAGAGGTTTATAGACAGTGAAACGACATAAAGGTTCGCTTCCTGTACCACGCAGTTACTGAAAATAAGGTTGTCCAAACCGGGACATAGCATTAGACGGATAAGAGTAATTGGACAAGTGCACGTGTTACACGTATCAGTGGGGTGAATAAAGTCCGCAACTGTCCCAGCGTTTGCGGAGGGAGCGTTTGATTGGCGGAGAGGATCGGACCACTCGACATACGACCTCTCACCAGAATTTACGGTGCTGAGATGTGATGCAGTCCATGATCACTTACGCTAAAGATTGCATTCAATCGCAATCGTGCAAATTAATCCCTCCATCCAAACTATATATTTCCTTACTTGGCAGTGTTTTTTCAGTTAATGAGATGGTTTAAATGATTTGAAGTATTAAATATTCTGAGTTAGCATTAAGTTTTAAGCTATAATCCCACGTGCTTGTGTTGTGCTCGGCAAGCGTTCCGTGTCTATTGTTGCGTTCAGCAACAAAAGGGGCGGGGCTTCTCTCTGTCCGTGCTGGTATAAAATATTCACATGTAAATGCGTTAAGTCAGTCCACTCCAGTTGAGCAACCTGCAAGGCCAAATATACAAGGAAGATGACGAAATGCGGTGTTTTTCTTTGGACGCTACGTTTACTGTCCTTACTGATGTTTTGCAGGGATATAGTGGCAATCAGAGCAGCTACGAACATACAGTACGAGCATTTTGAAGGTAAGAAGAGAACATATTTTGAATTCCCGTAAATGTTCCATTTATGATGTAGGATTCTGCTGTCACTCCTCGCTTTGTTTTGATAGGAGTAGAGATCATGGCTCTACATAGGAATGTGGAGGGTAGATTGACAAGTCCTACGTACTTGTAACTACCTCCACTGCTTATGCTTTTTATTAGTATTTCTTAGCTTTGAGTTCAGGCATTAAAAAAATCAGGTCCAATGCAATCTGGCTACACTGGCAGGAGGGACACATGAATAGGGACAGTTAGGGTCGGATTTCCTTTAAACCGAGACTTAGCATGGTAAAAAAAGTGTCCAATGTCTGTAGACGCCGGGATCAGGACTGCCACGCAGTGTAGTACTCTATGTTGACACTGAATTCGACACAATTAACTGAAACTTGTATAACCTAATTTTCAGTTTAATCCCTGTAGCGCGACATATGGCTACCCTAGAAACGGGGATAACTGTACTAGTACAGAGGTAAATTATGCAGCGGATATATTCCAAATTTTTGCCCGCAGTTAGGAGAACTATTTTGACCTGTAAGGAGGCATCCACCCCTAGTGCCTAAATATGCACACACCTTATCGATTGTGTACTCGGATCGCTCATGCACCCTCCAAATTGTAACGTGGTCCCTGTAGCAACTTTCCTATTGTGAAAGGGCGAGGGTATCTTAGTTCAATCAAGTCTGAATACCGTGTATTGATGTGAGGAATGGTTTGAAGCTACATATATCAAAAGGCCGCGTGTTCTTTTGAACAGCTGGTAGCTGTTTTCATAGCATGCGCCCAATGCCTTCGGTTGGTGTTCATTAAGGCATTGTGACACCTTGCGTATAGCACACACATATGAGAAAAAGTGCTCATACGTAGACAAGCGCAAGGGGTTTGTTAGACTTGTAAACACGTCTTATACGTCTCGAGAATACAAACAAACGTTGGTGTACATTCGCATACCAGGAGGAAAGTGACATGTTTTGAGCATCTTCAAAAACAATCTCATATGCTGACTACTTCATTGTAATACGGTGGACACAGGCTGATAAATTTATACGCTGAATGTTGTCCGTATCATGCCCCATACGATACGTGACAGAGCCTTAATTTTAACATTCAGGGGTAATGTCTTTCTTTTATTTCAGGAGGTCAGCATATCTATCTAACATTAAATATACTGTTTTCCGCGTTTTAGTTATAATCAGCCTCGGTTTAGTAGTGTTGAAGGACTAGTAATGTATTTTACTTGGCTTTAATATTTTTTCTTACAGAAATCACTTTTGATGTAGTTGTAATTTATGCGCTTTGCCTAGTGTAAACTATATAGAGAGAAGAGTTTTAATATTCAGTAAGTTGGATTTCCCGGGCTGTCTTTGGAGTCTCTATAGGGTCCTGCCAGAGAATTAGATGTAGGGGTCAGTTGGTCTGCAAGTGACCAGCTATGCTGAACAATGGTAAACGAAACGGCGATTGTATAATTGTATCAGAATTGACAGTAGGCCTAGCCTCTTTTGTGCATCGTTATTTTCGGCTTTTTGCTGTACAGCTTTGCCGCCTTGTTTTAGCGCAGGTCTATTTAGGTGTGTCACTCAACAGTAATTGGGTTGTTTTCAGATTCTTTCTTGGATGTTTGGATGAAATTTACCCACGCAGCATTGGTGCATGTTTTTGTTTTTTGGTCATGCTCTATGTGTGTCCTTACCCCGTGCTTTCTTGGGGCACCGTATTTTCTTGTGGTTTTATTCTGAAATGGGTGATCACAAAATACGATCACCTGATATCGCGCCATTTGTGACGTGAACCCAAGTAGCAAAAATGACATATCTTTATTTACTATTAACTGGTTATAACCGTTGCCTGAGTTATGGGTCACACTGCCGTCTGGCACAATTGAAATGTTACACATTACGTACGCATTTGCCGGCTGACATAATATTCGATAACGAACCATGCGGTATTTATCCTGTCTCTAAATACACTGACAGTGGTGATATTTTGGTAAGGAGTTTCACCAGCTCTCTTGCTGAATTGCTTTTCTGCTGCGATAGTTTAGAAAAAGAAATGGCTTAGATTACAGTCATTCCTCTCTAATATTTTGTAGTGTCTCTCAAGTTACCTTCTTGAGTGAAATACTGACAATGAATAAAAGGGGGATGATGACCCAGTATCAGTTATTAAGCGAAGAAAATGTCTTTGCTATTAGGTTTCATCTGTTTGGAGCACCTTGACTCTGTTCAATAGCTTGTCTTCCAGATTTTCAGACTATAACAATTTGATACCAGTGTTTGTCTGTAGGGCATGTAGTCCATTTATAAATTTTAATTAATGCCTCATTTGTGCAAGCAGCACTTGCAGTGCAAGACTGTGCATTGTATTTATACTTTGTCTCCTTGTTATTGTTATCCTAACCTTAATGTTAAATACGAATATGCCACCTGAATTTATTTACCTTAAACATCGATGTTTTTTTACGTATTAAACTGAGGTCTTTAAGCAGCCAAGTTCGTCTTCAACAAGATACCATGATGATATGTGTCTGAAAAGATATTATGTTTCCGACAAAACGTTACAAGTCGGATGTATCAATTTGATCAATATCTTTGCATAACCGTTTGCGTCTCTTCTTCAGATTACCTACTCAGTCTAGGTGACACTGACAGCAACTCTGCAACTACACCCACTCCCTCAGTGGAAGAAGTTGGGCTATTAGGGCCAAGCACGGCAGATATTTTAGACTACATGAAAGGTATACGTTTCTTGAGTATGGATAATGGTAGAACACGGGGTTTTATTTGTCCAGGTATTGAGAAATCGAGTTAGGATGTCTGTTGTTCTATTTAACCACGGTACAGGGTAGGACGGGGAGGGAAGAGAGAAGCAAGTGTGAGTTACTGGAGAGTGGATCTGTTATCTCCCACTTTCTCTTTGATATCCTGTTTTCTCTATCAGCGTCGATAACAATTAAGACGATCCGCTGTTGTCTCATAGTGTTTTATGTACAGACACACGTGTGTGTACACATAGCTGTCACCTGCGCCTGTCGTCCCCGTCGCTGTGGGCTTTCAATGTTATAACGAAAGTGGAAAACCATTTGACCTTATGTTTTCAAACTTACAGAACTGATGAATATTCATAAAATGCAGGTCAAGTTCGAACATCAGCTTGATCCGGCCATTTTTATGTACAGACAGTCACACAGGTGTGTCTGTATATATAAATTGTAGCCGTCACCTGCGTTTGTCGTCGCCGTTGTCGTGCGCTTTCACCAATAATAATAATAAGTAATAAGTTTATTGAGCACTAAATGATGTGAGTACATTTGCAGGCTCTCTAGACTACAATATTTACACAATATATATATGGATATACAATTATATATGTTTACATATGTAGTATGTTAAATTATACATGTGTTAATGCAAATTATGCTATAATATTAATTAATTAAGCTATTCACAGCATTGTTGACAATAAGTGGCTGTGATATACTAGATCTCAGGTGAACTATGTATTTTAACAGCAGTCTTTACAAATTCTGCTATTACTTTGAGACTTTTATGACAGGGTGGATTAAGGAGAATTGACAATATCTGATCACTGTCATCTAGACCCACTACACTGATTTTCAGTAGTTCATCATGCATTCGTTGCCTCTCAACAGTGTATCTTGTGCATTCTGTGAGGAAATGTGTTTCATCCTCTAAACAGTTGCAAGCTTTAGATTTTCTCTCATCAAGTGGAGTTTTAGGGTTTGTGTATCGGCCCCTTTCTATTGCTAGGTCGTGGTCACTTAGTCTAATTTTTGCTAGTGTTTTGATATCTAAGGGGGAGACACTCATTTTGATGTAATTTTCACATTCATAAGATTTTTTAATTGTTTTGTATGTCCTTAATTTGTTTGAGGTCGAACTATTTAATTCCTGCCAAAAGAGTTTTTCGATTTTTATGTTCAATTTTTCTACTAGGTTTTCTATTTGATGTAATTTCTTTGGTGGGTTGTTATCTTCGGAGAAACCCCAACAATTGTGAAAAGATTGGATGGATTCTGTCCATGTGTTTCCCTTTGTATCTTGCTCAAGATTGTACACTTGCTTTACAATTCTACACTTGCTTTACAATTCTATCATTTGGCAGTTGTTCCAGTCTAAGACTATATCTTTGGACAAGTTTGGCTATAGTTGGAAAAATAGGGTACCTGCCGAGCTCAGCTCTAGACATGGTATTGCTAGCATGCTTTCTTAGACCTAGAATCCATTTGCAAAACTTTAAGTGTACCTGTTCGAATGGCATTTTATTAATCTTCTTCAGAGACATGTTATTCTGTTTAAATACCTCCTGTGACCAGACCTCACAACCATAAAGCAAAATTGGTTTGATAAGTTTGTTAAATAAGTTCATGCACAAAAGTGGTTTGGAAATGTTTTGAGAGGCAAGTGCTGCTTTAAGGGAAAACAGGGCTTTTAGGGCCTTTTTCTTCAAATTTTCGATTGCTTCCTTTAACGAGCCAGTGTTGGAGAAAACTATTCCCAAATAGGGGTACTGTTTTACTTCTTCTATGGGTTCATCATTAATGTGAAATTTTGTTTGATGGTCAAGTTTACCCTTCTTGCTAAACACCATTATTTTTGTTTTCTTTGTATTTATGTGTAACTTCCACTTTTGACAGTACTGTTCTAGTTTGTTCAGAAGATTTTGCAGTCCGTCCTTTGTTCTCGACAGTAGGACTAGGTCATCGGCATAAAGTATGTGGTTGATGCCATCTACCTTGTCTTTGGTTTTACATGTATGGAAGGATTCTTTTATGTCGTCTATAAATATATTGAAGAGTGTTGGACTTAGATTATCACCTTGGCGGATTCCAATTTTAGCAAAAAAGGGTTTGGTATAACTGTTGCCTGTGGAGATTCCTAATTTAGTATTTTTGTACATTTGTTTAATCACATTGTAAAATTTTCCTCCTATTCCAAGTTTCTGTAATTTGAGAAGCAGACCTTTGTGCCACACTGAATCAAATGCCTTTTTAAAATCAATAAAACATGCATAGACCTTCCTATTTTGGCTAGTATATCTGTTAATAATTGATTTAAGAGTGAAAATGTGATCAGTTGTTCTGTAACTTGGTCTGAACCCACCCTGTTCTTCGCTAAGTTTGCCTTCCTTTTCAATCAGGTCAGTTAGCCTATTTGCCAGAATGGAATTGAATAACTTTCCCAAACAGCTTGTAATACAAAGGCCCCTGTAATTTGAGGGATCCAAACACTCACCAGACTTAAAGAGTGGTAAAACTATGCCTAAATTCCAAGCATCAGGGATCTCACCAGAGTTTAAGACCAGGTTAAAGATTTTAGTCATCGCACCAGATACCCTGTAAGTACGGTTGCCCAGTCTTAAGCATTTCATTTCTTATGCTATCTGCCCCAGGTGCTTTGCCATTTTTTAGCTTTCTGAGTGCTTTTTGGACCTCCAGAATGGTTATAGGGTCATCTAGTTTGGGATTTCCAGGGCAATCTTCATATTTTTTCAATTCATCATCAATGTCATTGTCACCTAGAGGCGGGATACCACACAGTTGTTGGAAGTAATTGTGCCATACATCAGGGGCAATAAGGTTGTTCTGATCCTCTTCTTTCTTAAGTTTTTTGATAATTTGCCAAAATTCTTTGGGATTCTTTTCTTCAATGTTCAAAAGCTTTTCAAGGAGGTTGTCTTTATGTTCTTGTTTTTTCTTTTTCAAAAGTTGCTTGTACTTTTTGCAAGCTTCATGATAAGTGTGAGAGATAAAGTGATTATTCGGGTTTTTGTGGAGTAGTCTCCCGAGGTGTTTGATATTTCTTTTTACTTCAATGCATTGATTGTCAAACCAGGGCTGCTTTTTATTCCTTTTTCTCTCATTACCATTTTTCTTTGACATTCTTTTTGTACGCAGTGATGCACTAGCTGTGTCATCTAGGATTTTAGTTAAAGACTGACATGCCTTATTTACTCCCTCTTTAGTAGTTGGGACGGTGGTAGTTTGAAATTCACATATGGCTTCTATGTTTTTTTCACTTTCCAGTTCACGGAGGAATTTATCTGCAGAGTCGATGCCCCAGATGTACTGATCTTTGTATTTTTAGAGGGGAATAACTTTTGGTGACTCCTTGAAACCCTTACTTGCAATTGTAAGATCTAGAAGACAGTGATCTGAGATATAGTCAATTGGGTGAACAGTGAAATACTTTACACTATCAACTAACTTATCACTCAAAACTGCATAATCCACTGCACTACAGCCATTTTGATTGTAACATGTGTAGTACCCTAATGAATTTCCTAACACTCTTCCATTCAGTATTCTCAAATTGCTGCTAATGCATAATTCTACAAGGGTTCTTCCCTGGGAGTTTATGATACTGTCTAAGTTGTTCCGAGCAGGAGTGAGCATATCTGTGGGGTGGCTACCAGGCACTGGGATACCGTGTGTGTTATCATTTTTGATATAATCTGGGAGTGTACCAGTTCGAGCATTAAAATCACCCATGCCATTTGACTGATGCTGAGCTATTTCTTCCTCAAGGATGTCAAAGGTTGCTTCATCAAATCTCCCATTCTTTGGCTTAACATAAACTGCGCACACAAATAAGTCTCTTTGGAGACCAAAACACTGTCCTGGTAGCCTTATCCATAAGGTATTTTCACTTTTGCTAGAGATAACATGAAGAGCACCACTAAATTGTTTTCTGTAATATATAACTATACCGCCAGATGGGCGACCTTTTGTTTTCTTTTTTGTTTTTATTTTGCAGAAGTGGCCATGTGAGCCACTAGGTAGGACCATTTTTGATCTCAGGGTACTAAAAGTTTCTACACATATGAAAATATCAAAATTTTCTACCATCTCAACAAAGTTTTCATCAGTACGTTTCTTTGCTAATCCTCTAATATTTCTCATACCGATGCGTAACATGTTTCTATGTAATTATTGATATCTCTTTAAAAACATACAAAAAGACCTATCCACACTACTTCAATTAACTTATTCAGTGCTATACTAGTAAATTAGTCAGAGATCTTCTTTTTCGTTTTGTTGATATTCACTTACTAGTAATAGCTTTCATTGTTCACTTAAAGCTTTCAGTTGGTCACTTATAGCTTTCAATAATTTAAAAAAAAAAACAGCTTAATCTTAATTATTCAATATATCCTTATCTGACTTAAGGATTATATGTAGTGATTTTACAGACACTTTCTTTATATTAGTTTCAATGGGAAAGTAATTGGTAAACTTAACCATTGTGTATATTTAGGATATGAACAGAAAGCTATAGTGTGAATGTTTTCAATAACTAAACTCTTTCATTTTATAGGTTGTGACTATTAGTCTTTCAATGTAAAAAATACTTATAATGACTATGGGTACTTACATATGGCATCCACTGGGTATTTATAGTTCTTTACTTGTGAGAGATCAAATAACTAGCCTTGGAAAAGAATTACCTTAGCTTATGTTCTAGTTTGATTAAGCAGTCTCTCAGCATTTTAAGTTCATTACCAATATTGGTATCCTTTTGTGGCACTGGTTGTGGCTGATGAATGTCATAGTTACGCCGATGTTGGTGTACATGCTGGACAGGAAAGGTACCGCGAGGTTTGTGTCTGGCAGCTTGTTTGATGTTGCGAGCAAGCAATATTGTCCCTTTAAAGTTCAGGTGAATTCCATCATGGCTAAACAACCACTGCTTGTCAGTGACAGGGGCGTAACCAGACCTTTAAAAATTGTACGCACAGATTTTTAAAATACCCAGCATGTACAGCAAAATGTAGACTAACGCAACAGATGAAGGACAGCGTAATCACAGCATATGTACCACACATCGTAGCTTAATTTCCATTAATGATAAAATCATCATTTTAGTCAAAAATATTCTCGCGATTTAATAAAGTTTCAATATTTTTATTTACCCAGAACGGTATATTCATTTAAAAGGAGGCTAACTTCGCATCAGCGGACTCCTCTCCCCTCTTCGAATAATCCTGGATCCTCCTCTGAGTTGAACTTATATGCGGTTTCATCCAGCTTTCATGCGGGTGCATGGCTCCCAAAAACAACCAATTATATGACACAATAGAGCTCTGATACATCTAAGTTTAATTATTTGTTTGTGAAAATTGCCCATGCCATCCTGTTAGTTTGGAGGGCTAAGCTGGATCAAGTCCATGTGAAATTCTTTGAAGCTTTGCAGGAAAAATTCTTCCTTTGTTTCTGTAGCTCCTTATTAAACCTGGTGTCCAGATTTTATCTGGTGCCCCCAGGTGTACGGGAGCTGCTCTTTGAAAATAACACACTGGTAGATTTTACCTGAGATAAATATCGTCAGCGATAGTGCGTTCGTTACTCTCATGACAACAGAAGAGTTGAAGGCCACTTAACCCTCCAATTAAGAGGTAAAGGATGTTCCAGTTAGATGGACGATTTAGATAGGACTTGTAAAGGTAACAGGTATTGTTTACCTCAGTTTAATAAAAGTATGCAAGACCGGGGGGGGGGGAGGGGGGGGGTCGGAACAATTGTGCGTATACAGAGGATTTGTACATACAGGTAACTAATTCGCAGAGGATTTTCGATATATATTCCGTGAAAAATACACTAAATTTATATAAAATAATATCATGGTTGGCCGAAAAATTGTACGCACAGTGCATCCGTGCGTATGCCTAGTTACGCCCATGAAGTGATGTCAGTGTTCTGGATGTAGGTAACATTTTCCAATGATTGACAATATCTTTGGGTGAGAGTGCCCCAGTTGCTCTCCTCGATTACTGCCTTTGCATCTGATATTTGTCCACCGCTCAGAGCAAAACAATGGCTATTGGTCCCAGGGAAAATTTTGTTAGCATTGAGTCCCTTTCCAATTGAGCTAGATACTATTGCATTATCAAGGGGTCCTGTGTTGATCTTAGAATTCCATCTTATATGTCCGGTGCCTTTTTCCCTGTTCACGGGGTGTTGGATACTAGTGCCATCACTGTTTGTGGAGGTTGTGGTGATTTGAGGTTGTACATCTAAACTCTCAGTTACTTTACCCTTGGGTTGGTAATATTTGTTTTGTGCAGCTCCACTAGGGGGTGTGGTGTTAGTAGAGGATGCACGTGGACCCTCTTCTCCTACCTGTATCGTGGGCACAGGTGAACATGTCATGTTGCTGGTCTCTACGTGATCTAGTTTGATGTTGGTTAACACAGGTAGTTTGATGTTGGTTAACACAGGTAGAGGGTTGGGCTTCAGCAATAGGTTACCTGTAGTTTCTGATATCTGTGACTCCTTGCTACCTGGACCATTGTTTGGGAGAGGCATCTCTGCAGGTGTTTGTGGCGAGGTGCAATTATCTGTCACATCTATGGTGCATTGTACTCCACAGTTTGTTGTTGGTGATTGGGGAGGAGGTATGTCACACTGAGTTCCAGTATCTGATGTTGCAGAGATGGTGGGAATAATGGCGCATTGGGTCCCTTCATTCACACTTGTTGTTTGTTTTGTAGTAAGCTGGCATCCAAGCTTCCCCACTTGATCTGATAATGTTGTTAATTGGGCTGTTAAGTGGGCCAGGGTGTCTTTCAAGTCTTTGTATTGTACTGCATTGACTGTAGTTAGCCCAGTAAGCTGCTCCTCTATGGCTTGTAACTTTTCATTGCTAGTCTTGGTATCCTGTCTCTCTTTATCTGCAGTTTTAAGCATTAATACTGAGTACTGGTTTTCAATTGTTTGAAGCGTTTCTTGTATTTTGCAAATTTCTTTCTCCGATTTCATGTTCCTGGGACTAGAATAAAGTTTGCTTGTTTTGAATCCTTTGGGTGTTGAAGAATGGCGGGGTTTTGTTGGCTTTTTAAGCTCAGTTTGACTGTTATCTAATATTGCTGTGTCAAATTCTTCTGCTGATTTACTGGTAATTTCTGTGATTTCGGTTTGTACTACTGCCTGGCTGGCTGCCACTGCTGGCTGGATCTTTTTGGGTGTTGATATGAGCATTGCAATTTTGGGATAGTCATTTGCGAGCCAGAGCATATAGGCTGCTCCTTGGATATGTATTTTCTTGGATTTGGCTGTACTGTAGAAAGTTAGAGAAACATGTCCTAGTTTAGATCCCATAGGGCCTATATAGGGAAATTTGAGTTGTGAGCCTGATCCTGAATTGACAACATCTTCCGTGGCTTGCTTGTGGTATGATTTGCAAGCTTCAAACCACTTTTTCACTAGGGGCACAGTACTGATTCCTACTATGGCACATTGGGCATTGTGGGCTGTGGATACGATGTTAGGACCATAGTACTCGTTTTGATAGTCATAGTCTGATTCAATCCCATTTTCCTGGTCATATACTAGTCTGGATTTTGGATTAATTAGTGTGTGATAAGCTTCACTATATTCTTGAAGTAAGATTTGAGTATTTCCATTGAACTCATTCAGGTTACTTGCCTTTGAGGTGAATGCATCCTTTATCTCTTCAGCGGTAGCATCAGGCTTCACTCCTAGCTTAGTGTAGTGATTGTAGTGGTTGTCCTCCATCTTTGTTGAGACTGTCTGTTTGCTCACTGTAAGTGTTTTCCAGAATTTAAAGACTTTTCACATAAGCTTTGCCTTATATATTTCATCCAGTGGTATGCCTTGGACTTTAAAAACAATATTCACACTGATTCAGTTGCATATCAGTAGCTGGTATAGGTATTTTAGTAAAACTTTTAGAGAGCTCTGTGCATCCTCTCAGATGAGTCGGCCATCTTGAAATTGAAATTTGAAATATAGCCAACCACTTAGGGCCCCATTCAGAATAGAGGACTAACTAGTCCGAGGGTCAAATATGGCGACCCACTACAAAGCTTGCCGTTTAATCCGCTAATAGACACTGAATAGGTATCCCGTGGGGAAGTATTCAAGTGGGTCGGCCATATTTGACCCTCGGACTTTTTAGTCTCCTATTCTGAATGGGGCCTCAAAAGCATTGCTGATTAATCTCATGATGGTCCCCCCGTCTCCACACGTGCCGCCCCTGCATACGAAGCCGAGATTTAATCCGTTTAATGGCGCGTGTGGATGCGGGGAGATCATCAGTGGATTAAGCGGCTTGCTTAGTGTGTGGATGAGCTAGTCCTCGGATCATCTGTTCTGAATGCGCTCAGAGGGAAAACCGCATATTCAGTTGCATAGCAGTTGCAAATCAATCGGCGTCCTGTCAGCAACCGGTTCGATGTTACAAATGTGTTTTTTCGGTCGCCCGTAGGTTTTCGTTAATGCACCGAAACTAGACACTTACTAAGCGTTCGTTAGGAAACCATTTTGCGAGTTGAAGCAACAGCTCGCCAACCACTTTGTGCAACCGGTGGCAGTTGCAAGTAGCAAAGATGTTTTTGTTCAGTGTGACCGTAAATGCACAGGCCTTGCAAACTCAAAGAGACCAAGTATTGAAGCAAAACAATGTCAAGGGATACTGGAAGATTAACAAGTACCAAAACATATCCAAATTTATAATTGTTATTATCACAGTGCTTGTTACAAATCGAATTTGATATATATTGTAAAATGAGCAGAATGCGTGATTAAGTACAGACCCAACTTTGAAATATTGCAGCAGCCAACACGTTTCCTGCTCTTTGTGAAGGTACCATTTCACTGAAAGTTGTCTACAACGCTTTTATTGTCTTCTTAGACTGGAATTGATGTGGAGCCTGCTACTGTCATAATTTTGCAACATACATCATCTGTGCGAACTTGTGATTATCAGTGGCCGATCGATCGCTACTACCCTGCAACCGGTTTTCAATATTGGTTGTGCGTTTCCTCATTCTGACCATCCTGACCATACGCTTACAAATCGCCGTAGCCACTTACGATGTCATTAAAATCTCAAGAAAAAATCGTATACGATTTTATAGTACGGCGTTCGTGGCTAATGTGTTCTAGGGTTTAGTCTTGCGCTGTATTTCTTTTTTTGGCACATTGCTGGTGGTCTGCTGGTCGTGGTATGCTGATCAATTTCCTGGAGAACCAATACTCTGCACTCCCGTGTCTATATTGTAGGCCTACTGTTTTGTCTTCCAAATACCGCAAGTTTTCAAATGTTTCTTGTGAGCAATATATACATGTATATATGAGACGGGAAATTTATACGAGCGCCTGGGAAAAGCATCATGTCTGCTTTCTTAAGTCTTCCTTTCTACGGATCTGCTAAGGGTGACCTTTTTAGTTTGATTTAGATTTTTAAGGTGGTCAGATTAAATGCTAAGTTTTCTCCTTTGCTATAAATTTTCTAAATTTTGAAGAAATCCAAGAGTGACGTGGCCTAATCGGGAACAAAGTTGGAAGTACCTGAAAAATATGCGCATAGTAAATTATATATTTTTCAAGTGGATATCGACTGTTCACCTTTTTTTACTTATTTGAATTAAAAGTCAAACTTTAAGTTGAGAATAATGATTTAATGATATAAAATCTCTGAAATAATTTTCTCTGCTTACGCTTGAGCTGTGCATCTACTTCTGCAAGCATGCATTCTTACAAATATATCTTTACAAATCTATTTTCTTTAATTTCTTTTTTACTTTTTTAACAGAACGTTAATAAACAAACGAACAAAGGGTACCTTTAATACTTCAATTTTGTGAATCTCGACGGTTATTTTTGTGTATAGATCCATGAGTTTTGTATCCAGTACTTTGTACATATTGGGATTGAATACCATTGAGCTGAGACCATCTACCTTTTGGACCTCCAATGCACGTTTCAATTCAAAATGCCTAAAAGAGAATATTTGAAGTCTTAAATCATGTCTATGCAGTATGTGCTGAACCGTAGGCTGAGGTATATTTTTACAATGCATTTAAGCGCGTCAGATGTACAGCGTGTGGAAATGAAAAAACTCCTTTGTCAAAAACTATATAAAAAACTTATTACACACGTGAAATACTTCTGCGTGCCATCGGCCATCTTCATCTGTCTCAGAGCAACACAGGTGGCGTTATGTCACTAGTAGAAATATTTCACGTGAGTGCTAGGTTTTTTAGTAAGTTTGCGACAAGAAAAAAAAACTACTGAGAATGATGGGTCTGGATACCCGTTATGGGTACTGAAAGTGATTAAGCCATCATCGTTTTAGTGAAAATTCCTTCTATACACCAATGTGACACATGATCATAGCTTTAAAGAGAACTACTATATATGTATTTATCTATATCTTAAAAGCGTTATAAACCTTATTGGGTTCGCTTTGTTGCCGGCTTCTGCACCGTGTTTCAGCATGGAGTACCTTGCTACACTGTCGGGTGGCCGGATCACTGTTAAGCCACGGTTGTCCACCCTGAAAAATAAAGAACCATGGACAGTTGGACGGACGGACGGACGGAAGAAACAGATAGAAAAACTGGTGGATATACTGTAGACGGACAAAAGCGTGAGTTATTTAGCAATCAGATAAAGAAGCAAAAACCGTATTGGCTTTAGAGTTTAATCTATTTATAATTGTATAATAAGAAGTATGAAAAAACTCAACACTGGCAGATTTGTGTTTTTGAAGGCAGCTACGTCAAAAACGGGTGCAGGTCATCAGAAAACGTTAAAAGGACAATTTACAAAAAAAATTGTGTACCTAGCTGATG
This sequence comes from Lingula anatina, assembly GCF_001039355.2. The sequence goes on along the minus strand of NW_019775608.1, from coordinate 213,077 downwards.
CACACTAACTCCACGGGGACTCTAGCTGAATTCAGTCAGACTTACTTGCCTCCTCCAGGCGTTGAGTAGAATATAAAAAAGCTGGTGATTATACGTTTGAAACAAGAAGAGGCGTGTTAGTCTGTTAATCTGATTGCATTCAGCAAGAGTCCCTATAAAGTAAGTGTGCATTAGCTCGGTCCACAAAATTCATTGGTAACGGCCCCTAAAAGATTAGTCGCCAAGACCCGAGTAAGCCCATGACGATCAACAATTGACACGGAACTTACCGTCGTTTGATATCATCATCTTCTCCGCCCCAACCAAAATACCTGTTTGGAAAACCGTTTATGAATTTGAAGTGATCCTTGCTAAATGCCACAACACCTCCAAACAGGCTGTCGTACGGTATTCTTCAAATGAAAAGGTAAGAAAGAGACGTATGAAAAGATGATCCAATTAAAGTTCTTAGTTCTCAGCATCTCATCAACAGAAGACTGGTTTTGGAAACATAATCCCTTGGCGGATTTACCAAAATCAATATAAAATCCTATTAGAATATCTTATCAAATTACTTAATTTTAAAACAGAACGAATTTTTCAAACGCTATAAAAGGCCAACAACAGCGTCTGGCATGTACACAAAGATTTCTTACATTTAAAAAAATCTGTTATATTTTCTCATTACTATATATAATAAGCTTCAGATCAGATCTGCTCCCTTTCTTTTCCGATATGTACATGCATATCAAAAAGATATTCATTTCACTGTCAATGTTCCACTTCTAAGTGCCGGCATACAATATATGAATCGGTACAATGAAGACACCCCCTCCCGTTGTTTCTAAACTCAGGTTACATTTATAGTATGCTTTGTGAGTTTCTTTTTTTCAATAATAATAATAATAATAATAATAAAAGAGGAGGCCTAATATCAAACCCATTTTAGTTAAATATCACAAATAATTTCGAGTTGCGCTCTTGAGTAATTGCAATTAACTTTATTTGCATTCTCCAAAATTTAAAAAAGCCACATGTACCTGTAGTCAAATTTATCTATATTCACGGACATGTGTTTGGGTGTGACGGAGCAGCTATACAGATTATCGTCCATCTCGGGAAGAAGGTCCACGTCGTGAAATACAATGCAGGAAAAATTCCCGCGTTTCATCGCTTCTAGAAACCCGATGTTCATCAGCATACCTCGATTGAATTTGCAACCTTTAGCCTAGCAGTGGGAATAAGGAAAAGTCAAATATTGTAATGAATAATAATATAACATTTTGTCAAACATTATTATAATTGTAATGAAACGCTAAGCTTGTGGCTAGTAATTTTACGTTGGGGTAGTTAAATCGTGGCTGGAGTCGTTAATTTGTGCATTTGTGCTTCAAAATCTAAGGCTCATGTTAGAAAACGGCAATTATCGTTTAAGAGGCCTGGTAGTAAATAAATAGACCGAAAGAATGTAAAGGTGTCGTGTTTTATACCCTCTGTAACAACAAAATCAAAAGTCAATACTATCGTCATAGAGGCGGAGGACTGAAAAGAAAAAGGGACATTTGACTTAAAATGTCAGATAGAGAAGTAACGATCATAGGACAAAAAACCGATAACAACCGCATACTATCAGAAACGGAGATGTCAACTAGTCAAATGAGCAGGGAATGAAGGATAAGACTGGGTTCCCACAGATTAAGATCGATCTATCTGGATCGACCTAACTCCCTAGGGGTTCACGCTAAATTGCTGTCAGCTTCCGGGAGCCGAGCGCGCACAAAAGTTAATTACCCCCTTACAGCTTTTAGTAGGCGGGACAGACATTAAAGCCGGTTAAGCTGACAGCAATCTAGTGAGACTCTCCAGGGGGATAGATCGATCTAAATATCTGTGGGAATGGTCTCTAAGAAAATGCAGTTTGGGGATTATAGCAAAGAATCACTCTTTCAATTTTTAGATGACATCATAGTAGCCACACTTTAGACGATCACCTTAGCGATGTAGATGTCAGTTTTACAAATGTTGAGAAAAGTGGACTTGACATTATCGAAACGTTTCATATCGCAAAGAGAGGTCAGGTAGTTGGGGTATGTAGTTTCAAAAACCGATATTCGCGTTGACTATGCAAAGTGCAACGCAGTACCAGAATTCCCAGTCCATTCAAATTTTAAAAAGTGCACGAATTTCTGGGAGTAGTGAATTATTGGGCATTGTTTTTTTTCCATGACAATTTTACAGTTGAACAATATGAAGGATAAAATCATACAAATGCGGACGTAAGCCTCGCTCTAGATTTTGACCTACTTAGGTCAGACTAACCCTAACCATTATAACTACCCCTGTATATGAAGCGCAGACTTTCTGTTACACGGACCTTCGTTACACCGGGACCTAAATAAATATATTGCCTGTCATATCAGTGCACATCTGTCTTTAAATTGCCTTAAGCTTTCAATCAATGGTCTTGAGAACTCGTCAGATTGGAGCTTATCTATACCTGTTGGAAGTGTTTCAGAACTGAGAATTGCATAATATTGTCAATCAATGGTCTTGAAATAATAAGTGGCTTAGTAAGGGTTTACAATTTTCCATATCCCGAGAATGAGTTTTTTCCTGTATCTTATTATTCAGTAATGCATCTACCCTTGTGCTGATAAAAAAGTTACCGCTCGGTAATATAAAACATCGACGTTTATATTTTCGTTGCTAAGCATTAGCATAGGCACCTCAAAGCTTTTATATTCTAATTCGCTGATGCTTAAACGTATATAAATTATTTGTCGTCTAATAAGTCTCAACGACTAAAACCATTTCATCTTCAAACATAAAAATCATTTATTTATAAATTGCAAGGAATCGATGTGTCTCTGCCTGTGTACAGACAGTACAATATCACATAAAAAGCCTTTGCTCCATCACCAGTCATTAGAGTAAGATCTACCGCATAACCCAATTCCAATTCCAATTCTGTCTTTTTAAATTGATCAACAACTAGTTTTTAAATTTTCTTTAATAAAATACAAATAACAAGTTTGAAATTGAAAATCTAACATGCATGAAAAGCCAATTATAGTTCCAGTGTTATACTATTAAAATCCTATTTCAGCATGCAAAATATATATTTCAAAAAGTTTGCATCGATCATGTTTTGTTTGCTTAACCTTTTTGTTTTAGACTTTGAACACATGAATGGAATTTGTAAATATTCTACACAATATAATTCACTTTCATTAGTTTTGAATTTAAATACAGACTTGACATTTAATATGGAATATTTTTTTCCAAATCATTTTTCATCAGTTTTTTCCTATTTTGCAGACTGATAAATGAAAATAAGGATGAAAATCGTGCTTTAATAACTTTTAATTATCTCTTTGATGTCATTGTGACATCAGTTCATCAATGGAATTCGCCAGAAAAGCAAACAAAAACACATTGCCTATTCTATGTCATACGACAACCATTAAAAGGGATATTTTGGACCTCCATATTTTCCAAATTATTGTCTGTAAAAGAGTTAAACGCTCCACAAAAGACCCTCATGTCAGTTTCTAGTCACAGTAACGGTCGCTGTTACGCCTGACTTCTTCTGGCTGCTACTAGCGCTCTCAAGTGGCAAGGTATTCCTTGGGATAGGTTTTTAAAGTTTAATCTGGAATAACATTCCATGCATCGGTCAAAATCTGCCCAATTTGGTCCAATATTGTTGTAGGATATGTAGGCCATTGATTCGGAGAGTAACGGCCTACCAACATATTGTCTCTGTGGTTCAAATATGGCGATTTTGATGACCAAGGTAGCTGCTCATTCCCTTGGTTCTGTAAGTAAACTGCTATTAAAAGTGCTCTGTGTGAACCGGCAATCTCACCATGCAACCTAAAATTGTTCCTAAGTTGTCCCCTATCAAATGATAGCCAAGTGGTTCCCAGATTATTTCTTTAATCGATCTGGTTCAGGTTTTCGTCAATGACTACCATTGGTGTTTTGGCACCAATGTGGTATCCACTCCAAATACTGACGCTGTTAATGACCTTAGTCACTTTAGACGCGGCACACGCTTCGTCGTTGGCCTCTTCTGGATGTCTGTAAACTCTGTTTTGACTGTTGAGCGGTACAGGTGAAATCTGACCTCAATAAAGAAAGCCACGAGATTTCAGTGTTCAACCCAGAAACAGCCAAGGTCCTCAATTCAATAGAGAAACATACAACGATGTTTTGCTGTTTACAGTGGGTTCCTCGGAGGTCGTCTGGTATTCAAACCTGCTAAAACCAGTTTGGTGTTCGCTAAGGGCCTTGAAAAATGCGTTTTGGTGGTAATTTACCCCTCATTCTGAACGGACTTGGTGGTTTTTGTTTATTTGCAACAGCACATCCCGAAAGACAGTGGGTCCTGTACCCTGGTGGTAAGATTTCAATACATTGGGTGTGGCCTCTGTGTAGGTACATCAGTCTGGGCATTACTCTGTAAAACAGTGCGGACCGTTTCGTTTGGCGCAATTGCCTGCCTGGCAATGCCTGTCTTTTTCCCGCCATTCTGCCACAGATTAACATATTTGTAGAGCACTGCATAGCTCATTTTACACACTGCAAACCCGACGACTTGCTTGCAAATTTTCAAATTTTTCTATGCAGTAGTTGCCGACATATGGATACTTTTTTGACAGAACCATGCTTTGCCAAAGCCTAGCTTTGAACTGCCCAAAGGAGCACTACCCAATCATATCACTGCATATTACATAATGCAGCAGCGCAACAAACCTGGTAATCACTTAATTGGTAGCGACACACCTGACTACACACTTCTCCATTCACATATCATCTATGAGATCGGAGTTTGTGAAAAAAAAACGCATTTTCACCTAGGCGTACATTCGAAACTGAAATATTCCATATTAAATGTCAAGTCTGTATATGGACAGTATTAATTAGATAAAATGTTACTTATTAAAAAAACGTAAATTTATTGAGAATAAAAATTTAAAATGCCCTTCTGTAAGCGTAATTTTTGAGAGATGATTCTGTACAGTATTTACGAGTGTAAATAATATGCGTTTGACAGCATTTTCTTTCAAATGTGATTCTTTAGAAATGTGCGCATTAACTTTTCTTGTCTTACAGACAGACACAGAGAGGACTTAAGGTCCGAAACCAGAAGGCCACATGGAAAATACATCTAAGGTCTACAAAAGGCTGCCTCCTTTGTAGGGTCTTATCTAGCGCACGAAAATCTTTATTAATAATGCGATTTTGATAAATTATCACAGATGATGATTTAATCTAATTGGTGTGCTACACGGATAAGAAGGGCGCGTAGAAAGTTGCCTAGGTCTGTAAATATATGCGTTTTGGTGTCGGGGTGGGGGGGGGGGGGGCTCTCCTTTTCTTGCCACAGTATTTAAACATTTTATCTGGAAATTATTCGATCACCATTCGTCAAGGTGTCTATGCAGAAAGATATTTTTTAAACTAGCGGAGAGCACCTGCATTGGAGAAGACGACCTGGCAGAGAAAGACGGAAGATAAAGATCACTCTCACATACTTTTTCCCGTAAATATTTTGATATTAAAGACTCCCGTCCCTCTTCTCTTGTTCGTGTCCTTCTTTTCTACATTTACTGCATTTTATCACTTGTTTTCCCCGAAGTAAGAATGAATCGTTTGAGCAAGCGGGCTTGGTAGAAAAAGAGGGGAGATATGGACATCAATCTTATTTCCCGTAAATGTTTTTAATATTAAGGATTCCCATCACTTTTTCTTGATAGTTTCCTCTTTCCTCTATTTCTTTTCGCTGCACTTTTATCTGTTGACTTCTCTTAAATAAAATGAATCAAATCTAAATAAAACAAATAACGGAGAGCAGATTCTTTGGTGAAATTAACCTTATAAAACGTTAAAACATTCTTTATGAATAACGACCCATGCAGTAGTGTAAAATATTCATTTTGTAGGAGGTTGCACAGGATTAAATTCTCGATGCAATAAACGATTATTTCCTAGTCTTTCATTAGCCTACCAGCACCTAATTGAGAAAATTTTGATTCACCCCAAGAAGTTATAACTTCTTGTTCACCCTGACACTAGTACTGCCAACGAAAAAGTACTTAGTTTACTGGTGTCTCTTGAATATTTAGGCACTGTTGATGACCCCAAAGATTGAAATTTGCCGAAACCGATGCTTTATCGCTATTGTTTAATGATTAACAATTGCTGCCTGAGAACGCTCTTGGGATGTATACTAGTAGACCTAGACAAAGAATGGAATAGTTTTTAATATAAAGGTCAATTACAACCCAGTCATTAGGTAACACTGGACAACGAAACAAAGGGGCGACTACCAGTTGTTACTGCCATTGAATGAAATGTAAAAGGTGCGAAATCGGCCACCCCTTAATGCGATCATTAACCAGCAAACAAAGCGTTGTATTGTAATTTCCACCGCCGACAAGCGGGATATCAAAAAAAGTATGACAGTCTTTTTACTCCCACCATCCATCCCTAGGACGTACATGTACACATGAAAACAACATTGATAATTATTCTTGTTATAATACATGAAGTAAATTGAAAAAAATTAAAACTTTGTTAATTTGGACTTACTTCATACATGATGTTATTGTGTTCACGACAAAGGCTAATCAAATGCCATTTACCCTTAATGATTTGTTTGGGCGAACTCTCCTCCACAGCATTTGCACACGTATCAGTTAAAGATCTTTTTTTTAATTAATCTATTTCATAATTCAAGGAGTTGCAGTAAGCAAATGCAGTTATGTGACCGATCTTGCACAAACACTTAAGCCCTTGCCCTTAGGCAAATTGACACACCCGTAAGTCATTTTTGATAATTTTTTCTAATGCCCAACAAGAATTTTTGCATGGAATTAATTTTCCACCGCTCAGCTGGCATTCAGTAATATATCGCGAGGACATTGCACTAACCGATGAGAGGCTGTGGTTTAAGCTAGATACAACACTCGCCACCGAGCTGTACCCGAAAATTACTCAACCTATGGCTCGACATTTACGCTCGTTATTTTTCAAGTTCGGCGACTTGTATTGTATCTATCACTTATTACAATGACCAGGTAGCTTACCCAGCTGTGGTTTTAATTATCGCTATTTAGGTTCCTTTCGAAACCAGCTTCGTCTCCACGAAAACAACATACATGTACAGGGATAGAGGGATAGCTGTATCCAGTAACTTATGTAAATTATTTTGCAAAATACTTAATAATAGACTCACATCATTTACTTTTAAAAATAGCACGATCCCTACTAATCAAATTGGCTTTAAAAGAGGGGCACGTACAGTCGACCATATGCTAGTACTCAAATCTCTCATCGATAAATACCTAAATAAAATGGATAAAAATAAACTATATGTATGTTTCGTAGATTTTTCAAGCGCCTACGATACAGTATGGAGAAATGCCTTATTATATAAACTACAGCTGGCAGGGGTAGGAAATCTCTTTCTAAATATAATAAGTAATATGTATAAATCTGTCCAGTTTACTGTAAAAACACCAGGGGGACTGACAAACGTCATCAATACAAGTGTAGGTGTCAAACAGGGCTGCGTCCTCAGTCCCTTACTGTTTAACATTTTTATTAGGGACATTCCCGACCTGTTCAGCAACAATGAAAAATACAACCCTGTTCACCTTAGGGATAAACCTCTTAGTTGTTTAATGTACGCGGATGACCTCGTACTAGTATCAGAGAGCCCGGATGGACTTCAGGCNATAGGTATGGGCCACAGACTGATCGCTCGAGAAATTCACCAAAACTATAAAAAAAATCCTTCAAACGTATTAAATAGCAGAGGCCCATTCCCCTGATTGTAAGAAGCAAACAAAACAACGAGACGGCAGGTCGACATTCAGCCTAGAGCAAGGTGCAATACTGCCAAGTTGAAAGCTGTTAATTAAGTCGGATTATAGCGCGCATCAATTTACTTCCCGTCGCGCTTGGCGAGGAAGAACTCCCGTCTCCAAGGGTCGCCCGTACAATAATTTACATATGCTCTCCTCCCCCTGTGCGCTTAGGCCCTGTATGAGTCCACGTCGCTATTGTTTGCTACCCGCACAGGCTTTTGTAGTTTATCAAAACAACCCATTGTCTCTCAGGGGGCGTGAGTACAGAGTAAATACGTACATGGAGTATACGCATACGGATTGTCGCGCGAATTATGAGCACAACCAGTATATACAGATATACTCCACATCCTTCCAACTGAGCGACTGAAGATTTGCTGCCGTAGGATAGGAACATATTCAGACTGACCGCGAGTTAACTCAACAATTATACTCACTTTGAACGTATACCCATACTTATGGAGGTCAGCTGACATTGACGTCACGCCAGGCAACCGGAAGTCGAACTCTGGGACCTGGTAGCCCAATTTTTCAACCCTGCAATATTATGTAAAAAAAAACTGTATGCACACACCATAACACATGTAACAGACAATACTGTAACACCCACTAAAACTCGAGTAAATCAGATACATTTAACAACTCGACCCCAAGAAGGTCCTAGTTAAGTAATACAATAATATACATGTAATAGCAGTACCACTTGTTTCTTTACACCCCTGTACAACTGACCTCCTTTCTGATGATAGCTGTACCATGGAGACGAAAATTAACTCAACTCTACAGTGAATACAGAATGAATACTACCATGGCAACATATAACCACCAACACAAGCGTCAACATGTAGAGGTAGGCCGCGTCTGACGGCAATCTCAGAGATCTCAGGAATAGGGTCCACGACGCCATGACAGTACTGGGGTGCGGACGCCAGGAGGACGATCGTCTGCGCAGTGATCGCCTGCAACCAAATGAGTAAGTGAATAATTTATTGAAATTTAATGTGAAAGTTTTTAGCACAATGCGTGGTTGGCCAATATACAGTATCAAAAGGACATCCGATGTATAAGAAGTTACTGTTTATTAAAACAAACCAATTAAAATACGTTTATTAAAACAATACAAGGATACTAAAGTTTCACGAATTTAATTTTCTCTTCAAGTCTCGACTTTTCTTTAGGAATGTAAGCAAGTATGGGATCCACTTTGGGGCCCAATGCACCACAATCACCAGGTCTGAGAATTTTCTCAACAGCACCTCAGGGCAGTCACAATTAGTGATATTACTGGTGGAACCCCAACAAACACACGCTCACACACACGCGTCACACTCAAACATACACTCATACTCTCTCAATTTACAAACCACGCCCCCTGACTACCGTCTTCACGTGTTCATGTCTCTGAAATCGATGGTTCACTGACCAGCTCCAGACTGATGTAATGACCTCACCTGTTCATACTCCGCCATGTCTGGTCTCTGAGATCTCTGGTCTACGGCCACTGTGACCAGCTCCAGACCGAAGTAATGGGCCGCCTTCACGAACGCCGGGTGGATAGTGACGGGTGCTACCTGCAGCAATCAAACAGCGCTGTCAACACAGGGGAAGGTATTATGAATATTTTACCTCTTCGTATTATTTATTTTTACGTTATAAATTTCATTTTATTTCTTGTAAGGCTGTAATGTCACTAATTTCTAATACAATTTTATTGCAAAATAGTGTTGATACTGGGATGATTCTTAGCGTTTATATCATTTTGACTTTAAAAAAAACAAACATTTGTTTAAATCTATACTGCAATATATATCTACAGTTTACCTACCATGTTTGGAACTTTGATGTGAGGGAAAAGTTTCCTTGCCCTGTCCCTGTACGTTTTTACCGCCATAAGAATGCTTTCCGTGCCTCCTGACGTAAGAGAACCGACCACGTGACCATCCCCGTGAAGCATGTTGGCGCTCATAGATATCACTTCAGTTTCAAATTTTCTGAAAAAAGTAATTTTTTTAATTTGTTTTTTATTTTTAAACCTCAAGAAGCAAGTATACTTAACAGTTAGGAAATAAATCTTTTCATATGATACAAATTTAATCACAATGCTATTCAATGTTTTCAGTTTTGCCAATTTGTACTCATATGGTGGGTATAGAAATGTACATTTCATGAAAAATAGTTTACAAAATATTCTTATAGCATTGTTAAATTGAACGAACAACTAGAGTTATAATTTGTTATTTCTGCAACCAGTAGCGTACATGTATATGCAGTTGGTGTTACAAGAAAGTAGGTACCCGGTATATATACAGTAGAGCACCTGTACTGTGGGCCCGAATAAGACAGGGAGGGAAGCCATTTTAAGGTTAAGTCATCTAAAAGTTGTCGGAAATTTCAGCGCTTTTCGTGAGTGCTATTTTCCATAGGTATATATATATGTATGTTATCACGTGTCAGCCTACCGTAGACTGGGGAACACCATGGGACTGAGCGCGTTCTCGTGTAGGAAAGCGTGGTGGGCCTCCAGCACAAGTTTATCGTGGTGAGTAGAGAGCTGGGGTTGCTCTGAAACATAAAACACCAACAAACGTAAGGGATGTTCATTTAACAGCTTAACACAGTACGTGTGAGATCAATTTTGAACTCGAGAAGGCAATACTCAGTTTTGCTAATTTGTCTATCGCGACATTTCCTATTTTTACATGTACATGTCTTATAAAATGTGTGCGCTGTCTGTTCGCCGTGCTCTCACCAGTATAAAGGTTGAAAGCCTCGAGCTGCACTTGCTCCAGCTTGTCGTTCTCCTGTGTGTAGACATAGGCGAAGATCTTCCCTTCCTCCATCACAGCCACCTCCCGCTCCTTCATGGCGTTCATTTCCTTTAACAGTTCAGCTGGCGGAATTCCTGAGGAGACCAGAGATCAACTGATTACCAATATGAACAGTTCTATGCTGGTTGTGAATTTATATGTGTGAAACCTGGGTATCTAATTTACTTTGCACATGAAGCGACACGTGTTCTGCTAGAGAAGTACTGGTAGCCTATAAAAGTTGTAACCAGAATTTTAGACGAACATTTTTTTACTAAGAGGAAAAAAATATTTTGTGGTCGAAGAATTTCCAAAATTTATTTATTTAAAAATTCAACCGTCTGGTTGCTGCTAAAAAAACAAAAGGTGTACATGTACTACCTGTTCTTGGTATCACAACAATCCTCTTGGCGGCCGCCTGCGTCTGCCCGCTGGTTCGGGAGGGGTCACTCTTCACCTGGTTAATGAACCCCTGGACCTCATTCTGGAGCGTGGACTTAATCAGTGAATCCACCCCGGGAACGGTCAGTTTCAAAAACCGAAGTAGCTGACCGACTAGTCCACCGAGTCCGTGTAGGAACGCTGTCTGGACTGCCCATAGGATGACCAGGGTAAAGACCACGTGTTCCGCCCAGAGCAGGAAGGCTGAGAACATACATTGTACATATAAGACCATGCACGGTGATGTAGAAAGTTTATATACCAGCATATAGGCCCTATCATATATTAATTTTCATTTATAGGCCTACTTTTACTGTGTAAACATGACAATAAATAAATTATTATTATTGTTATTATTATTATTATTATTATTATTATTATTATTATTATTATTATTATACACAACTGTAGGCCTACACATGGTCTACAACATATATATATGTCGCATATAGATCTGTCGTATATATGACTCCTATATAGGCCTACTTGTGTGCAGTAGGTCGACAACGCCCTAATAAATAAACAAATAAATAAATAAAAGGAATGATAGAAACAAATTTACATGCATTAAATATTATCTGCCCTGTTTGATAAATATGGCAAAATGGAAGTCTTTGTGCACAATTGTAGGCCATTATTTTCAGTTGGCTGTGATCAAGCAACTGTTATTCTACACGGGTATAAATAGCCTACTGTGCGAACAAACTGTTGTGACAGGAATGGAAGTCCGCTAGGAATCGTAGTCTGTTCCCTATTACTTTGTACAGCTAGGTGACATATATATTCGTCCAATATACTAACCCCAATACTGCGACTAACCCTAACCTGTACTAATCATATGGGGTCCAGGCTTCCATTCCTACATGTAGGACTATCATTCCTGTCACACCGGCAGTGCTCTTAAGTTGTTAGTTTGTTAATGCTCGCTTTTATACATTCACAGTATAGGCAACTGACAGCTTGGCGTGTTTCTCTTACACCTAGGTTAATTAAGTCGGACCTACTTACAAGTAATACTGATCATAGTGGCTCTAGGCAGTATATAGGTCGACCCTCCCCTTCAGCTGCCGCTACACTTTGTTCATACTATACTTATACAAGGACAATCATACAGGATCTTTACTAATCAACCAGGGTGAACTATATCGATATCTCGCCCCAACCTGGACAACGAGATATAGGTCAAGTCGTGACCTAGATTGTCACTGATGCTGTAGCGGATGTTCGGCAGCTTCTCTGTAGCAATATTTCTTTTGCCACACCTACCAACCCGGTGAGTTTACTATCATAACATGCCAGGACGCAACAGTATTTAAAATTGAATATTTATCTGGTAAAACTAGAAATACTAAAACCCATCCAGAAAAAAATTATCTCATATTTTCCTGATTCCTAATAAGACCTGTTAGGTGACTGATACGTAGGCCTACCTGCACAAACAAGCACCTGACGCAACAAGCTCTTCAAACTTGCTGTATAAAGAGAGATAGTTAACTTATTTTTATTCACAGGATAAATCTAATTATATATGCATGATATAAACACTTTTGAAAAGTAAAAAACGATTTTATATCAGTAAATCGGGCACCTGAAGGCCCTCCCCTCATGCTGGATATTTATTATCCAATCAGTAACATGCATGGCAGACACAGAACAGAATATTTAGAGATAAACAACAAAATGCCATTAAAACGGTCGCTCACTTTGCGTATGTCTAATCACCGTTTCTGAGATTGGGAGCACAATAAAAGTGGACACCAGAGTAAATCAATAGATAACACATGTTAATTGAAATGAACGTTTGGTTTCAGTATTTCGAGAGCTACAAGTTTTTATAACAGCAGTCTTATCGAAGGTCATTTTACAACTTTTTGCCACATAAAATGGCAAAGTACGTCCGTCCCNTATTTATTATTGCTATGTTGTAAACTATGTATATTTTAACTACTTAAATTAGCAGCATTTTTCCTTTTATGCAGTGACAAAATAAAGACATTGAAAATGCTATTTGTCTCAACTTTTATTTAATGTTAAATCAAGATATAATCAATGCTAAATCAACATATAATCAACGTTAATTGAGATTTCTAATGTTGAAACAACGTTGAATTGCCAACATTGATTCAACGTTGAATTGCCAACGTTGATTCAACGTTGACTTTTCAACGTTGATTCAACGTTGACTTCTCAACGTTGATTCAACGTTGACTTTTCAACGTTGACACAAACTTCCGTTTTCAAACATAAATTCAACGTTGATTCAACGTTGAGACTCAACGTTGAATCAACGTTGTGTGCCTGCTGGGTTACTTCAGTTCGAGCCCAATATCGCGTTGCTGTGGTAACCAGGTGAAACTCAACGCGTGCTGACAGTCACAGGTCAGTCTTAGCTGCGCCACCTAGTGGTACCAGACGATACTAAGACTGCAGTTACAATAACATTTAGAGCTCGAACAAAAATAGGATTAATTTATAAACCCGTTAGTGATTTGCTTAAATTGTTTAAAAATGCATAAAGGGCACGGTTTGTAAATGAAAGTAAGGGGAAAACTTAATTATCCACAGCAGAATTATGGTGACAATGTAGACGTTACGTTGGCTAGAGTCAATTACTTATTATTTTTACGTTCTTTAGTAATAAAAATACCTTATGGACCTAAGTCAGAGACAGCCCACGTACAGAGGGGAGGAGGTTGCGCCAAATTCTTCAGTGTACCTTCATTTATTTTCTTTCATTCCCCAATAAGCTTCCCCGCTGTAACCCGAGCAGACGACAGCAACAATGGAGCCCCCTCATGAGTTTTTATCAATAAAAACTGAGCATTGAAATAGATTTCAGCCTTTTTAGTCCTTTGAAAAATTCACCGCCGCCCTGACTGTATAAAACGAGGGTTTAATCATATCGCTCGCATTTTGTCCCTTTTCACAAAACATTTCATTAAGGGCCACTTAAGAAGGTATCAAACAATGGATATGGGAGAGGGGGAGATAAGTGGAGATTACATTGGGAGAAATCAGGGGTGAAACTACACCACTGCCTGCGACTCTCGGCTCCGAGGGTCGCGTTCACTCCCTCCACGATTGATGTTGTTCAGTTTTTCCCAGAGTTAAGATGAATTTCATGGGCTTCATTGATTTCAGCACGATGTCAATAATTCAAACGTCTGTTAATTGCAATCCCCCTTTGTCTGTTGCCAGTTTGTAATGCTACGGGTTCTTATATACCTTCATGTAGAGTTCTGTCTACATTCCCCTGTTCAGATCGTATTAGAGTCTCCGTCAAGTTCTGCTGTAATAAATTATGTACATATTTTAACAAACCGTGATCAAACTATCAGCCTTGACTTATGTTAATTGACCTTGGGGACGGGGTCCGTTATGCTGACGCTGGATCAAGTCCGGATCCCTAGGAGTGCTAATACTACGCATTAAGCTCTACTCGTATGGTACGGATTTCTGATCTCGGATACTGAAGGTTAAATCTAATATCATGTAACATTAGATCAGTGTTTTTTGGTGATTCTCGTGATAGCAAACAAAACTGTATTGAATCGGACTACTATACAAGCCAGGTAGATCTAGGAAATGTTTAAAAAAGTAATCAGATGGCTAAAACACATTCGATCTGTCTGTTCAGAGACATTGAGGGCCACTAAAGAAGATATTGAACAATAGATATGAGATAGTGTTTTCTGAGGACAACTGAAGTTCATAGAAATCACTAAAAGTTGGTCGCCAGATACAGCCACTGATTCACCAACCACAGACAGTACCTATATCGAACTCGTTTGTGAACCGTGTGAACGCGCCTTTCATATAGTAAGCTGCATCATTCCCCATTTAACGTATGGCTAATCCCATGCATTTAATTTCATGAAGACTGAACGGGATCTTTTGAGCGTTCTTTGTGACAATTTTACAAATTACTTTGCTCATTACTGTTCCATCAACTTTGACAAAATAAGAAAATAAAAAATAAAAGGAGAAGCCTGAACAATCCGAACAATCAAAGTTTCTTTTTTGTCATCCTCGTGGCTTGAATGCCGGGTTTGATGGAATCACGTGACCTTGATGACCAATGACTGCACACCTAAGAGATCAAAGGCGCCGCCCGATGCGACATGCTCGTGAAATTCTGATCCCTTGACGATTAACTGCATTATCACACAGGGTTGAATTCCCGCTGTGGAGGGAATTTGAACCCGCGGTGAAAAGACGAAGGCCGGAGTTGGGACCCTGGCCTCATAAAAAGCTGATCGGGGATTTATTGTACTGCTGTAACTCACAGGTGTGCGAGCCAATCAAATAGGTGGCGATTTCTTTTTTTTTTCGATCATTGCATCTCGAGGGCGAGGAGGGCCGTTTTCCCCTCTTTCCATCTCTGGACTCGGCAGCGACGTATGCTGTGAAGGTTGACTCTCGCGTTTTAACAAATGACAGGTTAACTTTCATAATTTTTTCTTCTCAACTTCTTTGAACCTGCCAAACAGACGTTCTGAGAGAGGGTGAGGATCTTCCCGATCCCCTGCCTTTTTCGCCTCAGTGTACGGATACGACTTAGGAAGTCACACGTAATTATAAAGACAAACCTTGACCACGGCAGACGCGAAATGTTGAGTCCTATCTTTCCGCTGGGAATCTCCCCGTTTATTCCAGGATTCCCAATAGAAGGTAAGCCCGAGCGCTTCTTTCATTTTCTTCTATTTTGATTTTTTTATTAATACATTTTATCTCCAATTTTACTATATTTGCTTAAGACATTTGTTTTACTGTTGAACCGGTAAGTAGGTGCCGCAGTTATAATTTTGATCAACTCAGTGATGTTATGCGCTGATTTTTTAAATACTTTACTACTACATGTTATTCTATGAGCTTTTGTTCAACGATGCCAAGTAAACAGAAATGTGTGAATTATTCAAGTAGTGTTGTAGTTTTCCATCTCATTATATCCTCGTGTTGTTGTGCCGTTAATGAGGTGTTCGACCATATGATTGGTAGGCTTGTTTTTTAATGGTACATTTCAAATGCAACACATACAGATTGAAAAAGCAATGATTTAACAGAAACTGTGCGACGGGTAAAAAAACTAAATTATTTCATGCATAAAATTCAATAAAAATTAAAGCCCCATTAGCGTTACAGAAATATTATGGCGCGATATTGGAACGGGCATTTAAATATTGCCTTATCTCTGTATGTATTTTTTTTTTTTTTTTTTTTTTTTGTTATTGTTTCATTGTAGCAGCTTTTAAAATGTATCGATCACAGATTACTTGAATGTCTAAGATAAATATCTTACCGAACGCCTTATATTATGTGGGTAAGAAATCTATTTTATTGCTATCAAATATTTTTAATATCTCATAGACGAAATATTTTTTGTCTTTTTATTTATACAAAAAATCAATTTGATATATAAAAGATAGAAAACTTTACAAACATCTAATACATCTTAAACTCTCTCTTCTTAGAAAGTTGTTAGTGAGTTTATTCCTAAATTAATATTCTGATATTCAGCGCTTTATTTGAGTCACCACGGTACATGCTTAAGGATACATTTTATAACAAGGTGCAAACAGCTGTGAAAGGTTCGTTAAACACATTTATTTACTTGTGTAGTTTTCAGTAATTTATTTATTTATTCATTTAACAATCTTATTCATAATTTGATTATCTACTTCAATTCTACACAGTGGATAAACTTTGCTTAAATAATAAAAATGGGTAATCGCTCATTTACTAACTTTCACAAAAAAGTACCTTTTTCAGTTGAATAATCAATAGGTTTAGACCAAAAAACGGAGATAACGTACTGTTTAAAATATATGAATTAAGTGTTATTGTACAGGGAATGCGGGTCTCTTTTTTCTTTCTTTTCTTTTTTTTTTCTTCTTTTTTTCATGATAACAATGACCTAGGAGAGCAAAACTTAACGTAACGCGGGAAGCCTTTTTTAACGGACGAAATCGGTTGAAATTTTCCTAAAAATGCACTGTTTCATGTACATAAATTAATATGAATTATATATCTTGGAACTGTAGCGTTCAATTAAAAATTACAGGGAAATATCTTACGTTACAATTTTCATAGTTCGAAATAAGGCGAAGACAGCTTAGGCTAGCGACTTAACACTAAATATAAACGTCAAACATTTCACAAGAGAGTTAAGGTTTTATTGTAAGGTAGACATTTTCTTTGGAGGAGGGTGTCGATATGCACCTTTCTTCATAATCAGACCAAGCCAGAAATGACATCATCTATTTCACAGCCACTAAACTTTAAATTCTAAAATAAGGATAAAAACGAGGACAAAAAAGTGAGAATTCCCGCTATGTGTCTGCTAAGAGAGTGCGGTGTGTGATACGACGTCGTGTTGAGGGAATTGGTATTATTAGGCGTGTAATTATAGGCGTGTGAATGTCACGGGATTAATGATACGTTTAATTTCAAAGCCGGGGTTAATCGAAGTGTACACCTGTAATGTGAACTGGTTAGAGGAGATCTCTACTGAATGCGACAGCTCTGTAAACTGTTTCAGCTTTTGGCACTTCTTCTAATTTGTTTATATCGGTTTAATAGGACTTTGGCATAGTTTGTATCAGGAATCTGGCTGTTTTCTTTGCCAGTGTAAATAGATAGCGCGCGGGGTCAAACAACGTGGTGGAAGTACAGAGAGCTTATGTGGTAGCATACTTCACCACTTAGTTTATATATAATTAACTGGGAAATTTGTTTGTGATCCTTGGGCTTGATTTTGCCAATGTTCAATTCTCAATTTAAGTCCCAGTTCGGTTGTTTATGTCATGTAAGTATGAGATACAGCTTGTATCAAATTATGATTTTTTTTCTCCAAGAGCACGTAATTGAAATCGTGCACAAGGTGGTTTATATGTTGATATCTGTTTGCTGGATAGCAGAGAAAGAGACAGCGTGTATAGAAACGGGACTCATTTCCTTACAAGTGCACGCTCTGTAAAGAGCACACTGGTGCTTATCCCCCCGAAGATAGGAACCCAACCCGGTGCAAAATAAATTAAAATTGAAGGGCACGATTCCCTCTGCGGACCTCCTCGCGGCGGCTTTTTTGATGTGGAAGCTGACAACAATGGCGGGTGAAATCAGCGACGTAACTTATCCATTTTGCCATAATTGCAATTTTCATGCCTCGAATCAATTTGAGTGAGCGGAGGAGAGCACAGCTGTATAGAGTGCGGATATTCTACACCCGTGCCACTTCTGTTTCGTTTAATTCGACGAGTTTAAATTTCAGGGCCTTCGTAATGCATTACATGCTACATGCTGAACGTTTCGCTTACCGTGATCCCTGTTTTCGGCGTGAAATTGGAATTTTTATAGTGTCTTCCCATGGGTTATCAGACAAGCCTTAATTTTCGGTTTCTCTGTCATGTTTTGCATACAATAGGTTATGCTTTACCACGTCGCAATCAACAGTTAGCACATTTTCTCCATGTATAAGATCATCCACCTTTTTTTTAATCAAAATTGAATCCTTTTCTATTTTTGATCTTGGGGAGTGAAAAGTAGCGATCTTGTGGGATAAAGAATTTAAAACTACCATATCAGTACACCTGTTATTTCGTTTTGTTCAATTTTGGTTAGGATCGAAGACCTGAAATTCCATGTTTATTTCATACAATGTATTTATCTGAGTGTTTAGTTATCTACTTAATTACCGTTTCTGCTTCAATTTGTTGTCCCTGATTTATCACACGATTGCTTTTACACAGGAACTATCTTAAACTACAGAAATCGACCGAAATTGCATCAAGAGTAGCCCAGATCAACATGGCTTCCTACCTCGTCACCTAAAGCTCCGTTTCAGCGCTGTTAGAAAGTATGCGTCGCCGCGAGCGATGTTTTCACCTTTAACTGTCCTCTCTCCCTAACCCTGATGTTGTCTGTGAAAATTGTCACCGTTCGCTGTACTTTTCTTGTTTTTGACCATCGAATTAGATTGCTCTGGTTAAAAGAGCAGAGCGTGTTCGTTACTGACGAGCAACAAACTTGTTTAAAAGTGGCTTTGGAATTTTGATTTCAATTCTTGGTGTCATGGCAAAAGGAATAAATATATATCCACATAACATGAAATCACTTCTTCTGCGATTATTTTCTTTTTCTGCCTACTCATCAATGTGCTGAAAGGCAAACAAGAGCATGGAAATTTCAGTGTCACAGTGTTAATTTTAATTAGGCAAACGATGAGGAAATTCTGAAAATCCTCTTCTGCCAGTGTAGCATTTAGTTGTTTTGAAAGTGTCTGCTTGAGAAAATGCTTCACAAAGAGATGGCTTTTTATTACTTTGCTCACATTTGTTTATGTGAAAAAAACGCAAAGAAAAGACAATGGAAATTAAATACAAGAGGATTAAAAGCACGCTGTATCACAATTTCAATTTTAAATATTAAGGTATTTAATACTTAATATCTTTTTTAATTATATAGACGCGTCATCAAAATGAAGGTAAGTTCTTCGATGGCTTTATTCGATGGCAGGAATAAAAAGAGATGATGTAGGAAAAACGTCACCAATATTGTGAAATCAGACCGTGTAACAGCAGTGGAGGACACCCGTTCTAAAAACCTGCACAATGAGCTCGCGAACCTGACATGTGTGCTGTTGCAGTTTATTTGTATGAAGTTGCAGTGTAAGAAGGCCGGAAGATTAATATTAATTGATAATCAAGTGGAAAAATAAAAATAGCTTGCAAACAAGAAAATAAGATTTAAAAAATAGATATATAATTGGTCGAGAATACAAAATAAAATCCGATGACATTCAATAGTTTTATCATATTCATTTCATGGCGACTAAATAAAAAAAAATGAGAATAACTCTAAAAATCTTGACCTTTTACATTTACTTAAGAAAGTTTTTCTTTTGTTACAATCAAATGATAATCAAATGAATCTGAACACATAAAAGAAATATATTACAATAAATTGCCAAAGTGGATAATGAGGAAAAAGTAAACCAGTGAAGGCTTAATAACGTTGGGTGCAAGGCGGGAAACTAGCATACAGAAAAACGGCATGGCACAGGTGAGCCTACAGTACGTTAATGGTGAGTCTAACCTTGTAAACAAGTAATACTGTAACTGTTAACAAAAACTGTGGGGCGAACTTTCTTGATTCTGCTCCTTAGTTGTGAATACAGCAAGTAGAAAGGCGATATCTAACCAGAAACTTTAACCACTAACAGTCAAGCATTACCGACATATGACAATTATTTATTTCTCAAATTAAGAAAACCCGTAGAACATAAATCAGAAGTTATTTTCACAGCCTGAATAACACAACATGAAGCTAAATTGAATAAAAATATATTTTCTTGGATCAATCCAAATTCATTTATTTTCAAGATCAAACCGCTGCTCCAAGCCCGTATCTAAAACTGAGACAAAACTTACCCAAGTAAGGCCCCGCGGGGGGTCTGATCTCACAGATGTTCGTTTATTGTCATAACATCGTATTACAAGCAGAGTTGAGCGAATCACCTGCGAAGCAAAGCTTGATAATTGAATTTAAAAGACGATTTATCATGTATATAGCCTGGCCGTTACACAGTTAAAGAAGGAACGACAGCGTCTAATGAAGGGATCCGATTACTCCTTTGGTTCGTGTGTTCTTAAAGGGTCTTCCGCTCGGTGAAGGCACATTTATTAACGGTGTTATAATGGTGAGATTTGATTTTGATACCGTTATTAAATAGAGCTCGTTTTATTGCTGCCCGAACCTTAAAGTGGTAGTTGATTTACAACGCTGGCGCAGGATGATTGTTCTTTTTCGATGGAACCTTAAGTAGCGCAGCTGCAGATGGGGTGATGCGTGTGTTTTTAGAGGCGGCGTCCACACCAGTGAGCTAAGGGGCCGCATGAATCCAAGGAAACATATTTTCAAAAATTTAAAGAACAAAATTATTATTAAAGAGGAAATGAATCGATACTCTAAGATATTGTCAGAAATTCACTTATCAGTCACTGGTGACTGCGTTGAGAACACACTAAAAATGACAATAAAAAGAGAATATAAATGGAAAGAGACTTTTTGACAAAAATAAATCGTCACCGAAATATTTTAAACGAGCCAAATATTTTCATTGGTTTTAAATATATGCGGTTTGAATTAAGCATTTGTATGGAAAATTCATTTAAAACAAAGATACAGTAATTCAATATTATTCTTACTGGTATGCCTATATACCATTCAAATCATTGGATGCATTTCTGAAAAAAAATATGTAACATAGTTACTTTTCCAAGTGGAATAAAGTTACTAGCCGTTAGTTTATCGATATACAAAATAAAAATAAATCTGTTCGTCAATGAATTCAAAATAAATTTGATGAAGAATAGTCTCAACTGTTCGGTAATTTTCATGTAAGATTTTTGTACCTCAGAACTCCACAGTTATTTCAATGCAAGATTTAAAAGTTTAGATTTTTTTTAATGAAACAATTGTGAACTGCATAAGCCCTGTATATTGTTGAGACGGGTTGTAAATACTAAACTCTATTATATATTCTCATTTATTTAATCATTTTAACATGTCCATCTGTACAGCCGATTTAATAAACCTCATGTGAGTATCTGCAACACATTCATAAAATATCTTTGAACAATAAGTCTTTATGTCCCCCAAATGCGCGGAAAGCATATAGAAATAAATATAAAAATACATATGGCGGTTGTGTTAAAATAAATTCTATGGAATATCCATATGAAGCAAATTAAATTGTCCTGATTTTTTTTTTTTTTTTTTTTTTTTTTTTTTTTAGACTCTGATTCGTAATTTGCTGTATTGAAGTTTCTGTCGGACTGTTGTGTTGCATGAAATTGTCATTGGCGTACCGCCGTTCTTTTTTAAGAACGTGTATATGGTTTTGACTGTGTAGTTCTTGAGACGGGTGTGTTGCGTGTTACAGTATATTGTCTTTGACTGTAAACATTTACCGTCCTCAGGATGGAAGGAACAACGATTCAAAATATACATTTTGTGTAAGTAAATATACATCTGTTATTCTACATGTGAAGTTTCATCCACAGTGTTATTTCGTCTTGTCAAGAAGTTTTGAGTTCAGAGCGTTTGATAAGATAGATATGTCACTGGACTAAATATGGTACTTCCCCATCAACCAAAGGCTAACTTTATGAGCAGTAAAAATGTTATGTTATGAGTCTGAAAAATATCTCCAGAATGCGGCAAAAAAGATTGATATTCCCTTATCTGCTATCACTTGAAATATTTTGTATTCCCGGAGCCACATATATAAACGTGTACGTTTTCGATTTATGTTTGCCTTGAACTTAATTTTATTGACTTTCGCAGGTGTAACAAAAATATATCAGAAAATTCCGCACTAATGTAAAATATAATTCTTATGTTAAACATAACGAAAAGAGACTTCAAATATAAATTATGGATTTCGAAGAATATTGACTTTTTTTTTTTTGAAACATGGAGCTTGTCGTATATCTTATTCATTGGAATTTAGTCTCTTAGAAGGTAGTTACAGGATTTTCTTCAAAAATTCTCTTCTCAGTAATAAATATTTTGAATACCAAACTCAATATCCAAGCACAGAAAACACCGCGTCAAACGGGTCATTGAAAGTTTATTCATTCTTATGGTTTGTTGAAAACTGCTTCAACTGAAAAAATATATACATGATATAGCAACTTTTCCGGCGGCGACTCATGTAGGACCCCAGTCGTAAATTGTGCCTTCCGGTTCAAATATTTCTACATATACATATATTTATTTTTAATCATATAAAAAGTACGTGGTATGTACAAGCATTTTTTTAACTTCGCCAAAACATCAGTGTGACAGTCAAACTGGCGTCTAAATAGCAAGGTTTCAAGACTCGTTCGATAGAGGCACCAGAGATAAATGTTGAGGCAGCTCATGTGAAATCCTAAATATTTTTGATAAAACCATTACTTATTTTAACCAATTAAACATCGACTGTGAGGTTATTTTTTATACTTAATAAAAAATTTAAAAATAGACAGCACAAAAGCCAGAGTGTGTAATGAGTCAGAATTGGATGGTTTTGAATCTATCTGGTCGAGTAATAATTTTCATATAGAGTTCATTAAGAGCATGTCCATGGAGGCGGGGATACAGAATTTTTCAGTTGGTAGGGTTGGATTCGAATATTTCTGGATTTCCACACTAAAAAAATACAAAGTGCCGTTTATAAAAGAACGTGAAGTTTGTGGGACATCAGTGAGCATTAAAGTTATTTGTATATGATCTCAGAGTTTACCAAAATGGAGAAAACGCGGGAAGCGCCAAATACCCGCAAGAAACGAGTTAACGAGTTATGATTTTCTCTAGTTAAGAGACCATGGAGTAATTTTGCCCTCGATTATTATGTTCTAGGTCAAGGGCGCGTGAACCAGCTAGGAGGGGTATTTATCAACGGCCGCCCTCTTCCCAACCATATTCGTCTGAAGATCGTGGAGCTGGCCTCTCAAGGCGTCCGGCCGTGTGTCATCAGCAGACAGTTGAGAGTGTCACATGGATGCGTCAGCAAGATATTACAGAGGTAAGCAATGCACAGTCTTGCTGTAGACATATATCAGAGAACAGAAATAGCAATGAACCGATGTTGATACACAGCAGAGTAGTCCTTGCGCTCACGTCTTAAGCATGACGTCACACTCTCATAAATTCGGTCATTTCGCAGCAGAAAACCTGGCTGCTTACGTATCGCTTATAGTTTGATAAAACATCAGCAAAACCGTAGATGTAACTGTCACACTTCTGATTCTTTCTGCAAAGAAGGCACATTTAAAGTTAATAACGTAAGTATGACGTCACATTTAATGGATGACGTCATATCTACCTACCCAGGATGCACTGAAATGAACAGAGTGTTTTCTCGTTTGCTCACTGAGCAAGCTGCGAACGAAATTAATATAGTAGTTTGAAAAATCTTTTTTTTTTCTTTTTGTTTGAAAATGATACACTCAAGGTGTCATTTATCATACAGCATTTACTCCAGAGTTGCAGACACGACAGTGCTGAAAATGTGTAGTTCTATTGACTAATTTGTTATTACCAATAGAACAGTAACCGTAAACAATAGGAGTTTAACCTAAATTATACATAAAATGCTTGTAGTCTTTGACCACTAAGTCTGAATTCCCCAACGTTGCTCCTAGGTACCAAGAAACCGGCAGTATCCGGCCCGGGATGATCGGTGGCTCTAAGCCGAGAGTGGCGACACCTGAGGTTGAGTCCAGGATTGAGCAGTACAAGAGGGAGAACCCAGGAATCTTCAGCTGGGAGATACGGGACAGGTGGGGCATATGAGGGGGAAATAAAAATTAATATAAACCAATATAATATTTTGGTCAGTGTCTTCTAGTATAGTATTTGCAGACGCTGAAATCTGTGCATAGCCTACATGAAATTACTTTCGCCGAACTATCCTCTCAAGTTTACAGATTCATCCATACATATGGAGATGTGAAAACGGGAGACGGTTGGAAACCGCCCCCAAGCCCAATTATCTCCTCTCAAAAAAAAAAAGAAAGAAAAGAAAAAAGAAAAAAAAATTGTAAAGTTTGAGCATCCGACATTGAAAGTTTTTTTTTTTTTTTTTTTTTTTTTTTTTTTTTAGTGAAATTGTTTGAAATAGGTCTGGCCGTGCTGCTGTCCACAGTCAGCCATACCCATGTGAATTAAGTGCTTTTCTTAAAATCAACAGCTAAATATTGAAATTTTTTGCCTCCAATATTTCGATGTCTACCAGAGCATCTTCATCAGAGAATAGCAAGGTAAATAGCCTCAATTTAGGAGCAATACTTGCATTCTGTGACAACCACACCCATGCACTAAGATATGGTTTAATTCCAGTAGACTCCTCAGGGAAGGGATCTGCGATAGAAACACGGCGCCAAGCGTCAGCTCCATAAGTCGCGTGCTGCGCGCGCAGCGTAAAGGTGATGATGAGGAAGATGATGATGATGTTGGTGACGAGGGTGACAATGTAAGAGATGACGAAAGAGTTGATGATACAGACACAGTTGCAGAGGGGAAGGAAAGTGGAGGTGATTTGATATATCTATACAATGACAGAGAGCATGTGGGTTTGTTGTCAAATTTAAATAAATTAGCCACCGCAACCGGAATCGGTTTTCATCAGTTTTATTTAGCAGCAGGTGATGATCACGGTTGAGATACAAAGACGTTTATTTTCATTTATCTTTTTTTTTCACTTGACTTGGGTTTCTCACTGCTGTTTTATTGTAAGGCAAACTAACAGCTGCTAATATTGAGAATGTAAGTAGGTTTATTTCTTCTCGATAATTCATGTAAGTTTTGGTCTATCGCCCCTTTAAATTCGGCTGAACGCCCTTATAGTCATTCGGCAAGTTCTTCTAGATTATACATGTAAGCTGCACTTGTTTATTTTTTACACTAGTTGCTCATAAGGACAGATAGACAGCAAGTTTTTCGACTAAAATATAATCAAAAGTAGTAAAGATTTTACACTCAACCTTCTCCGCTCTTTCGGCTTCATTGCCTACATCAACATGTACAATTAAACGGGTCATTTTCCTGTTGGTCTTTCAGAATCTTTGAAGAATATTGCACAAATTTGAAGTCCTAATTTAATACCCGTAGTTAAACGACTAAACTTGCAGATATTTCTAAAAAATAAACTTGCCCAATTATATTGGTATAGATACATTTACAGTATATGAGAACTTGCGTTACTTTTTAGCCCCTGAGTCCCACACGGTTTACTTCTAAAATTGGACAAAAACAGGGGCCCTTCGGATTTGCACGGTGTGACAACCGGATTGGTTTCCCGATAAAAAAACCTTCAATTAGAACCCCTTCAGTGATGAGTAATACAACAGGCAGACGATCACAAGAAACGCTCTCCTCCGCCATTGTTCACACCGGCTTAATAAGCCACAACGTCTGCACAACAAAACAAGGATTGAAGAAAAGATTCCTTAAAAGTCAGTGGGTCTCATCGAAACTTTTTCGTCACAATTTTTCACGTGAGGTTTGGCAAACAAAATTCGCGGTAAGAGCAGAGATAAAACCAGGGAAAAGATCAAAGGAAATTTGATATCTGGCCGTATAATATAGCTATTGGAGTTTAATGTACGGTTAAAATGCAAACGCTACAGCCACTTTTACCTCCTAGTCAGCAAAAAGGGGGATGTTCTTTCAGTGGGTATAATTGAATCTCAGCACGCTTCAGCGCGTTCGAATGACGATCTAA
The DNA here is from genome assembly GCF_001039355.2 of Lingula anatina. Next base: position 186,702 of record NW_019775608.1, on the reverse strand, counting down.
GACCAGAAAGATTCATTAATTTATTGCCCTTTTGATAAAAAAGCGACTCGTGTAAAATTCATGTGACGGTGATGTGAGACCCCGGATTTCCTGATCAAGAGCCAATCTCACCATTTTGAAATTTACCGCTTTGTTCTAGGAGCAGACGATTTATGCGTTGGCTTTGAAACGCTGAAAAATTGGAAGGTCATTATGGAAATTCTGATTACAAAGTTATGTTACGTTGTAATATTAGACGTAATGTTAGGGACGCTGTAAAAATTAGGAAAATTCAAGAACAAATTATGGAAATTCCGTCGACGATAATGTTCCTCGAGCCCTGCTGGCTCCGCGGCAAGGGCCTGATACATATCTCAGGGGTGAAATTTTATTCGTTTCGTTATAAATGATTAAATTACGTTGCACATTATACGGGAAGATTTGTAAAAGAGAACGGCCCAGCGACACTGGTAGTTGTAACGCCGGTTTACATCTTAGCATAAAATGCGTTAAAATATTTCCCATTCCCCCTTAGAGTCTTCTTGAAATGACAAACTATGAATAAGCTACATGACAGGGATCTTTCGCGATGGGTAAAATAAATCTTTAAATTTATAAAAGAAATAAAAAACTATGGAGAGATTATGGGAACCGTGGTCTGTAAACAAATGTTGAATTATAGCCAGCAGAAGGCATGGTTATTTTTTGACACGATTTCAAAGAAATAAGTTTTTATAAAACATTCAAAATTTTCAAATGTTATTTAGTAAATGCCACATGTATAGGACACAGTGTCCTAGAGCTAAACCCACACATATTTCCTCCCTTTAGAAATAAATGCAGCTTATTCGGCATAATAAACTTTAGTCATCAAACGGCAGTAAAACAGGCCTATTCGATACGAACTTTATTCCCCCTTCAACATCAGATCTTCTCTCAAAGGTTTTCTCATCATCGTATTGTGCCAGGCACACCTGGTCGTCAGCGCGTGTTGCCCCGTCTGAGACGCGGAGAAGGGCTTTAATCCACTCAACAAACGTGCATTTAATGAGAATAATTGTTTTATTAAATGATCTCCCGAATAAAAATGCCAAAATTTAAGTAGGTTTTTTTGGAATCATAAGCATATATCTTACAACATAAATCAGATTTTTTCATTTCTGATCTCAATAGTCTAACCGCCTTTATTTAACACTCTTTTCCTCCGTTTCTCCCCAAAGAAAAAAGGACCCCGCGCGACGTGAGTAACATATCGCGTCAAATTTAAATTCAATTAATATGGCAAATTATACAGTTTAATTTAATAACAGTCGTTAGGGTGAAGAAAAGGCGGCCGGGTCTCACACGAACGCGGCTGACGCTCTCGACCTCCCTATTGTGTCGATCTGACTCCTGCATTCATGCGGAATAAAAGGGAGTTCATGCCAGAAGCCTTTTAAAACAGTCACCGATCTCAGTGGCTGGGGGCTGCCCACGGGAAAATTTTCGTAGATTTTTCAGTTCTAGACTTTTTAAAAAAAATACCGTATATGTATCGTTAATGCAAAAATATGATGGATCTTTTTTTAAATAGTATGTTTAATAGTTGATGAGAAAGGAATGTGTCACATCATTTTTTCATTAAGTCATTCATCAATTTGTTCGTGTAAAATTTTGCTAGTTTCATTTTTGAGCTTGTCACTTTTGTTTGTTAACATTTGGAATCCACGCAGTGAATACGTACATGGTAATGATTTATTAGCGGGTTAGGACGGCAAGGCATGGTTATTTGTGAAATTTCTGATATCAGCCATTCTTGCAAGGAGCTAGAGTTCCGAGGACGCCATAAATCTTCTTTAATGTGGGTAATTTTTTTCCGGTTTTATAAGTAAAACCCTGAAATTGATACAACGCGCCGCCTACACCCCCTTTGTGAGCCTCGCACCGAGTTAAAACGTTAGCTGTGTCATTCTGTTTGATGTTTGATCGTCTTTCTTCCTCATTTTAATATAAATGCTTATCTAAAACCTGCGTTCAAGTACTTCAAAATAACACGGAGAGAAAAAGCACTCACTGCCTGCACGTCCTTCAGTTGAAAACAAGACTGAGGTATCTGCCTACAGGGAAGATCGTGTGTATTCTTCCCTCTGTTGATTGCTGCATATATATTGATGTTTATCTCAGTCTTAGTTCATTGATGTGGTCTTTGCAACGGACACTTGGATCTGATACTGTGGCAAGCATCAGACCAGGTTTTCACGAACCAAAATTAGAAATGCAGTCTTTCATTGCCACAGAATCATTTTGGGATAATGCGAAGAGGATGCAGAAATCATTGCGGTCTCTAATTACACTAAATAGTAAAGGTTTATTTTTCTTCATTCCAACGTAAATCTGTCAAGCTGAAAACGTGATGATATGCACCATGTCTTGCGCATGCATCTCTGAGGTTATACAGTTTCATGGCCAGCACCTCTTCACCCGGCTGAGATTGCTTTAGCGAAGATTTGCTAACACATTTCTGTTTGATCTCAACAACAGCAATCTACGCGCCCACACGCTTCCCTGCTACGATTGAAGATTTCGAATAGGTTAGGGCAAAGGGAAATGAATTTTAAAATATATATATATTTGCAAGCATTACACTGGAGGGGTATGGAAGTCACTCGTGTTTACATAAGCAATAACATCCACCTCAGGCATAGAAACACGATGTCTTTTGCTTTCCAACATCAATACTTCGGTACTACTAATATGCTGTGCATTTGTTTGTTATGCATAGTTATTGTTTATTTTCAAGTGTACACGTTAAACGTTACTAGCAATTCCAATTTCTTATAGCTCCATACATAGTTTTACTTTTAAAAAAGCAGCGCAAGCAATGTAGTCGTAGTATGTTAAAAAAACGGAGAGATCCGTCAATCATTTTTCTATATGATTTGATAACAATTTTCATACGGAGTAACTTCTCTCCTCAGATTCTGACTGCGACTCGGAGCCCGGTATCCAACTGAAGCGCAAGCAGAGACGCAGCAGGACCACGTTTACCGGTGAACAGCTGGAGATCCTGGAGAAAGCGTTCGAGCGCACGCACTATCCGGATATCTACACCCGAGAGGAGCTGGCACAGAGAGCCCGGCTAACAGAGGCCAGGGTACAGGTGATTGTCACATCGCCCCTGAATTGTTGTAGAAATTGTGCTCGGAAATTACTGTAGAATAAATGTTAAAAATTAATCGATAACACTTTCAAAACGGTCACACGTACGAGTTTGGTCTTATGGATACACCGTACTACAGTATGTTTTGAGGGCTGACGGTGGATATCTGATGATGACAGCTTCTACATTGCTCTTTATCTTCATTTTTCAGGTCTGGTTCAGCAACAGACGCGCAAGATGGCGGAAACAGATCGGAGCTACTCAGCTGGCGGCGTACAGCGGGATTTACCCTTTGACCCCCATGGCGGCACCGTACATCCTACACGACCCGGCTGGGCTGCACCTGACACATGGGGCGGGGCATCTGACAGGTAGGTTGAGCTGTTGGCGTATAAGGTGGGGACTCTGACACATGGGATGGGGCATCTGACAGGTGGGTGGAGCATCTGAAATTTGGGCAAGGCATCTGACAGATGGGTGGAGCATGTGACACTTGGGGCGGATCATCTGACAGGTGGGTGGGCTGAAACATGGGGTGGGGCATCTGACAGGTGGGTGGAGCAAATGACACAAGGACGGGACTCTGGCAGGTGGGTGAAGCAGCTGACACTTGGGGCGGGTCATGTGACAGGTAGGTAGAGCACTATATGTATGAGGCGGGGCATCTGACATATGGGGCGGGGCATCTGACAGGTGGGTGTATAATTCGACACATGGGGTGGGGCATCTGGCAAGTAAATGGGGTGTATAAATTTTTGTCAGGCACCAGAAACGCTGGATTTTCCGTTCTGTACATGCAGGTATATGATACGCTAAATATGAAATCTTTCCTTCAAGACGTTTATATGTGAGATCAACACATTGAGCTCACTTATTCAAACACTACATGTATACTGTCTTGGTCTGTATTTCAGACCGACCGTTCTGGGGACACACAGTCTCCACTACTGGTGCCGCCTCATTGCCCCAACGGATCAAGACGGACGTCATTCATCCGGGGCTTTTGCCACAGGTTAATAACAGAAAATTCTAACTAAGTTCATGTTTGTTTTATGTTTAAATAGCGAAACGTCACTTCGTGTACTGTAGCCCAATGCTGTTCATCAGTGTTTTTAAACATTTAAAAACGGCATTACCACTGACTTATTGTACTGTTTTTTTTTCACCATATGTCACTATAGTGTTCACCAGAAGTTTTTTTTATTGCAGACATCAGTGTCCATACAGCACATCTCGACTGCGCATGCCCAGCCCGTGACAACATGGGCATTACTTCCGACCAATCACAGTTTTCTACTCCCACACCAAGTTACTGCGCAGGTCCCACCGGAAGCAAAGCCGCCATTAAGTTTAGCAGGTACTTTATATAAATGATGTGGTTTTTGTGTGATTTGCCTTAAGAACTAATGGGCTCCTAGGTAGATCATACGCGCGGCGAAAGTTGCATACAAATAAAGATGATAAGTTTTAAAATGAAAACCATTTTACACGTACATATGTACTAAGATACATCTATAAAGTACGAAGCATGGTGAGGGAAATACATTTAAATGAAACTGTATATACTGTATGATTTTCATTAAGTGCCATCCACTTCACCTGGGATTAGAGCGTCAGCTGACGAGAGTCTCGCAAAGCTTCGTATGAGGTCAAGGGAACATGCCGCCGCCATTGTATCTCTGCATACATGTACATCGGAAAAGAAAACGGAAATCGAAAACATTTCACCTTGACGATCACCCAAGTAAAGGAAAAAGTTTGACTAAGAACAATTTTCTCCTTAGGGGAATATATTGCTGAACCGACCGCAAACCATTCACGCTTTTAAAATTAAAAGGTCTGTCAATGGAAAAAAAATCGTGATGTTCTAATGAAAGGAATGACTTTTGATAGCAGTTATGAACACTTATCTATTTATGTATCATACTGACATCAACTGTTGCCCATGCAGTAACGTAATATTATGGTGAATATCACGGTGAACATATAAATATCAAGTAAACGAGATTCATTGACTGAATCTCGCGTGCTACAAGTACATTTACGACATTCCTTGCATCGTGCCAGTCAAAGATGCCGGTAAAATATCCGGTACATAAACGCTTGATTAATTATGTAGATTTGAAGATTCAACATACCGCAATACTCAGCAACAAGATATTTTTTATGTAATGGGATAGAGAAAAATGTATCCAAAGACATGTTAAAGGGCAAAATGCAAAATAAATTCATAAACCCATGACCTTTTTTTTAGCATTCAAAGATTGAGACTGTTGACAAAACTGCCACCTGTGGCCTATGATTTAATAACTTATCTTAACGTTGGTGAAAGACAAAAAGCGAGAAACAAGCGGACACCTCGATTCTCTCTGAAATACAAGTAAGTAGGGTATGACTCTTTACCAGCATTTTATTAACACGGTTAAGAAATACGAAATGACATAAGAAGGGCCATTCGTGTGGAGATGTGCAGACAAAACCAGGAGACCGGGTCAATAGATGGGTATTATGCGACCCACCCGCCCCTCATGCATATGACTGACATGCCGGTAGGGGTAAAATAACTGCTGTTTTTTATTTCTTTTTATCACACACACACACACACACACACACACACACACACATATATATATATAGTGTATATATATAGGCCCCTATAGCCACAGTAACTGCGTTAGCGAGATATTAACGGAAAGGATGGGTCCCTCATACCCCAAAGTACCCATTTAAAGAGTCATGTATACCACGATCGCTTGAATTCCTTGATACATCTAACGTCCTCATCAATATGTTAGGACTGAGTCGCGCTCGACGAACAAAGCCTCTGAAAACGGTTCATGTGCGGTCACGTGGTTACCAGCATCAGGGTGAAACGCCGTCAGTTCCCATGAAAGATCGCAGACATGATAAAATAGCTCATTCACCCAGCATCTGGCTCAGGTATCTTACTTAACTCTTTATATTCTTATATCTCTTTATATTTATATTTTGTTTTTAATATATAGTGTAGTATGTTCTGGAGTAAAGTCTTTTCAGACACTAGAAGACAACTCCTGGCTACGGTAATAGTACGTCTTGGCTCTTTTCCCAACGAGTACTACATTTTCCTGTCAATATAAAAAAACAAGCGATAAGGGGGCTGTGGGTATAGACGGTAGATTACCCAGTGCGTGGCAGTATGAGCTACATGTATACGCATTTTTACCTGCTGCATCAAGCAGTGGTTTCTTTTCTGCGTCGGCATTGCGTTGTGGACCATGACCTCAGGGGGTCTAACGCGAATATCTAAATCTGTTAACGCGGTAGCCAGTTTTTTCATAGAGCAAACGCACGGCGTTCTTCAGTTTCAGGTGCAAGCAATCGTAGGACTGTCTGCATTTCAAAAGGTGCATTTGCTTTCCATATGATTATGAGCCGTATGCATGCAGCTCACACGCGTGCAGCAGTGTCATGGTCGTGGTATGGTTGAGACTACAGAGGGCCATGAACCCCAATGGTAGGTTATCATAGCGCATGGCCAGGCCACTGACGCACATGTTGTGAATGTGTGTTGAAGGTAGAGAGGATAGAAGTAAGTGATATGCATTTGACCGAGAGCTGTGCCATTTACACTAGCACAGATTACTCTCTACCAGCGCCACATATTGAATTTTCAGTAGATATGCATGAATATGACTCAAATTCATTCATGGCACTTTCCTGCAGTCTCGTTGGAGAAAAGTACACGTAAATAATCTACGACTGTGGTACAGGTGAGACTTACTAATTCTGTTCAGTTCTGTTCTTATGTCCCTTGTGAATACGGCCGTGCTCATGGCCCTGCAGTATGCAAGCCAACATCAACCTCGTCTCGATTTATCTGGATGCTGTTTACTTAATGAGGACGCAACTGATAGCATTCTGTAACAGTTGTTCGTGTGACCTGATAATCGTAAACATCAAGGTGAACTCTGGTTACGATCCACTGTTCAAATCACTGACATTTAGCTTTTCCAAACACAAGAGTACAGATGACAGCAGTTAACCTACACCGCTGTGCTGACACTAGATACACTAAAGATTAACCTAACCGGTTTTTATGATACATTCAAGTCTGTATGTAAGCCCATACTATGAATAGATTTCTGCTGTCGTTTTGTCCAGAGAGAATTCCCTTGACAGAAAACGAACCTGTTTGAAGCGTGACGCCTCTTTGCGAAAGGGGTTGGGGGGCGGGGGGGGGGGTTAAAGCGCTTTTAAAATCTATTGAACCTTTATCTCCTGAGTCCAGAGAATGCGTTAAGGGAGAGAGAGAGAGAGAGAGTGTGTGTGTGTGTGTGCAAGAGAGAGATGAAGAGAGGAAGAGATTCATATGTTTTTCCGTTTCCTTTTTCAAGTATCGTCAACAACTACATTGATCTACATTGTATACTTGCAAGCATTCCTTAGCTCGATGGTGAGTTGTCCAAAGGCACGAAAGAAAAAATGACGCAGAAGTCCAACAACAGATCGAGAGGCAACTTAAGCGTCAGCCTTCCAAATTTGATGCTGGGGACCTCACTTGTTTCTCTACCTCGCGAGGAGCAAGCTGAAGAGAACCTCGCAGAACCGTCCCTAAAGAATGAGCTGGCGGGATTGGTTCTGTGTGATCACGTGGACAGTGGATGGTCTTGGGTTGTCATGGTAGCGGGGGCACTGGCGCCTTTCATTGTGAATGGTTATTCTTTTAGCTGCGGTAAGTGCCAAGGGGCATCATAGGTTTTTACATATGTCGTTCGTAGATACGCCTGCCTTTCATAAACGGTCCAAAATAAAAAAAATCAAGGGGAAGCATCACGGATGTGGAGGGTCAGACGTTCTGTGCAGGAGAACAAGTGACGATAAGATACTCAATACCATTCGAACCAAAATAGCGTACAGCAACTGAGAGTTGGTCGGGGGATGGTTAAAGGTAACCCTGGACGGATAATACACTTAATTTCTCATTTCGAAGAGAAAATAGTTATTTTTTTATATTTTTATTCAAGGTCTATGTATAATAGCCCGTATATCTCTGCAAAATTAATAAAACAACAATTCGGCCATGACATTCCCGGGGAAGAGGACTCTGCTGCTACAACATACCGTGTGCGTGTAGTTACGTCCAACTAGTAAGGACCAGAATTTTAATGTTTTACATATTATATCATATGTATGCATTATTTTACCTATCTTCAGAGGGACAAATTCATTCTTTTCCAAAATAGGTGAGGGAGAAGTCATGACGTCACTGGTGGGTTCGGTACTGTTGGGCAACTGCATTGTATCCGGTATGTAACAAAAAGTTTTTTTCTTTACAAGTGACGATTCCGTATTTAATGTATCATCTTCATTAATGTACCGTTGTAGTTAAATACGAGTTTTGTTATTGAGTGGCATTCTAAGGCTAAAATAAACCATATTTACGACATCTAAACTGCATTAATTGTAAAAAAAAAAGGCAATTAATAAGAGAGGATCACGTGTTGGTAGATTGGCACATACATGTTAACTGTTTGGAAACTTGAGAGAATGGCAGGCATCCCAACAAACACAGTTATTACATGTTATTACAACGTTATTTAAACTTCTATATAATCAGGAAAAAAATGTTATGGTCACTATATGGTCACATTATAAAACGTTCTGTTTGCTGAGATGTCGAACATATCTTTCAGGATTTATCGCTTCCATATTATGTGACAAGCTGGGTTGTCGTCAGACATGTGCTCTAGGCGCTGTGTTCACTGCAGCTGGACTTGGCGCAAGCTTCTTTGCCAAAAGCTGTGCGTTCCTCATAGCCTCGTTCGGCATAGTTACAGGTATTCCTTTATCTCATTTACGAACACATATGACCAAATTACATAGCTGCAATGCGTTTTTTTTTTTTTTTTTTTTTTTTTTTTTGCAACATGGTTGTGTCGCAAATTGGCCTTTAGATAAAAGTACTGAATAAAACTGGAAATCCGAATGAATGATTAGTTAATAGCTTGCAAAATGTGTTCGTGACATCTGGTAAAATTCATATGCACATGTATGTACCACAAGAAATTGTTTATAGTTAACAATTCAAATCCGTTTAGCTCTCTATTTCTCTCTCTCTTCTCTGTTGCCTCAAAGATGAAAACTTGCGCCATTCTTATAGTCTTTCGGGCAATTTTGCAAAACGGAACGTAATTACTACTAAACATTCCTAATATATACGTCATATATACGTCATATCACCACATCTAATCCATTGAACGCCCTCTCCCCAGGTGCTGGCCTGATTATCAGTTACCTTGCCGTCCAGGTCAGTGTGGCCTACTACTTTCAGGAGAGACGACCATTCGCCATGGCCTTTATTCAGGTGGGGTCCAGCGTCGGACAGGTGGTCGTCGCTCCACTTACACACTATTTTGTGGATGAATACACCTGGCGAGGAGCCATGTTGTTACTGTCTGCTATCAGTTTACACCTGTTGGTAGTGGCAGCTTTACTGCGGCCTCACAGAAAAGAGCACCTTCATAAGAAACTTAAAACTGGCGTCCTGTTCGACTTTACGGTGCTGAAGAACGTGTCTCTCTTACTTATAATGCTGAACGCTGCGTTGATGAATGTGGTTCTTGGGTTATTACTGTTCCACCTTCCCGCTTATGCAGTGTCCTCAGGAACGTCCGTTCACAAAGTTTCATTGCTTCTTTCTCTCATAGGATTTACAGGTCTTTTCCTACGGCCTCTCTTTGGAGCAGCCATGAATCATCCGGATGTTGACATGTGGACTGTTTTCAGCATTTCACAAACGCTAGTTGGTGTCATAATGATCATATCTCCGATTTTTATGACCGATTTTTCTGGACAAGTGATATTTGTTTTGATTTTCGGCACCTACACCACTCCTTATTTCGCCGGATTTGCAGCCATGACGTTAGAGTGTGTGGAGTCCAAACACCAAGGGGCAGCACTGGCACTCTTCCAGTCTGGATCAGGTGTCGGATTACTCCTAGGACCTTTCATTGGAGGTATCAATTCACGTGACACCCGCGGATGTTCACTGTGCCACATATAATGCAGGGGCGGATTTAGGCCGTCTTCTGGGTCTTCCGGAAGACGGTCAGATTTTCAAGTTTACATTAACAGATATCTATTTTTTCTGTCGGAAGACGGTCAAAAGTGGAGCATGGATCAATAAAGATAATGCGGAAGCCTGTCAGAAAATATCTCTGGATCCGCCCCTGTAATGCGCGGTTAATCCTTTTCCGCTTGCCGTGGTTTCCTGCCTTTTTCCGGAACACAGAAAGAGGCATGACACTACGACCAGCGGAAATGAGTTAACCGCGCATTCGCGTAATTATAAGTGGAAAGGTGAATGCCCGACCTACAATTATTTGTTCCCGTCTTTAGACATCTGAATAATAGGCACATTTAGGGGTTCGCTTTTTTCTGTAACAAATAACTTATTTCGCTTCCTCTCATTTGAAAAAAGAGAATCGATTTTACATGTATATCCATGCAGTATCTCATATATCAGGTAAAACATCAGCGTCAATTGAATGCAGTGCCCCCGTTTTCGCTTTTTATTTATTTATGTTTTTTGTTATTGTTTTTCAGGTTGGGTGTATTCTTTGACAGGGTCCTATGCATCAGGCGTGCAATTTGCAGGTAATAATAATAATAATAATAATAATAATAATAATAATAATATTTTTCAGTCTATATATACAGGCATGTTAAATATGCATCAGGCGTGTAGATTGCTGGTAAGACCACTGAGTCAAATGCAGGGGTTCTCTTTCAACTCACACATTGCGAGAATGCTCATTACTTTTTAAAAATTATTCTTAAACATTAAGTGAAAAAACGTATGGCAAATGGATAATTCTTAAACAACCACGTGCATTTTTTCCATATAGGCGGTTGCCTCCTGGTCAATACTGTCGTCATGTTTGCGTTGAAGCTTTCATCTGGCAAGAATTCCACAGAGAAAATGGCAGAAGTAGGCAAACTGGATCACGTGACTTCTGGCCGCGCCAATTATTGCCCGAGTGAACCCATTGGCTCCACTGAGAATGTTGATTTTAGAAATTCTCTATGAATGGTTATTATGAAAATCAAGTAACGTAAGAAAGCTTTTGTGTCTGGAACAAACAACGGATGCCTTAAGCAGTCGGTCTGGCAGACGTGTTTCCACATGGCAGCTGTCAGTCAATGAGTAATGTGTTCACTGGTAGCCCGGAGATGCCCATAAAGACGTCAAATATGACTAGTTCTATGTCCAAGCAACGTCTGGGAGTAAGATAGTTTTAGCGCATATGCCTTCAGTGAAATAAAACGATAACATATAACGTAAATAATAATATTTACGAAATAAACGTATATCGTATGTTTGTCACATATTTACTTACATTAATGATTATTTTGTTCATTTTACGTAAATGCTTATCGGCCATTTATTTGAAAACTTCGTGAAAAACAGGTTCCAAAGAGGACATTATTTAGAAATGGTAATTCACTGATACAATACCATTTCAAACGTCAAAATTAAGATACAAAGAAAAAGGCTAGGACGTCGTACTGTGATATACACTTAACATCGATTTGTACTTTCATACATTGTGTGAAATTACACAACAAACATTCTTAATTTTGGAGGCCCCTGGTTTGAGGCCCCTGGTTGGAGGCCCCAATGTTTAATATTTAATTGCACAACAAAAATATGTTAAACTTTTCACCAATTCTTGGTTTGTGCACAGTGGATAGAACATTGATATATCTTCTTCATTATGACCCTTCATCTGAGAGTCCAGAAGAAGCACAAATACGTTAGAAACCTTGGGAATTAGGTAAAAACCCCGACTCTGGCGCCACTCGGTTTTCTTTTCAAGATTTCTTATATGTATTCAAACGCAATGCACATTTTTAAACCACTTGACGAACAGTACATTCTGTGCTTTATAGGACACGCCCCCCTTCTTGCACAACAAGACACAAAACAATTAAACGTTTAGCTTATGAATGCATATTACTTGATTTAACAGGTATATCTGAATGAGACGCTGCCTTCAGCTTCTCGGCATCTTTGGTAAAATCAGGAGAAGGACAGATATTGACATGGCAACCGGAAGTAACGTCATTGAGCTTATTATCCTGCATTGTATCCTCACTGATAGTCTTAGTGGGCGTCACCTTCGTTGCCATCATAGTCAGCGTGTTCACAAATAAACAGCCACCTGTGAAAAAACATAATGAGAACTGACTTTTGTTTTTGAAATGTTTCTCAACCTAATATTTCATATATGACGGATTTAAACCGCGCCTGTTCAAATAATTAATAAAAATAGAACCATTACATTTTCTGAATACAACGTATGCACCGAATAGAAAATATAGAGGATGTTGTTTAGTATTTGTATTGTTCTACATATGTTTTTATTATTGGAACAAAACAGCAAGTCTTACCTGCGAACTGCATGGCTGCTGCATACGACCCCGTGACGCTATACGCCCAACCTTGAAAATAACAAGATAACAATTGGAAACAAACAGCAGCTAATATGGAATCACACTTTTAGCCGATATTTCCAGTCTGAAAAATACATTAAATAACGCGAATTCATCTACAGAAAGTATTGCTCAAATAGCTGACATCAAATTATGGAATACGTGTATGATATATTACATATGAAAATGTGTTGATACATTAATAACCGGGGTATATACACACACACACGGTGGTCTACGGTTCTTTCTATTAATCATGCCCGCGTCTTTTCTTTGTATTCTACTTTCAAATGATACACGTTGTTGTCAAATGATAAAGATGCTGTTTTTACACATTGCAAAGAATTTCAGAATGGCTATTCATTTGCTAACCCGTCAGTCTTTCCACATGCCAGTCCACATGTACATGTTGGATATTCATAATTTTCTGCTGTTCATCTATTTATAAAATCCATTCCTTAGTCAGTAAATTAGTAAATGTCACTGTTTTATTATACTCCAGTGGGTTAGTATGTTAGTAACAACTACTCAGTCAATCATGTCGTTTATCTGTTGGTCCGCCCGTCTGTGCGTCTGTCCGTCTGCCTGGCTGTCTGTCTGGTAATCTTTTTCTCTGTTTCTTTACTTCCTCTAGTACTAGCTTAAAAAATGTGTGTCAGAAAAGAGTCGTACCTCCTATTATGGGCCCAAAGAAATAACCAAGTCCCACAGCACTCGACAGTATTCCCAACGAGGCTCCATAATGTTTGGGGACTACACTATCCAATGTTATAGCAACAATTCCAGTGAAGAAAGGCGTCACGTATATAGCAAATATTACCGCATACATTAACTGTCCTGTAAAGTTTACCATAAAAAACGGGCACAACAATGTTACGACACCACAGACCGATTGCGATATGCTGTAAACCGTCCACATACCCACATCCGGGTGATTCATAACGGCGCCAAAAAGTGGTTTCAGAACGAGGCCAGTTATTCCAATAGCGCCAAGCAGTAATGAAGACGCGTGCACTGATGTCCCCGAGTAAACGGCATACGCAGGAAAATGAAGGAAAAACATCCCAATCACCAAAGCCATCAATATGGTATTGAATATTAAGAGGTCAAATGGAATATTCTGAAGTACAGTTATTTCAAAGACGCTACCACTTTTCTGTTTCTTGTGAAGGTACTCATTTCTGTGGGGTCGTAACAACGCTCCAACTGCTATTAAATGCAGACTGAAAGCCGAGAGCATTAAAAACGCCCCTCTCCATGTGTAGATGTCAATGAAGTAGTGTGTCAGCGGTCCCCAAACTAATTGTCCCATACTGCCTCCGGTTTGCATGATGGCAATGGCAAGGGATCTTTTGGCGCTGAAGTAGTGGGATACGCTGATATGAACCGCTTGGTAGCAAAACATTAGGCCTACACCTAGAAAGACGAACAAACATAATATAAACAGAAAAATTAGATGGAACACGGCACTATAGCAGAGGCGTTACTATTTATTCACAATTAATGCCTCAAATTTTCCAAAAAAAAAATCCAAAGCCAAGACTACGGTTCATGGGATAGCCTTACGTATTCCATACATACCTGAAAACACCCCAAATGATATAATGACATGTGTACAGTTGCTGGCAAAGAAACTTCCCACCAGACCAGTGGCAGCGAACAGCCCTCCTATCATACAGCCTCTCCTACAGTCCAGCTTGTCACACAGTATACTGGCCAGGAAACCTGGAAATGATAACCAAATAAAAAGCAATCCATGTTGCCATGTGGTTTACCAGAAAGTTGTTTCACTTAACAGTTTGGTGCAACCAGAGAATTACATGTATATCGTAGACGTCTACGATCTAATTCCCTGGTCCAACGAAGAACAGAGAAAGGGCTTCATTTGTTATACTTGTCACACAGCCATGGAGCCTGGAATCAGGGACGAAATAACCAATATTGCTGTATTTCACTCACATCCAATGCTACATCCAGAGAGCTTATTGCTTGATAACCTAGCGTGAGTTTTTCTACCCGTTTTGACTATGAATACCACTATCAACCCAGAATACTCAGAAGTTGATTAAACTGAAAAGAAATCTGCAGTATTGCATGTGTGTAAAAAAAAACTCTGAATATGACTATTTCACGTGACAAGGATATTTATAACAACGCCCAGCCATAAATGCATATGCCGTAATATAAAAAAGTCGATCAGCAACGCTGCTCTTTGTACCTGATAACATTGTCTGCCCCAGAAACACAGAACCCACCATGGACGTGAGAACGTCCCCTTCACCAAGATCTTCCAATAATGGTAGATAGAAGACACCTGGAATGCAACAAGTTATTGAGACACTGTGTATATATAGTGTATGTAAAGCAGCTTTGGTGGGACAAATCGTGATCCGTTTTAATGCCTTAATAAATGAAACTTTTAATAAAACTGTCTTAATGCATTCTAATATCGAGTAAATAATAAATAACATCTTCTTTGCGGTTCAAATAATAAAACCAATCACTGACCGCAACTATACCAGTACCCGTTACAAAGGAAGAGTCCCACTGCTCCTGCCACCATGACAACCCATGACCAGCCGCTGTCCACGTGATCACACATGCCTCGCAGTTCTTCTTCAGCAGCTGACACCGGGATATCTTCTTCATCTTCCTTGACACGAGGGAGGGACATGACTGAAGATCCCAATACCAAATTTGGAAGACTGACGCTCATGTTGTGTCTGGGTTGGATGTCTGGTTTCATCTTCGTGAGGTCTGGCCAACTCCCGAAACTTTTGCGAATTGTTCGAAGAGTTTTTAACGCCAGAGCAGGCAAATGATGTTCGCCTGTTTTTCGGCTGAATACAAATATAAAGATAATAATAATAATTATTATTATTATTATTTTGCATCTAAAATCCAAAATTTGTTCAGGAGACTTCACAACACTACCCTGCACGTGAATAAAAATGATTAAAAGGCTACGAAAAGAAAAGGAAAAAAAATGATTAAAACAAATAATTTAGAAATTAATAATGTTACTTCTTCACTTCGTACACTTAATACATCTAATAGCGCGTTATTACAAATAGACAATGATCTAAACATTATTAAGTTCGATAATGAAATATGCCAATCTACAACGAACACCTAATCACACATAATATAACCAGGAGAACACTAAGACCGCGTTCAAATTCCAACATAGAACCGGCTAGATCGATCCAACTCTGCTAAGGATTCTCGCTAAAGTGCACGTGCATTCACTTGAGTATAGCTAGTTAATTAGATAATTATCCCCAGAACTCTAGGAGGCGTGTCAGACCTTTAAGCCCATTGCAGTAATTGCAATTAGGGAGAATCTCCCGCAGAATCGTTCCAGCTAGTACCATGGGTTTATCTGAACGCTTGCACTGGAGTGGGCGAGACACGCGACTCTGTTTCAGAGTGTAAATATAAACCGTGTTTGGAATACACGACTTGGATACACAACATACCGGCTGGAGTTGCATAGATTTTATTTGCATACCCTACAGATGGCTTAAGCAAGTAGCTGAAGTGTATACAGAGAGTGTGAAAGGTCAGCTTGTGGCCAGTACTGAACTGTATAAGCTGACCATCTTGGCAACCACCGTTTTGCATGTACTGAGGTAATAGCCAGGACGCTGAGGTCAGTGACATGAGGTCGTAGTGTTATCTTGGAATTATCTTACAACTTACAGTGACGGATTAAGGGGGAGTGTCGGGGGGGGTGGGGGATCCTGACCCTCTCTTCGATTTCTGAAAAAATCATACCAGTGGTCCCCTCTTGAAATTAGAATTTTGCTAGCTTAATTATAGTTCTAAACCACACCGTTCGCTCTCTGAAATACCAAACGTTTTCGGGGCTCTACAACGGGCCCCGTAGACTCACGCAAGGGGGGGGGGGGGTCGGCTTTATGTCTGCCGACCCCCCCCCCCCTTCAAATAATCCTGGATCAGCCCCTGACTTATAATAACGCCAGTTTAGTTACAGATTTTTATCAATTGGGATGAAAAATATTCTAATATAAACGTGTATATAGAAGTAAAGCTATTGTCACAGAAACACGATCAAGCTGTGAATGTCTTCTCCTTTGCTGCGCCCTCACACATCACTGCTATGGTCCATTTAGTTTCAGCTAAGCTTACACACACACATATATAAATGTTTATATGACACGGTGACAACCACGTGCACGCACGCAAACACACACAAACAACACGCCCACACAAACCCTAAAATAAGATTAAGACCTACGAGGCAGCCTGATTTACCCGTAGAAATAACTCACCGATAAGGCAGTCCCCGGAGCTGTGATCCAGTCCCTCCTAAGCTGACGGTGGTTGTTAGGGCTCCTTCCCGCCTCAGCTGCCGATGCACGTGGCTGTTTGGGCACCTCTCGACCTTTAGCTACGAGTAAACACAAACTCTTTCTCTATAGCGCACCCTCAGCATACTGCCCTCAGTCCATCGAAAGCTGAAATCTCGGGAGGTAATGAGGCCATTCAGAATGAGAAGAGCCGGGTGCTAGCTAGTCCACGGCCTAAAAATCACGGACGGAAGATCGCTTAATCCTGTAGTGGTATCTCTGCCTCTCACACGCCTCCCCACGCGTCGTCCCACGACCGGTTGAATTGAGTCGAGCTTTAATCACTGTGCCCCGACGAGTGGGGAGGCGTGTGAGAGGCGGAGACACCATTACAGGATTAAGGGATCTTCCCTTCATTTAGGTCCGCCATATTTAGGCCGTGGCCTAGTTAGCACTGGGCTTTTCTCATTCTGAAAGGCCTGCTTGATAGAAGCTGATTCTACCCCTGTAAGTCGGCAGTTTTTATTTCTATAGATGTTTTCACCACCCCCCTTCACCAGGGTATGTTATATCTAAATCATGGACTACGTTACGTAAACTGGGGTTTAAATCGTTGGTGGCAGTCATTCTCGTTATGCATACTGGCCATTTTAACTGGTGGAAAACGCTGAAATTCCCAGGAAAAATTATTGTCCTATCTAAAGTGCGTGGTATGCTTTAAACCACCTGTATGTTTTACATGTTAGTCTATATTATTTCAGTTGATGCTTATACAGGTATATAGCCTATGTATAAATATAGCATTGGTATAGGCAATTATTCAATAAGATACAAATATGCCCCAAATCTTATCATACTGGGAGGATTAAGATGTTTACCTTTGTCGTAGGTGCCGCCTTCGGTTTAACAGTGTATATAGTCCTATTTCCGCTTTACATTGTACTTTATACAAGCAGGGAGGGGCACGAAAGACGCGTGGCTACCAAGTTTTGATTTCGTGTTTTATCTTGAACGCAGATAACCTGTGTACAATAGGGTAATCTTGCCCACCCCTCCCCCAACCCCCAAAATAAACTGTTATACATGTATTAATCATTTGTGCACAAACATTAGTACAGCGTCAGTTCGATTTCTTGTTACATTTCAGCTGAGATGATGAAAAACATCTCTCACGTTATGACGATTCTCTTTCTTTGCAGAAGTTTCATTTTCACAATTTCTTGGTTTGTGCACAGTGGATGGAACGTAGATATATCTTCTTCAATATAATTCATTTGAGAGTCCAGAAGAAGCACAGATATATTAGAATCTATGGGAATAAGGCACAAACCCCACTTTGGCACTTTTTTTAAATATTATTAGTATATACTGTACACAAGCAATGTACATTTTTAAGTCACTTGATGAAGAATATATTTTGTGCTTTATAGGTCACGCCCAACGTTTTCACAATAAGACAGAAAACAATTAATTGCTTGGGTTATAAGTATGGATATTACTCGATTTAACAGGAATATCTGAATGAGACGCTGCCTTAAGCTTCTCGGCATCTTTGGTAAAATGAGATGAGGAGTGGATATCGGCATGGTAACCGGAAGTGACGTCATTGAGTTTGTTATCCTGCACTGTATCCTCACTGAGAGTCTTCGTGGGCGCCACCTTCATTGCTAACATAATCAGGGTGTTAACAAATAAACAGCCACCTGTGAAATAATATAATCTTATCTACCATATCTTATGGATTTCGACCATTTATTCTACATGTATAATTAATGGAAAGGCAACATTATCTTTCTTTTAAAAAAAGGCATGGGGGTTCTGTACTTTTTTATAGTTTGACATATATTTTTTTCATCGGAACTAGACATGGACTCCCTCTTACCTGCGAACTGCATGGCAGCGGCATACGAGCCGGTAACGCTATACGTCCAACCTTTAGAGGAATAAGAAAACAATTAAAATCAAACAGTAGCTAATATGGAATCACACTTGTAGCCGATGCTTCCAGTCTAAATAATACAGCAAGTAACGCGAATTCATACCAAGAAATTGTTGCTGGCGTCATCATATGGTACAGATGTATAGCGTTTGTAAAACATGGAAATATCACGAAACATACTATTTAATTTCACGTCTCTCCTTCGCATTCTATTTTCAAATGATAAATGTGTTGGTCAAATGATACAAATGCTGTTTTATACAAAATTTTAGAATGACCAATCATTTGTTTACCTGTCCGAATGCCTGCATATATGTTTGATATTCATTATTATCTAATGTTATTCTATTAATCAAATCAGTTACTTTATTAGATAATATGCCACTGCCACTTTCATAAGTTATAGTTCAGTTTCAGTGGGATGTAAAGAGCTCAGTCAATTCATTTCGTTTATCTGTTGGTCCGTCCGTCTGTGCGTCCGTTTTGCGTCTGTCCCTATGTCCTTCTGCCTGTCTTTTTTTTTCTTCAGTTCCTCTAGACCTAACTTATTAAGAGGTATGTCTTAAAAGTGTCGTACCTCCTATTATTGGCCCCAAGAAATGTCCAAGTCCCACAGCACTCGACAGTATTCCCAACGAGGCTCCATAATGTTTGGGGACTACACTCTCCAGTGTTATAGCAACAACTCCAGTGAAATAAGGCGTCAGGTATACAGCAAATATAACAGCGTAAAGTAACTGTCCTGTAAAGGTAATCATAAATAACGGGCACAATAATGTTACGACACCAGTGACCGATTGCGATATGCTGTAAACCGTCCACATACCCACATCCGGGTGATTCATAACGGCCCCAAAAAGTGGTTTCAGAACGAGGCCAGTTATTCCAATAGCACCAAGCAGTAACGAAGACGCGTGCACTGATGTCCCCGAGTAAACGGCATACGCAGGAAAATGAAGGAAAAACATCCCAATCACCAAAGCCATCATTATGGTATTACATACTATGAGGTCAAATGGAATATTCTGAAACACCTTTATGTCAAAGACACTGCCACTTTTCTGTTTCTTGTGAAGGTACTCATTTCTGTGGGGTCGTAACAACGCTCCAACTGCTATTAAATGCAGACTAGAAGCCGAGAGCATTAAAAAAGCCCCTCTCCATGTGTAGATGTCAATGAAGTAGTGTGTCAGCGGTCCCCAAACCATTTGTCCCACACTAGCTCCGGTTTGCATGATGGCAATGGCAAAGGATCTTCTGGCGCTGAAGTAGTGGGATACGCTGATATGAACCGCTTGGTAACAAAACACTAGGCCTACCCCTGGAAAGACGTACACCCATACAATAAACAGAATTATTAGGTAGAATACAGGGCACTGCAGTCGAAGCATAAGTATCAGTTCACATTTAATGCCTCAGATTCTGGCAAATGATTGAATATATAGAGATCCCCAAAACTGGGGTTACGCACAAGTCATCAGAATTTGTCAACAGTGAATCATCATTAGAAGACATAATTTACTCTATCTGTGAGTAAATACTTCTATATGTATATATTTTTTTATTTATATATTTTGTATCGACCCTGCATCTTATATACATGTATCACATACACACCTGTAAACACCCCAAATGATATGATGAGGTGTGTACAGTTACTGGCAAAGAAACTTCCCACCAGACCAGCGGCGGTGAACAACCCTCCTATCATACAGCCTCTCCTACAGTCCAGCTTGTCACACAGTATACTGGCCAGGAAGCCTGGAAATGATAACCAAATAAAAAAAAACAATTCTAATTGCTGCAAGGTAAATGGAGCGCCAGTGAACGGTTTGATGCAACGTAGAACAGAGAAGAGGCTTTGTTATAGCAGCCTTTAAGCTTTAAGCCGAGTCACTTAGGCGTCGGTCAGCAACGCCGCTATTTTTACCTGATATAATGGTCTGTCCCAGAAACACGGAACCCACCATGGAGGTGAGAACGTCCCCTTCACCCAGATCCTCCAATAATGGCAGGTAGAACACACCTGGAATGCAACGAGTTACTGAGACACAGGAACAATATATAACCATTTTTAAACGTGAAAGCAGCTTTGTCTTTGGTGGGACAAATCGTCATCCATTTAATACCTTAGTAAATGAAACTTTTAAGAAGCCTCTCTTAATATTTTCTGATATCGAGTATACGATAAACAATAACCTCTTCTTTTCAGTGGTCGCTCAAATAGTAAAACCAATCACTGACCGCAACTATACAAGTACCCGTTGCCAAGGAAGAGTCCCACTGCTCCTGCTACCATGACAACCCAAGACCACCCGCTGTCCACGTGATCACACATGCCTCGCAGTTCTTCTTCAGGAGGTGACACCGGGATATCTTCTTCTTCTTCTTCCTTGACACGAGGGAGGGACATGACTGAAGACCCCAATACCAAATTTGGAAGACTGACGCTCATGTTGTTTCTGGTCTGGAAGTCTGGTTTCATCTTCGTGAGATCTGGCCCTACTCCGACTCCCGAAACGTTTCTATTCAAATTGTTCGGAGAGTTTTTAACGGCAGCCATGCAAATGTTCGTTTGTTTTTCGGCTGACTACAAATATAAACAATAATAATAATCTTTATTGGTACTAAAATAATAATAATAATAATAATAATAATAATAATAATAATGATGATGATGATTATGTGTATTGATGCTAGCGCATAATTACAAAATGACTTTGATCTAACCGCTAAATACTACAATAATGAGATATGCCAATCTACAACGAACACCTTCACACACATAACATTGCCAGGAGAACACTGAGAACGTGTTCAAACTCAATCATTGCACCAGCTGAATCGATCCATCTCTGCTGGGGATTCTCGCTATAAAGCGCATTCACTTGAGTAGGTAGTTAATTAGCTAATTACTCCCTAGCAACCCTAGGAAGCGTGTCAGACATTTAAGCCGATTGCTGGGACTGCACTTACGGAGAATCTCTCGCAAAGTTGGATCGATCCAGCAAATGCGATGGGCTTATCTCAACGCTCCCTTACACTGGAGTAGGCGAGACACGTGACACTGTTACACAGAGTGTAAATATAAACCGTGTTTGGAATACACGGCTTGGATACACACACATCGGCTGGAGTTGCATGGATTTTATTTGTATACCCTGCAGATGGCTTGAGCAAGTAGCTGAAGTATATATATAGAATGCGTGAAAGGTCAGCTTGTGGCCAGTACTGAACTACTGAGATGACCACCGAGTTACAAGGACTTAGGTTATAGCCAGGATGCCGAGATCAATGATTTGAGGTCGTAGTGTTATCTTGGAATTATCTTACAACTTATAATAATGTTAGGTTAGTTACATAGATGTGTTCATCAACACGTGCATAGCTATATTGTTACAATAACACGATCAAGCTGGTCCCATGTCTTCCACTATGCTCTCCCCTCACACGCACAACAATACGATGTCCCATTTAGTTTCAGCTAAGCCCCCCCCACACACACACACATACATGTAAATATGTCAAGGAGACAACCACGTGCACACACACACGCACACACACACGCCACGCGCGCACACACCCCAAAAATTAAGACCTACGAGGCAGCCTTATTTATCCCTAGATAAAACTCACCGATCAGATTGTCCACAGAGCCGTGATCCAGTCCCTCCTGAGCTAGCTGACGGTGGTTGTTAGGGCGCCTTTCCTCCTCAGATGTTTGGGCACCTCTCGACCTTTGGCTTCGAGTAAACACAAACTCTTTCTCTATCGCGCATACTCAGCATAATTCTCCCCAGTCCATCGACAGCTGAAATTTTGGGAGGTTTTGATAGCAGCTGACTCTGTGAGTCGGCTAGTGAGGTAGATTTTTTTCTATAAATGCGATCACTTTCGCCATTACCAGGATATGTTATATCTAAACCATGGACTACGTTACGTTAATTCGGCTTTAAATCGTTGGTGGCAGTCATTCTCGTCATGAATATTGGCCATTTTAACTGGGGGAAATGCTGAAATTTCCAGGATAAATTATCCATCTATATCACGGTGTAACGCGCGTGGTATGCCTTAAACCAACTGTATGAATTACAGGTAAGTCTAAGTGGTTGTTACCTCAATCGATAGGCATATGTATAAATAAAGCGTTGGTATAGGCAATTATTCAATAAGATACAAATATGCCCAAAATCTTATCATATGTTTACCTTTGTTGCGTTGGTATAGGTATCAGCAGGAAGTGTGATGTTCAGTGGGCACGTCATTCACCGGACTTGAACCCCCTCTCCCCCAGATATTTTGTGGGTCATCTCAACGATTCAATGTACCAGAACAACCCTCTAATGATGGGTGAACTGTGGGGAGCAATCACAGCAAAAATCAGGGAAATCCCGAAGGAGGAATGTGTTTGAGAAATTGACAATTTTTTGCGGCGTATGCAAGTCTGCGACCAATGCTTTGGGATTGCGGTAGAGAGATCCTTTATAACCCCCTCAGGCTGTGCATTTCATTTCTCAACTAACACAATCTTGCTTGTTTCCACTGTTGCTGCATGTATTTTGTGTTTCATAAAAAATAGGAAACAAGGCAGCACGGCTTTCAGTTGTTCGGACGTATAGCGTGATTACCACAGATTTTGTTTCTGTGGATATTTACAAAATGTCACTGCCCTTTGCAACATACCAGGCCTGCCGCAAACTCTCTCGCATATTTGCTGCAAAGTTGCTGCAAGTATGCTGCATATCTGAAAGAAGTTCTTGCAAATTTGCTGTACATTTGCCGCAATGTGCAGCAAATTTGCTGCAAATTTGCAAGAACGTGAATACTAATTAACAGCAATACGATTTTTTTATCAGCTGTTGTTTTGGACTGATGGGAAGGCCGACCGAAGGGAATAAAACCAATGAGCGTTTGCTAACAGACCGAGATCAAATTTAAAAATGGCGTAATTGTGGTCGTGTTTGCAACCAGTTGATTCGCTGACTAACTGTTCCTCGTATTTAATATGGCGTGCACTTGACAATGGATTCCCGTCCCCCACGCGCACCGTCCCCTCAGGGGCAGAGCAATTCAATCTCAGCACGCTTTTAAGTGGTTCGCAGCATATTTGCTCCGCGGACTAGTTAGTACGAGGATCAACTGGTTGTGAACGTGGCCTTTCTTTTTAGATGTAGAAATAAAGGAAAATTTTGAAGAAAACGCCTCACACCACAATTCAATGCACGTACATTGTCCCCGGCAGTGTTTACATACTCCAACATGGGGCCCACTTTACAAATAAACTCAATATCGCATACTGGTCTAAACTTTGAGACGGAAAGATTTGGGCTTCTTTACTTGCAATTCGAGGTAAAATTGTAGCTGTCCACTGAAATGAATTAACTTTGGTTCAAACTACGGACCATGTTATATATTATAACGAAGTATGCGCTTGAGACCAAGTCCATACATCGAAAAACCGACCAATTGGTTTTATTCGTTTCTATTTTTAAATAAAAAGTGCGGTATTTACAGTTTGTTTTAATACCTTGTTCGTCTAATGCAGACGTATCACAAAGGAAGCTACTAAATAAATATTTCATGCTACAGAACGCGGATCTGTGGCTATGTTTGAAAGATTAAATCAATATAAAGTAAACTCTTCTAAGAAAAAAAGGGACTGACTGCAAATAAAAAAACAAACCTCATCACGCATTCAAGAGGTTTATTAAGATGCTTTGTTCGTCCAAAAACAGACGTATCACAAAGGCAGTTACTAAATAAATATGCAACACAGTAGTAGAACGTGGGTCAGGGATAAAATGTCTTGTTTGACTAAAAACAGGCTTATCACAGACACGATAACCATTTTAATATGGTTCACCACATAACACCGGATAGGGGTTAACATGTAGCCTATATTTTAAAGCTAAAATGAAATAAATTAAGTATAAATGGACTAAATACGTAAATAAAGTCAATAAAGGAAGGGGGAACGGTCTAAGAAAGAAGATCTTAGCTCATCACGCTTGGAGATCGCATATTAGCAACAAATAGAGAACTACTTTGATATTTAGTCTGTCTCTAATTATAATCAGTTTCCCAAAACAAATTAAGTTAAAAGAACGAAGTGAGCAAAGCCTGCTTAATGTAATAATTCCAGTCATCCAAACTGCATTTCACTTTTAAATTCAGCGCCTTTGAGAATTATAATAGTTTGCTGTAGTAAAGACAATATCTGACATGGGTATGTCGACCGTATATTTTTTATGTACGCAATCGTTCCTTGACATTACAGCCTAGTTTTGTTATCACAAGCCGGCGGCCATTTTGCAAAGATAAAACCTCCATCCTTCATTAATACTGACATAATATCGTGCGTTATGTAAGGGCAAAGCATTGGAATGTAATTTGACATAACCAGTTTTCAGTAGAAAACTAACTGAAAAATATAACAATCGCAGCTGATGCTCACCCACAAACAAAGTGGTGCAAAACTTTTGTCTTATGTTTTTTTTTTTTTTTTTCGACAGGAGCGCCATGACCTGTATTTAGTGTTATGCATCTTTCACAAAGGTTTGACGACCGTACGTTACACGATTTTCTATGTTTGCGTTCTCAGTGAAAGAAGGGAATGGAGACGACAACAACAGCGCCGACGACTGACGCACGTGATTACTATACCATTATGTACAGATTCACTGTGTCTGTACATAAAAGTGAACAAGAGAGAAATAATAAAATAAACTTTTAAGTATGTAATTAGATTAAGCTTTGGCATACCAAGCAGACATCGTCAAATATAAGTTTCGTGGCTTTCTTTTTAACCATGCTGTTCGTTATGATGTAGAAATGAGAGAATTGAGCGGCGACAGTACAGGTATGTCTAATGACCACACGTGCGCTATATACTGCACGAGCGAGGGAGACACCCAACATATATTGCACTATTAAAGGGATAATAACTCTTCGTTTCGTCTAAAAAATGAATTTTCCTGGAGTACACAGCAATTTTCCCATACTCACCAATGGTTAATGAATCAATTTTTACATTCAAAGTTAGTCCCTGTTTTTTTTCTAAAAAGTTTGTTTTTTTTGTTAAAATCTCTTAAGAGATTTTAACAGAGTATAGCCATCAATGGAGGTCATGTGGTCTAAAGGCAAGCTCAGATATCAGAATAATAGCTATAACTGCCGTTTTTGTGGTAAAACAGAATATATTATATTTCTGTGCGTTATTCACAATGTTTTATTGTGAAATATAGATCTCATACGAAGAGTTATTATCCCTTTAATGAAATTATAACCTTCGCCAATAATTTGGTTTTAATTGTGTGCTGGTGTTATTGTGAGGTTCTATTTTATATTCACCGATCGCGAAGAAGTAAGCAACAAGAGTCGTGGATTTCCAAACAGCTTTATTCCCACTGCCTAAGTTCTTTCTCTACCCACCACCTGTCCTATTTATATCCAGCTCTACCTTCCATGTCTCATTGAAATATTACGAATAAAGTTAAAAGGATAACGTCTGTTCGTAAAATGTCCATATTTTACAATAAATTGTAAAAAACTCATAGAAATATAATAAATTCTATTTTACCACCGAAACGGTCGTTAACACAATTATTCTGGAATTTGTACTTGCCATCACATTTCACCTGCATAGAAGGTTAAACTCAGTAATAATCTCTTAAGAGAATATTACAAAAAACCAAACTTTCTAGAAAAAAAACAGGGACCAACTTTGAATGTAGAAAGGGAATCATTAACCATTGGTAAGTATGGGAAAATTGTCCTTTACCCCAGGAAATCCATTTTTGGGCCAAAATGAACAGTTGTTATCCCTTTAAGATATTATCTAGTCTCTCAAGACAAGTGTCACGACTTATGGGGCGTATAGGACACGCTAAAGCAAGGCTGACACTTGCACGATTCTGTGACACGCATTGGCACGACTCGAGTCGTGCCAGTGCGCAAACTAGTCGTAAACTGGCGTGAAGTGTGCGTAAACCCGTCGTGACTGCGTGCCATGTCGGGACGAGAATTTTGAAATGTTCAAAATTTTGGTCACGACAAAATTTCGCGACCGGGTCGTGAACTATGCGCAAACTGTTCGTGAACTCCTCGGGACGATGCGGGAGGATGCGTGCCAGTGCGAATATTGCGTGCCCAAGTAATGCCCCTATTTCACACAGACCACGAATCCCACGAATGGCCGTGAATTGGCAAATTTCAAGATTCGTGGTTGAATCGTAATCAGTTCGTGAAGTTCTTAACAGATTCGTATATAATCGTTGTCAGTTCTTGCAATTCTTGATTAATCGGGAATTCGTGGCAAAAATTTTGAGCTGTTCCAAATTTTGGCCACGAACTCCCGATCCCAAAAAATCGTAGTGAATTTCTGGACAATATTCGTGCGATTCCAGCCGAATCCCACGAATATTCGTAACACTATCGCACCTGTATCGTAACTGAATCGTAGAGCGTGTCGAATTAGACCAGAAAATTGGCAAAATCTCACGAATCTTCACGAATCCTAAAATTTGTCAATTCTTGGCGATTCGTGGTATTCGTGGTCTGTGTGAAATAGGGGCATAAGCACGACACCGTCCAAATTGCGCAACCTCGTCGTGCAATGGGGGAAGTGCGTAAACCATGCGCAAACTATGCGTGAACTTGTCGTGCAAGTTCGTGTCAATGTGGACACGCATTCGTAAACTATTCGTTAGCTCGTCGTGAACTCGTCGTGAACTAGAAGGGAACGGTGCGGGACCCTCCCACTTCGTGCCCCAAAATGGCACGACTTGCCACGACACAATCGGGGCCAAAAGTCGTGCAAGTGTCAGCCTTGCATAAGGGGCGCCACCGCGTCCCTTACAGTCCTCCCCTTACACTGTGTCTTTACATAAAAAGATGAATAAAAGACACAAAAACGGATGTAAAAGTATGTAATCAGATGTACTTTTACATGCTGGGGAGGCAAACCACGTAAAATAACAGTTAAAGTTTGTTAACAGACCATAGTAAAATATAATAAGCATGTCTTTCTTTTTAATGATGTTGTTCGCTATAAAATGAATGCAGATAGAGGACATAAAGGAAAAGATCTGAAGAAAAAGTCCACATCACAATTCAGTGCACGTAAAGCTGGATACAAGATTAACCAGAACATAGGATTCAGCATTCCGTGGTGATGGCATTTTGGAATTACTACTTTTCTACAAAACCATAGCAGGTGTCTTTCTTACAAATCACAAACAATTATATATCAGAATACGTTATGGGATATGCAACGCAATTACGAGTAACGACTTAAATTTCTCTCTTGCTTGCTGCAGACTTCTGCGGCCTCGAATTTCACGTGAACGACCGTTAATGCCGTTAATGCCATTAATGCTAATGGGCGTTAATGCTACTCCAAGTTGAGAATCCACAAGGGAATGCTTCCCAAATGCATTGAATGTCAAAAATTGGTCGAAACTTTGAGACAGACATAGACAACTTGACGTAACTTTGCATATTAAAGTCAACGAAATCTAAGTAAAGAAACCGTGGAGCATAAAAATGCTTTGTTCTAGAAATGTACGCTTTTACGAGTCCAAAACCACATGTAACGTTGAAAATCTTCTTGCAATAGCACTGGTTTCTATTTTTATTCATTTTTTCGAAACTTGAGGTTAAAGACATAAAAATAGCAAAAAAAAAGTAATGGGAACTGGGCCCATTAAACAACCCCTGTAATTCTCCTGGTTGCTGCTGATTCATAGTTAGCTCACGTCTCCTGATCTCCGCCCTGGAGAAAACAGTGGTTAGAGAAGCGACTCCAAAATAAGACAAAGCCACGGGCCTGCTTTCCAGGAGAACTCAAAAACGAAAATTGGTCTAAACTCTGGGACGTAAAAATTGGGTCTTCTTCGAATGCAATTCGAAATAAAATTGTAGCTGTCCACCGAACCATTTTTGTAGTACCACAGACCACGTCTTAATTTAAAGAATAGAAAAATAGTTGCAAGCAAATAGAGCCACAGCAGACTAGCTAGAGCGCAATCAGAGCAAGTTGCTGCAGGGGTCTAGCATTAAAACCTCGGAGCCGAGATGTAATCCATTTAATGGCGCGTGTTGAGGCGGGGAGACCATCAGGGGATTAGGCGACTTGCTTTTAAAGGGGGTCGGCCATATTTAATCCGCGGATCATCTGCTCTGAATGCGCCCTTGGTCCCAGGGGATTAGAAGTCGGGGATAAATGTTGGTCTTTTGTCGGATTGGAATGCTAGTCACGTGCTTGTGTGACATGCACATGCTCTAGCTTGCTTAGGATGTGACCCCAAACTTCCACCCCGTGTTTACTGTCTATTTGATTCACGAATAATGGGGAGATTTACGGTGTGATTTCCAACTTTACGAACCATTAGAGGTCATCATGAGAGAAAGATGTCTGACCTCCATACAAAGCCTGCGTAGTTTTTTTTTTTTTTTTTTCGAGATGACTAAAAATTATACTTTTCTCATTTTTATGCAGTGACTTTCGACAGTAGCGTGATGAATGTTACCATGAAATACAGGCAAATGCCTACACGGTTCAGATGTTCTTTGTGACTATGAATTGTCCCCTCGGTATGTAAGGTATGTCACCTGTCACGCCACACTGCGGCTGTCTACCCCCTGACCAGGGACGCTGGGAGTTTTTTTTTTTTTTTTCATCAGATGTTCACTGATAATTCTCCGGCTCATTCTGTGTACATTTCTGTATTTTTTAAAAGTGCAGATAACGTCACGAGCTCTGGCCATCTGCTTCTTGCGCTAAGACACACGTTTTCCTCTTGGACAGAAGCAACTGGTTTCGTTCAACATTTCATCACAGAAATAAAAACTATTTTGCATAGTAATGGCGTCATCAGTCATCTCGACTTCCGCCCACACTTATAAAGCCGACACGACCCGCGTCTCGCCAGCAGACGCCTGGTTGACAATCTGACCCAACACAATGGCCGCGGCGCAGAAGATGTGGGGCGAGCGACAGTTTTGGGGAGTTGGCAGCGATTACGATCCTCCCTACACTCTTACTGAGGAGCAGAAGCAAATCGAGCGGGACCTTATTGAACTGTGTCGAACCACTTTGCGCCCTAATGCAGTAAGTCTTTTTTATTATTTGTTTAGTTTTGTTAGTTTGTTTATTTTTTCTTTCTTATTACGTTCCATAATTTTTTCGCACAATGAATTTTATATGTAGGACAGGTTTATGTACTTTAAGTCAGGAGACTTATTTTTATCGACGGCAAAGGATATATAGCTTATTTTAGACAAATAGACAAAGCGGGTTAAGAAAGATTAACAACTAGAAAAGCACTCCGAGAGCGCAGACCTACCTCCGCCAAGGCAGCAATTTTTATTATCATTGATTATTGATTGATTATTGATCCGGATCACCACCAAAAACTAATCACTTCTAAGTTAACCCATTTCACACCTACCCTGAAAATTTCATCAAAATCGGTCCATAACTTTTTGAGTCATGTTGATGACAAACAAACAGACAGACAGGCAGAAAAACTGGGGTGAAAACATAGCCTCCTTGGCGGAGGTAAAAATGTCGAAAGCAAAGCATATATGGTGTACTTCAGACAAATGGACAAAGCACGTTAGGAAAGATTAACAAAAATGAAACACGCGGTTTCATGGTGCTGAATAATTTCATTAGCTGGGGGTCTCTGAAGTGGTTAAATTTAAATGGACAGTTGTCAAAGTCAGTCCCGTGAAAACGTGAAACGTATTTGGGACAAAATATGGAAAAATATACAAAAATGTTTTTATTCTTTTATCTTCGCAGCCATATAACAGCTATCGATATTAATGATAACAATTGCCAGAGTGCCTCTAGGGTTTTGACTATTGTCATTTCAATCGATATAAACGGTTTTGCTGAACATGTAAAATTCAAATAAAAAATCATTTTTAAGTCAACGTTTCTTGACATCTTGGCAAAGGGGATCTACCAATACATGCATTCATTTTAGATCAAGTACATGAACAAAATCCTGTTTAGTTACTAGAACAATTTTTTTTTCTTCTTCAATCAACAGATAAATATTGAAATAATTTACCTCCAATATTTCGATGCCTTACAGAGCATCTTCATCAGGGAATGGGGTTATCCAGGTGAATAGCCTCCATTCAGGACAGCCTATTCCCCTCTATTTTGATGTCTAACAGAGCATTTTCATTTGAGATGCGGGATGTGATAATAAGCGTGATAGGGCCGTGCCTGGAAATGTTTATAAAAGTACAAATGTGGCTGAAAAACCGGTTGTTTCACACTACTGACATCAGCCTTCACAAGATAATGTAAGTATGGAATGCATGGCCTCATAATTTGTATAAGTTATTTTCGTCTGGGGTTACACCCGATAAAAACATTCTGCCATGTTCCGAGCTGATGATAATAAGACATGCGCAATAACCATTTCACTTTATATAGTTAAAAAAATAGACGTAATACGGATATTAAAGTTAAAGATTTGCATAGATGAATAAAATCACGTTAAGTGGCATTTCTCTACACTGAATGATACGGAACGCGCCTGGGATAACTAAGCCGTGGGTATTGAAACACACCCAGTGAAAGGCTTATGGCCAGATTTTATGATTGCATTTCAATACAGTTTGTTTTCAGCGCAAACTGTTTTTCGTTATGCATTATTTTGATAATTTAAGAGAAGATTTTTTGTAATGACAGTTAACTTGCGTGAAGATTTGGTTTGTTTTCATGCACAAAGTCTTTATTATTTATCATTTATTTAATTCTTTTGACTTTGAATAAGTCAACGTCCTTGTACAAATGAAAAACAAGTCCCCAAAAATGTGTCGTCAATGTCAACGGAGAGGTTGTGTTATGGAAGGTGATCCGTACGTCATAAAGACATACATTTACCAATACAACTTTTCCCGCTTAGGTTTATGTACAGTACTTCTCTTTATGTAAAATATTGCAATATAATGAACACTTACTGAGCAGAAAATCCTTTTATTGGTGTCTTATTCACAACCCCAGACCCTGCTAGATAGCTCCTGTTTGGCGGGTTGAAATATGAGAAGGTCGAGTGTGTTTAAATTACGATTTTTCCAGGTGAGGTCATCACTCATGATCACCTGTATTGGTCTACAGCTGTTTAAACATTTGAAAAAAGTGCCTGGGAGTGTGAAGAAAAGGAATAGATCTACCATTATCCAACCTTTCTGATCTCTGATAACAAACTTATCTTGACGGTCAACCTCCGCCACCTCAACCACCTTACATCTATGTGGTTGCAATGGCTGATGGTGTAATGAATTCAGACAGGAAAAATATGCGAACCATATTGTATGATCTTTATTGTACCACCGGTATTGTACGCGTGTTTGTTTTCAAGTGCACGTACCTTTGGTAAAGCTGGTTACTTTACACCCGTAAAAATCTCATATTGTTAAAAGGCTGTTGTAAGTAACCTTAAAATCTTAAAAATTAAAAAGGTTGAAATTTGTTGAGGATTAGTTTTCCTCGAAACCTTTTTGCATTAAAATGTAATGTTGTAATATTTACGCAGCTACATGTATTAATCGGAGATCATGGGTAAGAATGGAAGACAGAAAGACTAACTCAGTCGAAAAATATACCTTCCAACAGATTAATTATATACCGCCTACGTGCATGTATAAACAAGTTTGTTATTTTGCATTTCACTTAGTCAGTTTTGTTGAAATCGGCCTTACTTATGACCAGAGGCAGGTGGTTGGATGGCTAGATCCCAACAACGCTAACACCCTAAACATAAGAATGCATTTTGACGGTATTTCCAGCGTTTTAAATGCCATAAAGGATACATTTAAACGCTACTTACGCCATTTTGAATGCCAAATTTTAACACTAATGATTTATGTTGCTTTTAATGTTTGGTAGGGCCTATGCACCACAACATGTACTACCGTCTGAAATCCAGGTGACTTGTAGCAAAGGCTGAAAGAATGCATAGATTTACATATAAAATGCAGACTATATCAGCAAGGGTCATCAAAAATGAATGGCATTTTGACATGGTGCCATTATCCCATTCTTTCAAAAGAGCGAGTTTTCAAATACGATTTGCCAAGACACAATTCATGTCGACAAAATGACAAATTCCAATAGCAATGCCTGGCTGCAATTTCACACACAAAAAAAAACCTAAGTAAGTTCTCTGGCTTAGTTGACTAGGATTCCATGAGAGTGCTGTTACACTACTCCTGATAGGGTAAGATGTGCCCATGTGACCATGTAACCTTGGTTATTAAGTTCTTAGTCAGGTGACCTGACTTAAGTTTTTTTTTTTTTTTTTTGCCACGCATTGACTGAATGTTAACAAACATTCATATGGACCGAAATGATTGTTATTAAAATACTTGTTAAAACTGGCCAGGTTGTCTCGATTACATGGACATGTTGTATATTATATTTGGAAGGGCCAGTTATTTTAGCTGTCTTATATTATCAGCAACTCCTGCTTTGTGGCAATGAAAAGCAAGTTGCCCGCTGATGGAGAACGATAACAACGTGTAAATGTATACATGATGATCTTGCAAAATGCAACAGAATTATACTACATGTGTATCATACAGCACAGCAGATACAAAGAAACACTGGTTTATACCGCTGGCTAACACTCCGTGACGGTCGAATTATAGGTTCTGGCATAAATAATAAAAGCTTTGGTGAAAGGGAGGGAGGGAAATGAGCCCATTTAATGGGTTTTGTCGTCATAGTATTCATTGTTAGCAAAACATAGGTTCGCACTAAAATATACTCGACTTAAAAGAGACGTAGACTGATAAAAAAATACGTTCATTTCTGCCAGTCTTTATATATATATACTTGTAGGTGGTTTCTGATGAGACGTACGAGTTTCCAAGAGCTAATATGGACGCGCTGGCTCGTATGGGGCTTCTCAGTCTGATTGTTCCCAAGGAGTTGGGAGGGCGTGGTCAGAATCACGTGTGCGTTGCCATGGTAGTCGAGACTATCGCGAGATATGGGTGCCCTAGCACGGCAATGGTATATTGTAAGTGTTATTTCATTCCTTGTTGGTATGAAGTCAAAAATTTAAATAATTAACAAAGCCTAAAACCATTTTAAAGTTTTCAGTAAGATGCACTAGTTCCCAGTGCGTATCCAATTAATCCCGTCAACTTCATGTAAAATGTTTTTTCATGCTGCACGATTTTTCATTTTTTTAACAACAGGTAATCTTGTTTTGACGCAGTTAGAAAGTACCTATTTAGTACACACTTGTAACAAAACTGACAAAATTAAATCAAAACATGTCACTTAATTTGGTCTCTAGATAGTGTGTGTGTGACTGTGTGTGGGCGCGCACATGCGCCTATATGAACGAGGTAGCAAGCAATCCTTAACACATATTTACTTCCCCATTTCTGTAACAGGCATGCACACTTCTGCTGTCGCCGGCCTTTGCTCCCGTTACCATGACAGCCAACTGATCCAAGATGTCCTCCGTAGGCTGGATCAAGACAAGCTGATCGGCACGCTCTCATACAGTGATCCGGCGTCCGGTGAGAAATATCCCTGACTTCATTGTATCAGTGTCAGTACAGCACGAACTAGAAAGACGGAAAAAACGTACAATTTTAAACAAATTCGTCTTTAAGTATGTTTATTACAAGTTTTAGGGGAAAAATACGCAAAAAAGTTATTTTAGCATGCATATCTTATCAAAACATTTGCACTTTAAAAAGCATGCACTGTGTTTATGAGTAATTATTTGTCGTATAAAAATAATGAACTACCGATATGCTTCAAGTACGTGCAACTTATTAGAAGTTTCGAAATACATTTTATCACTTAGCTCCATTGTGGACTAAATAAAAGAATCACAACCGAAATGACTCACCAAAGTGTCAGTTTGCAGGAAAACTTCCAAGAGATAATTCTGGTAGTTTATTTTTTTAAAAAGCATTTATCTGTTATTGTCTAAATCTACATGAAATTTAATTCAATAATGAAAAACTATTTGAAGTACTTGAACATACCCGGTAGATCGCTTTTAAAACGGCTGATATTTACATGTACGTACAGTATGACCATAATGTATCTAAAATCCTTTGCCTCTAGATAGTGAAAACGTTAGGATTCAAAATCGCAGCATTATTCATCCACTTCACGCGTCATCCGGATAGTGCAAACCTTTAACTTATTTCTGCAATAAAATTAACCAGTATATGTTGAAAATGTCAACTTTAAGGGGGCCATTTCTGGTACGTCCTCTCGTCCAAATCAGACTACACTGCGGACGGTAATATCCAGATGCTGAAGTTCTCGTCATGGACTACCAGCGCAGGTTTTGCCGACTTCTATGTGGTAGAGACGCTGAGCCCGGGGGTCAAGGACGACATGGCTAATATGACGGCCATGTTGCTGTTTGCAGTAAGTCACACGTGCTGGGCATATTTTGATCTACCCTGTATTTTGAATTGAATATTTTATGAAAACAAACACTTGCAAGGTGCATTTTCACCATGGAGACGGGAGTATTATGGGGAGCATAAAGCCTAAATGTTCGCTACTTGGTATACTGGTACAATCAGGCAAATATTCGCGGACTTTCTACCGGGGTATAGTTAGTAGGGGAGACCGGGGCTAGTTGGACCCCCATCAACGTATGACAAAGTAACTATGGGGTAAAAGAATTGATCACATCATTTTGTAAAGTGACCGTATCCAATAGTGCTAAGAGCGTGGGCAGTGAGTCCAAATGAAATGATTTAACATCTTAAAGTAACTTTATTAAAGAGACTTGATGGGGGGCCAACTTACCCCGGGGGTCCAACTAGCCCCGGTCTCCCCTATGTAGTTACGTATTACAGTGCCGAAATCCTTGTAAGTATTCTCAGGCCGGGCATGTTGAAGCTAGTACTTAAATATGGAACTCATCCGAGAATACTTGACTTTTGATTCAAAGGGTATCCATTTGCAAATCCAGCCAATCCAAATAGTAGCCACTAACGTCACCATTTTGGAACTACCCTGAATTTTCCCCGCTGAAAAAGTCAGTTTACAGTTAGTAAAATCTGCAATCAAGAATGTTTTATGCTTTTCACAAAAAGATGATGAAGTGAGAAGAAAAATACATTCTAAGATGCTGTTACACTGGAAAATTCGGGAGAATAATCAAATATTTGAATTTTAATACTTTTTGAAAAAAGCAATTGTTTACACAGTGTTATGTATACAACGCTTTATATATAGGACGAAGTGCGTGCGCACACCAGCGATTGGTCAGGACTTGGTGTACATGGCAACCAATCCGGTATGCTGATTTCTGAGGGGATCCTAGGCCCAGACAGGATCATTGGCAGAATCGGTAAAGTACCGTATATTATTGGTTTGTCAGTGTTGGGATATACCATTAAGACTGCATAATAATTAATTGTGTGTTATTACCAAATTGGTGAAAGTCTAAAATACGATTAATTAGTGAACGGAAAATAGGCTACAAGTTACACCAACTAAGGACACATGCCGAGGACATACACGTAAAAAGAGGTCTACGTAACCGCCTTCTGCTCATTATTATCATTCTTCTTTTATTATTATTATGTAAAATAATTTTTGGTAAACTCAGGTGAGGGGGCATATCTAAATGACGAGTCTGTTCTGGCGTACTTCGTGTTGGTGTCTTCTGCTTGCTGGAGCGGGATTGCCATGGGGTGCATTGATATAGCCCGGAAACACGTGACTGATAAGAGACATGCTGATGTGGGCATGCGCGTA
The DNA here is from genome assembly GCF_001039355.2 of Lingula anatina. The sequence continues at coordinate 150,079 of NW_019775608.1, read as the reverse complement.
TGTGACTACCCGACTATCCAGGTACTTCCTTTTATGTTATAGACAGAACACCTATTAGCCCACACGTTGACATTTCCTAAGAAATTCAAAAATTACATGCAGACTATACCATATGCTGAGTGTTGTTATATACCGGTAGGAATGGATATGTAGATAGGCCATATAATCACATAGACCATAGATCTACAATTACATCCGAATTTTTTATGTGATTCTTGGCATGCGACATCTTTCAATCGTTTGTCGCTTGAAAATGGGAAATGACAAGCAGTCGAATTTGACATGCAAATTTTTGACAGATATCGAGGTTTAAAGCTTTCATACATGCACTCAGCCTTTGGATCGTAACCATATAAACACCTCCATCAGGGGCGGATTTAGGCCGTCTTCTGGGTCTTCCGGAAGACGGTCAGATTTTTAAGTTTACATTGACGGGTATCTAATGTTTTCTGTCCGAAGACGGTCAAAAATGGAGGATGGATTAACAAAGATAATTTAGAAGACTGTCAAAAAATATCTCTGGATCCGCCCCTGTCCATAAAATGTCAACCGTCTAGGCCCTATCGAAGAGTATAGGCCCTAGTTATCCATCCCTTTCCATTTTTGTCCTTTTTAGGACTACTTTGGAGATTGTGTCCTTTCCACCAATGCTTGTCGCATGTCAGTGTACAGCGCGGCTCGGTTCTATGACAAGGCCACCAACAACAATGACTGGACGAAATACACAGATGCTGACATCAAACAAAGGTAGGCCTAGGCCTAAAGTATAAACGTTTGTTTCACCATCAAGTTGACTCATGGTTGAGGGAAATCACATTTTTTATCTATTTGACCATTTTGTTCTCAATTTACATAGGGCCTATATTAATATAGGTTCTTTTATTTAAAACTACACATGTGGCTTATCTGATTTGAAGAGGACCTATTGAAACCTTGGAATGAATAACACTCATTTCAATTCAAGTAAAATAAATAAATAAATTCTTTCTACTTAACATATATACTTTGTTATGATGGTTTCAATATGATCGACGTAAGCTAGCTCTGTAGTCACGGAATAGTGCTGCCATCTATCGTTCTAAATCGTATACGAACTATAAAAGTACTCAGAGAGTTCAGTGCGTCTCCTAATAAGACCTCCCCACTGATATACTGTGCTAGATGAAGCAAGATCCATTGCACAAGGGCAAGGTCATTAGACCTTTCTCACAATTATGGGGATCCGGATCGCGTACATGTATCTTCACCAAATTTCAATCACTTTAAATTTTACCCATTTTTGACCTTTCCCGAAAATTTTATCAAAATCTATCCATTGCGTCTTGAGTTAGGCTGTTGACAAACGGATAAACTGACAAATGGAGACCTTCTTGGCTTGAGTAATTCTAAAATAAACCTAGGACTCAATACTGAGTTTTACTTAAATCTATAATATCACTTAACATATGTGGTTAATGTAGCGCCCACATATTTCCAGGTCACAGGTCATCCACTGGGGGTTCCAGAGCAAGTACCAAGCGGCCAGAAACGCGGCCAAGGTGTCCGACAAGATGCTGCACGCGTGCGGCGGGGCCGGCTACAAAACAGACATGGGTTGATACATGAATATTTTGATACTAGGATATGATAACGAAGTTTTGTCCATGTTTGTCCATGTCCATGTTTGATGGCTTTGGTGGTTGTTTATTCACATTCAATTTTTTTGCTGAAATTTGCTCTCCCCCCCCCACCCCCCCCACCCCCCCCAAAAAAAAAAATAAATAAAATAAATAAATAAATAAATAAACATTAGTTTGAAAGTTAACGGTATTACTTAACTACAAACCGGACGATACATTTGGAGTGTAATAAATGCGTTGGACGCAAAGAAGAACAAATGGCAATCGCAGTTTATCTCAAGGAGAAAAATCTGTTTTACAATATTTTGAAATATTGAAATATTTCATGTTGAAATATTTCAGAATGATAATACAATTTAACCACTCTCGTCAGGGTTGGAACGCCTTCTGAGAGACAGTAAAGCTGGCAGCGTGATGGGTCCTACAAATGAAGTAATACGCCAGTGGGTTGGTCAGTCCGCTCTCCTCGGCATGGACGTTTTTGACCTGTGGTAGGTGGCAATTTATGACGCTATTATGACGTTGAATTGACGTCACGTAAGGTCACAACTACACTACAATTACGTCAGAATTACGTTTATGATGCTTCTTTTATACTGACGTTTGAATCTCGTCGCCGCAATTATACTTTCAGAACTTAGATGCCAACGGAATTTACAGTAGCCCTTATAATAAGCCTATAGATATCCCTGTAACCTAGCTGTAGCAAAAATGCACTTAGGTCTATAGGTCTATGGCCCACGTTCGATATTGCAATGTTATCAGGAGCACCTCGTGGAAAGTTTGCCGTCAAAGGTGGCCGTCAAAATTTTAATTCTTACTAATAAAAGTACTGAAAATGATTTTTTTTAAAGTAAAATGGTTTTGGTGGAAAAAGGAGATCGGGCCTAACAAATTATACGATTTATCAAAAAAAAAAAAAAAAAAAAAAAAACGCTATAGATTTCTTACAATCCAGGGCACAGAGGGTTAAACCAGGCTTGGTCCACGCCGAAGTCAAGAAAATGACGTTGGACGAAAAGCGAAAACTTGCGGAGAGACTCCTGTCGGAGGTGGAGCTGGAAGAGAACGGAACTTCCGGTCTGGACGCAAACCAAGACGTGCAGTTTGATAACCCGTTCGCCACGTGCCTTCCGCGTAGAGCCAAGGTCACCACGAGCCCAGGCCTGGATCCCGACGTCTACGCCCCTTTGACCTTGCTCGAGAGGATACCAGAAACGGATTGCGTTGAGCGCTTCCTGTTTCAGCTGCCAAGACAGGCCACCCACACCGGATGCCTGCCCGGACAATATGTCCAGGTCAAAGTTCAGGTGAAGGGGAAGATACAGGAGCGCTACCTGTCACCCATGTCCCGCCCTGACAGCCAGGTGATGGAGGTGGGGATGCGTCTTGAAAGTCACGGTCTAATCTCCGACGCTTTCAGGCAACTTAAGAAAGGTAATTATGTTTGTAGGAGTTTGTCTGTCTGTCAGTCAGTTTGACAGGGGCCTACAACACATCTGATAGAAGCATGCATCACTTAAACAAAAGTGTTTCTACTGCTTGCAGTATACAAAAAAGAGACGGAAATGTAGCCAACTACTTAGTCTTATTGTGTCATTGATTTGGTGCGGCATTTGTAAGAATATTACCCTGATGACGGCAACGTAGGCCTACATGATTTTTTTTCTTGCATATTTCCCAGGCGACATATTGGAATGCCGCGGGCCCTGTGGTGGCTTTGAGTATGTTCCTGGAACTCTGGACAACCTGGTCCTGATTGCCACAGGTAACACATTTTACAGGCTGACTTTTGTCCTCTTATTTGTTACACGCTTCAGTAAATCATACTGAAATAGGAGAGAATCTTTCGAATCACTGATTCTGTGCCCAAAATAGCACGTTAATTGTTGCTAAGTGTGTAAATATGAATATAAGTTATGCCTACATAGGACGTCGATAAAACACATAACCTAAACGTAGGTCCTACAAAAATAGGCCCTATATCCTAACCATTCACTGAATTTTTTCTCAAAATGTCAAGCCGGTATCCTTGAAATAAAATATATAGTTACCAGGACTAGAAAGTAAGACTAATGTACGTGCAGATGTGGAACTTAATCTGAAACTTGAAACTCTTCAATTTTTCCCAGGTATCGGAGCCACCCCCGTGATCCAACTCGTCCGCTGCATTGCGCAGAATCCTGATGACCTCACCCGCGTGACAGTCTTCTACCACGCGCGCAACATCGAACAGCTCCTCTGTCGCAATGAGCTCACAAAGTACGCCGCGGAGAAGAAAAACATCAACGTTGCACTCTGTGTTGACGAGGGGGACGACAAGTGGACCGGATTGGAAGGGCTGATCGACCGCTCTACCTTGTCACCGTATTTGCCAGTCCATAATGGGCATAAAAATAAGTTTGTGATATGTGCTGGTCCGCAAGTTGTCGTCACCATTTTGGAGATTCTGCGCGAAGGCGGGCATCCAAGTCAGGATATTTACGTCTACGGAGCGTTTGGAACGAGGCTCGTGCGCTCTGTGTTCGGCAGGAACGCCAAACTGTCCACTCACAAATCTGACTAGAACTCAAGATGTGGTGAAATAACTGCAACAGGGGGTTTTCTTTCGAATTTTGGCTATTTGACCCACTCTACTGACAAAATCCAAGTAAATTTCCGTCCTTAAGTCCAACATTACAAAGAAACATGATTTAAAGACCTGTTAGGACTTACTGGACTAGAAATCCGCCGACATAGTGAGAGGTGCGACTTCTATAGTTAGGGATATACAGTTTTATAAAATTAAATCTTTAACAAACATTGCAATCTGAAACTTACTATTTTCAGGGAGAGAAAACCAGGTTTACTACTCAATTAAGACAATCGCATTTTTAGAATTAAAATTGATTGTGCATGTCTTTATTTCATCTGTGTCTGTACAGAATGCCGTATTTTGAATTTTCTGTCGACTTATGAATTCAACACCATTTTGAAAGAGAAAAATGGAATGCCATTGATAAAGAATATTCTTATTTTTATTTTTTACTTATATAACTTTGCAACATGTTACAGGTACATTTATGGCTTGACAATATAATATGAAAATATATTCGGTTTCGGACTAATAAAAGTACTATATAATATACATATACTGTACTAGTATATAATTAAAGTATGTTTCAGAACTAGTGATTCTGTAATCATTTTTACTATCAGAATATTCAGGTTACCATCTGGCTGACATGCTGAAGTATTGGAGGCATTACTTCGTTCGCCATCCTTTGTTTTATGTTTTATTGTGCGATGTGACTGTTACTCCACCGGCACAAAGATGTACACACTGTACGAACCTTTTAGTTATCTGAGATATTTGTTATTGTACATGTGATTATATATATATATATATATATATATATATATATATATATATATATATATATATATATATATATTTTTTTTTTTTTTTTTTTTTTTTTTTGCTTGGGTATTTGTTCATTGGACTTTTTAAAAGTCTTGTTTGCCATTTTTATTATATATTATTTATCACAAAAGTATCTTGATGAGCCTGTCGTCATTTCTTTTATATATTATACTGTAATTTTGTTTCATTTCCCCAAAATAAAATCTTACTGTAAGAGGCTGGCATTGTCTTAATATCTCGTTTTCAAATTAACGTCATTAAACTATTGTTATTATTCTCATAACAACCGTATAATAGTGAGGTAAATTTATTAATACGGGAATGATAAATTCAAACCAATTTCATTTTAAATTTTTGTTCTAAACTCTAAATAATTCAACTGTTTCAGATCTACATGTAGTAGCTCACCCAATATTGAATATAAATGATACTTTTAAATTTGTTGTAAAAGAATTTAAATTTTTGGATATCGCATGGAGGCGAGAGGTGGCGACAGGGTTTTGTCTTGGCCAGAGCGATCTTTAAAATAATCTTTACATCGCGTTTGGAGCAAAGTACACCGAGTACAACTGATATATTACTTTGAATGCATTGGGTGACGAGGACCGACAGTGAAAATGCATTTGAAAATGTACCAAAGCCGTACGTAATTGTATGTCTAGATATCCTGCAATGCCACTTGTAATCATGTAGGTCTATCTTTCACAATTCAGGCATTGAAAGCAAATTTACAGGGTCAGATCCAGAGATATTTTCTGACATTCTTCCAAATTATCTTTGTTGGTCCACCCTCCATTTTAGACAGTTTTCCGACAGGTAAAAATAGGTGTCCGTCAATGTGCACTTGAAAAATTCTGTTCGTCTACCTAAATACGTACCTGATGTCGACACTGTCTTCGGTATGAAATAAGAATTAATTAGTTATTTAATTAAAAGTGGTGAAAAAAACATCTGATCATCAGATGCAAAGATATGGGTCAATTAGCAATACAAGTGCATGTACACATGCACTATAGTCCCCTATAGATTAAACTATAGGATAACAACTGTTCATTTTGGTTAAAAAAAAAGGATTTTCCTAGGGTGAAGGACAATTTTCCCATACTTGCCAATGGTTACTTTGAATGCTCACATTCAAAGTTAGTCCCCCCCCCTTTTTTTTCCCTAAAAAGTTCGCTTTTTGTGTGTGTGTGATAGTCTCTTAGCAATCTATGGAGGTCACGTGATGTGATGTCAAGCACAAATTCTAGAATAATTGTGTTAAACGCCGTTTTGGAGTAAAATAGAATTTATTATATTTCTATGAGATATTTACAATGTTTTTATTGTGAAATATGAATATTTTACGAACGGTTGTTATCCCTTTAAATGCTTCACAGTATTCACTGAAGTAATTCGGCCTTTTATTTGTCTTGTCTTGCAATGAGCGCCGCCTATAGTATTGTAGTAGGCGAGGATTCTGCTACACACCATTAGTGGGACGGACGGCGGCATGATTGATCGCTGACATTACCAAAAATACGATGGGAAAACGCCGAGGTAAGTCACAAATAAGTCCACGTGTAGTTTGAAACAAAAGACGAAGAGGTCAGAAGTTTGAAAAATTCCCCAAATAGCTTAGTTTCATTGGCAAATGATGAGAAAATTCTTCTCTTTTCGAGGGACACGCAGGTCGACGTCTTGGAAAAACACGTGAACATTTAGTAAATGAAAATTATCAAACACAAGCCGAAAAATCTTTCATACCGTTAGATTATGGCCAACCTGGACGTAGGCCTTCATCATTTATGGTCCAACTATCAAGCTAATTGACATTTTTTGCTCAGGTGTACCTGTATTTTTTACTACGTCTCTGGCTTTGGTCAGGCATAAATATTAATTACACATAGCTGGATATCTGTCAGATTGTTATCAGTGGTGTATGATAAGAAACATGGTGAAATGTGTTAATCAAATTGCACAACTGTCCTCAAATTTGTTCGCATATTATAAATATATTTATTACCTAAATATGTTATGACGTCAAAGAGTAGGCAGTTTTGTAAATAATTTATTACGGTAGAGCAGAAATTTTGTGATTAATCAGTATCATATGACTTCAATGAACCACTTTCACAGTTGATTTAAGATACACCATTAATAGGGTATTTTATTTATTTATTTATTTATTTATTTAGCCGACTAATCCACTGTTGGTCTCCCTGCCACCACTCTGCGGCTCTGAGGTTTAATTGCTAGACCCCTGCAGGGACGGCATATGTAGAGGTCGACAGACCATCTCCGGATTAGTTAGCTCTTCTTTTATGTAGGGTCAGCCATATTTTCGCAGGATCACTAGATCTGAGGATCGTCTGTTGTGAATGCCTTTTAAGGGCTCATTTGTAGTGAAAATATCATTCCTGGTTAGTCGATCCAATTCTGCCAGAACTCTTGCTAAAAGCAATCACATTAACAGATTAGCCAGTCTAACATTACATAGAATACAGAAAAGCTGGTGATCATACTAGTATGTTGGAAACAAGAGGAGGCGTGTTTATCTGATTGCATTCAGCAAATGTCCCCTGGGAGTTGGGTCGATCTATATTGAACAATAGGTTAAGTAGGAATATATATATATATATATATATATATATATATATATATATATATATATGGCCACCATGTAACCCAGTTTTCTAAATGTCAAACTGGTGTTAAGTTATCAGCTGGTCAATTATTTACACTGTGTTCCAGAAGCAAACAAGCTTGCTCCAGATGGGGCTATGATAGGCCTCTTAAGGGCAGCTGTGTAAAGAACTGAAAAATATGACCAGCCAAGAGTTAAGTTGGAACTGCAATATTTTGATGATCTTCAGTAAAAGGACTGTCAGTGAACAAGGAAAATATATAAATTTGAAGAATATATTGAAACTTTAGCACCAAATTTGTGTGAGACTGAGTTAAATACAAGCCACATATTATATATGATATTCTACATCTATTTAAGATAATATTCTACAAAGGTCTTGACACACTGATATGATATTGTACAACTGTCAACAGGTCTTGCCACATTGATATGATATTGTACAACAGGTCTTGCCACATTAAGATATTCTACAAAAGGTCTTGACACACTGATATGATATTCTGCAACAGGTCTTGGAACATTAATATATACTACAACATTTCTTGCCAAATAAATGTATTTTATTTACATACTCAAGTATAGGTTCAGTTTTAATGAATGAGTAAAAAGTGATTAATAAAGGCAAGCACTAGTAAGTGTTATCAAAATAGCTCCAATATGTATCTTCACTGCAGAATGGTTCTAACATGTCAGTGCATGTATTATGATCTCCCTTCTCCATGAGAGAAAAAAGGGTAACCGCTTAAACAAAATGCTCAATTTAAAATCCCCCATGTTACTAACAAAAGCTAAAAAGTCAACTCATTTGAAAAGAATTTCAAGTATTTTACCTGCCTGGGCTTGACTTTTAAATCTTTCTGCAAGTACTAGTATTTTCAAATATTGATCAGAAGTTAGAAAAGAACCATTGCAGCAGGAATGATGTGTAAAACAGGTAAGGATTTGGCTTCATTTAAAACTGGTTTGACCTTATAGGCTTCTTCTTTTAAAGCTGCTGACAATGCATGAATTTCTGAAACTGGAAAAAGAAAAAGGTGTATTCTATTAATTTTTATTTAAATTTTGAATGATCAGAAAGAAATGCCAATTGATTTGTTGGATATGTTGATAACAGAAAAGGAGACATAGAAATTATATATATATATATATATATATATATATATATATATATATATATATATATATTAGTATTTTATTAACCCTCATTATTTAGTTATTATTATTATCAATTTAATGTTTAATATAAATATTTATTTAGTAAACTCTGTAATTTATAAAAAATAAAAGACTTTCTCTTCTTACATCTCGTAGGCTGAAGTTGTTTTTTCTTTACAGTAATAAAATCTGTTACATATATATATTTTTTTCATGAATATAGACAATGAAATTTTCAGAAGTTTACCATAAATGCTGTCCAAGAATTAGGTTCAGTTACGCAGAAAGGAAAGTGTGCATTATTTGCAGAATTCTCATCTCTGGTTCACAAGAGCTGAATTCCAAGTGACTATAATTAGTGACTTTGAAAGATTGGTCAACATTATATCAGCATCTAGGTGCTTTCATGTTTTCATGTGATGCTTCATCATTAATGACCTCACAAGTACTAGTTGTGATCTTCAAACTAAAATATACATCAACTCAAATTCCAGCTGTCACAGTGTTTAAGATAATAATTTATTAAACCAATAGAATACAAATGTATAAATTCGGGAATCTTTAAAATGTACTAAAATGAAATTATGTATAAGCATTAAAAAAAGTTACTGCTGAAGGATAAAAACTAGATAAAAACTGCTTACTAGTATTACCCTTGCCTTGCATCATACTTAATGAGTCATGTCCCTAAAAACATTGACAAGTTACTAGTACATGCATTCAGTGCTGTGGCTTAAACAAGGTGTCACTTACAAGCTGTACTATTTGACAGATTTTTTTATCATTTTGTTGAGCAACAACAAATAATAACTAAATAAATAATAAAAACTGATGAAAAGTTTAAACCATTTATTTATTTATTTATTTAATTATTTTATTTTATTTTATTTTATTTTATTTTATTTTATTTATTTGGTCAGTGAATTGATGAAGAATGGATTGCCAATGACTGGATTATTTATTTCAGAGGTGGCCACCAAAGTTGGCCAGACTGGACCACCCCCCCTGGAGCCAGACAAGGAGTATGTGAACCCAGGCCGAGAGGACCAAATGGTAGGTTATGTACCTGGAGACACATGAAAAGAGAGAGGGGTGGTTTGGTTGGGTGGGTGGGGTGAGGGGAGAGGGGGGTAGCTGGTCAGTTACCAGTAGGGCCAGGCAAGAAGTATGTAACCCAGGCCAAGAAGACCAAATGGTAGGTTATGTGCTTGGAGAAACATGAAAGGTTAAGAATTGGACTGAAACTGTCATAGCTGAACAATGTCCTTGTTATAAAAAGGTGCAGTATTACAAACAACTGTTCTACTTCTGGTTACTCTTGGGTTGGAACAGACCAGAATTTTGGAGTGATGGGGGAAAGAAGGTAACAATAAATAAAAATGATTACTTTTTGGTTTCAGGAAATCAGTGGATATCAGCGCAGTAGGGTAAGAACAGTGCTGGCCTGGCTGGGATATCTATTCACTGCGGGACTGCTGCGCCTGGTCTTCCACTGGAGACCTGATTGGATGCTGAAAGTGACACATACATCTTGTCGCCTTGGCAACGCTGGAGCCGTCATGTTAAAGGTACAATTTCAGGATTAGTACAAGCAGATTTTTTTTTTTTTAAGTGAAATTCTCAAATCCAAGTTTCTTGATATCTGTATAATTTTATTTCAGGATCAGTACAAACAGATCTTTGTGGAGAAAGTGAAGACGATTACCAAAGATGGCACCAGGTATGGAGAATTGCCTCTTTCTTCAACCATAATGACACAAATTATTATTAGAAAAAATAAATTGGTATTTTTAAAAATATTTCCCTTTTATGGTTTTGAATATAAAGTCATTTACTAATGAAATGCTATATAAAACATGTTAAATATTTGTGAATAAATAGAGTTGTTGATCCCAGAAGTAATTTCCACTGCTCAGCGGCTGGAAAAGACACTTCCTTGCTATTATCTCTTCACATTTCCATCAGCTTAATGCACATAAGCATCATTTTCAATACTGATCTCATCTTAACACAGTTGTATTATTATTATACTGACTGTTTCAGTGTGAAGATAGTCCCGAGGAGAGATGGAAGAGAAAGCCACCTCTTAATGCCTGGACTGAAGGTATGTCTCACCATCCACCCCCACCCCACCCCTCCCCAGCTGTGTTAATACAGTCTGTGATGTAAGTTAGGAAAAATGTGAGAATATAGCTGCTGTGTTTTTTGTGTGTGAGTGATGGCATGTTTTACGATTGAATGTTTCGTATTCAGTTTTTTGTTATGATAAAAGCATAGGCCTGTAAACTGCACTTGTCATATCTGTAAGATTTTTATTGCTGGGGTAGCACTGGTAATTTATTTCTTTTAGACAAGTCACTACTTTTTCATCACTTTTTTCTCCAAATGGTTTAAATTTGACAAAAACAAGTCAAATCAACCATTTTTTGTTTAGCCAACGTAATTCAGTTTTAGCATTTGGCTATATTGGTGAGTGTTAGCACTACCCCAAGAGTACACATATGAATGATTTAAGTGATTTGTACATGATGTGTTTTACAGCACTGTGAATGTGAATGAAGAGTGTTCTTATATTGTCGTGTATTTCCTTGATGATGTCTCCCCCTCCCCCCAACATACAAATAACGTCATTTAATTGTTGTTGATGATTGGTTGATTTTCTCTCTCTCCGTAGTCGTCACGTCAGGGGAGTTCGGGTGATCTCGTCATGGAGCCCTTGTATCATGTATGTAACCATGGCATGTTTGATATATATCACCAGAAAGGATACATTGTATCCTCCCTCTGATGCATGGCTTCTGATAGCTCCCACTTGCATTTATTTTATTATTATTATTATTTTTTTTTTTTTTTTTTTTGCAGCCTTTTTTTTTTTTTTTTTTTCAATGTTTGGTTGTTCATAAAAATAAATAATAAGCATGTTGTTATTTTTGTACTTTTATCATGGTGACAAGTTTAATCTTTATTATTTCTTTCTATCCTTATGTGGGACAGGAGTTTCCTTTTCTTTTTTTGNCTTATTATAAATATATTTATTACCTAAATATGTTATGACGTCAAAGAGTAGGCAGTTTTGTAAATAATTTATTACGGTAAGGCAGAAATTTTGTGATTAATCAGTATCATATGACTTCAATGAACCACTTTCACAGTTGATTTAAGATACACCATTAATAGGGTATTTTATTTATTTATTTATTTATTTATTTATTTATTTATTTATTTATTTAGCCGACTAATCCACTGTTGGTCTCCCTGCCACCACTCTGCAGCTCTGAGGTTTAATTGCTAGACCCCTGCAGGGACAGCATGTGTAGAGGTGGGCTGACCATCTGCGGATTAGTTAGCTCTTCTTTTATGTAAGGTCAGCCATATTTTCGCAGGATCACTAGATCCCAGGATCGTCTGTTGTGAATGCCCTTTAAGGGCTCATTCCTAGTGAAAATATCAATCCTGGTTAGTCGATCCAATTCTGCCAGAACTCTTGCTAAAAGCAATCACATTAACAGATTAGCCAGTCTAACATTACATAGAATACAGAAAAGCTGGTGATCATACTAGTATGTTGGAAACAAGAGGAGGCGTGTTTATCTGATTGCATTCAGCAAATGTCCCCTGGGAGTTGGGTTGATCTATATTGAACAATAGGTTAAGTAGGAATATATATATATATATATATATATATATATATATATATATATATATATATATATATATGGCCACCATGTAACCCAGTTTTCTAAATGTCAAACTGGTGTTAAGTTATCAGCTGGTCAATTATTTACACTGTGTTCCAGAAGCAGACAAGCTTGCTCCAGATGGGGCTATGATAGGCCTCTTAAGGGCAGCTGTGTAAAGAACTGAAAAATATGACCAGCCAAGAGTTAAGTTGGAACTGCAATATTTTGATGATCTTTAGTAGAGGACTGTCAATGAACAAGGAAAAGTATATTGGAATAATAAATTGAACCTTATGCACCAAGTCTGTGTGAGTTAAATACAAGCCACATATATGATATTCTACATCAGGTCTTATCACATTAAGATAATATTCTACAAAAGGTCTTGACACATTTATATGATATTGTACAACAGGTCTTGCCACATTGATATTATATATTCTGTAGCAGGTCTTGGAACATTAAGATATTCTACAACAGGCCTTGCCAAGTAAATGTATTTTATTTACATACTCAAGTATACTAGTAGGTACAGTTTTAATGACTGAGTAAAAAGTGATTAATTAAGGCAAGCACTAGTAAGTGTTATCAAAATAGCTCCAGTGTGTATCTGCACTGTAGAATGATTCTAACATGTCAGTACATGTATTATGATCTCCCTTCTCCATGAGAGAAAAAAAAGGGTAACAACTTAAACAGAATGCTCAATTTAAAATCCCCCATGTTACTAACAAAAGCTAAAAAAGTTAACTCATTTGAAAAGAATTTCAAGTATTTTACCTGCCTGGGCTTGACTTTTAAATCTTTGTACTAGTCACTGAGGTGCTGAAGCTCAGTATTTTAAAATATTGATCAGGAGTTAGAAAAGAACCATTGTTACCAGAATAATGTGTAAAACAGGTAAGGATTTGGCTTCATTTAAAACTGGTTTGACCTCATAGGCTTCTTTTATTAAAACTGCTAACAGTGTATGAATTTCTGAAACTGGAAAAAGGAAAAGGTGTATTTTATGAATTTTTTTAATGATCAAAAAGAAATGGGCTGCCCAATTAAATTTCCTGACTCTGCCAGGTCCTTAGGGCCAATTGACTTGTCAGATATGTTGATAACAGAAAAGGAGACATAGAAATCATTTCTGAGACTTCCTAGATATTTCATGAATATAGACAATGAATTTTTTAGAAGTTTACCATAAATGCTGGACATCCAAGAATTAGGTTGAAAGCAAAGTGAGCATTATTTGCAGAATCCTCATCTCTGGCTTACAAGAGCTGTATTCCAAGTGAAAATTATTTGTGACTTTGAAAGATTGGTCAACATTATATATCAGCATCTAGGTGCTTTCATGTTTTCATATACTAGTATGATGCTTCATCACTAATGACCTCACAAGTACTAGTTGTGATCTTCAAACTGAAATATACATCAACTCAACCTCCAGCTATCACAGAGTTTAAGATAATAATTTAAACCAATAGATTTACAATTGTATTAAAGCGGGAATCTTTTGCCCTGTAATAGTGCCATTGTTGAATAAAACTTTTAAATGTACTAAAATGAAATTATGAAATTATGTATAAGCGTTAAAAAGAGCTAGATAAAAACTGCTTACTAGTATTACCCTTGCCTTGCATCATACTTAATGAGTCATGTCCCTAAAAAAATTGACAAGTTTCATGCATTAAGTGCTGTGGCTTAAATAAGATGTCACTTACAAGGTGTACTATTTGACAGATTTTTTTTATCATTTTGTTGAGCAACAACAAATAATAACTAAATAAATAATAAAAAACTGATGAAAAGTTTATACCATTTATTTATTTATAAGTATTTTTATTTTTATTTACTTATTTATTTTATATATTTGGTCAGTGAATTGATGAAGAACGGATTGCCAATGACTGAATTTTTTTATTTCAGAGGTGGCCACCAAAGTTGGCCAGACTGGACCACCCCCCCTGGAGCCAGACAAGGAGTATGTGAACACAGGCCGAGAGGACCAAATGGTAGGTTATGTACCTGGAGACACATGAAAAGAGAGAGGGGTGGGTTGGGTTGGGGGGGGGGGGGGCTAGCTGGTCAGTTACCAGGGGCCGGTTTCACAAAGCAGTAGTTAGTTAGCGATCGGTAGTTAGCCTGTCGCTAGTTATAGTGCCGTTTCACGAAGCAGTCGCTAGTTCTCTCGCTCGTTATTGTCTCGTTGTTGCCTTGGATATTTAACGACTGGTCAGACCAGTCGCTAACTCTAGAGTTTCATCGTACGCATGCGTAATGAGTGAAATAAAAAGGTAGCTTAGTTACCGTTGTCTGTCGTTTGTCTTTGTATCCAATATGGCGGCTACCTTTCTTGCTAACCGTACCGCCAGACGGCAACGTAGACTACGACGTTTTCATGGAAGGCAGAATCTATTAGAATATACACACGATGATGCAATTTACGAGAGGTTGCGCCTAGCTGTGACAAAAAGAGCGGCAAAAAGGTGGTTGAGATCCTTTACGACGCCCTCAAAGCAGACGTTCTTATGCATTTCCAGCCACCAAAAATTGGAGAGTTAGTGCTTTCGTGACACTTTTACGCAAGAGTTCCACTTCCGGCAGACGGTTTCGAGACTACGGTGAGTAACGAGAACTTTACGACTGAACTTAGCGATAAGTTAACTACTGCTTCGTGAAACACCCCTCGAAAACCGCTAAGTTTGCTCGTTAGCGAGGTAGTTCAGTAGTTAGTTGTTCTAACTAACTACTGCTTTGTGAAACCGGCCCCAGTATAGCAAGGGAAGAAATTTGACAATCAAAACCATAGGGGTTAAAATGAAGGAGAGAGGGGTGGGGGAGTAGGGGGTTAAGGTGGTCAGTTACCATATGAGCCAGGTGAGAAGTATGTGACCAAATGGTAGGAAGTAGTTGGTGATGGTAGTAACTTAGTGGTGTTTGCTTGGGGCTGATTACAGGAAAGACATTGGTTTAGCATGAAAACAAAATTTTGATCTACAACAGTTCACTTCTTTAAGGTAAGAATTGGACTGCAACTATCATTGCTGTGCATTGTCCTTGTTATAATAGGTGCAAAATAACTTACTGTTCTGCTTCTGGTTACTCTTGGGTCAGAACATACTAGAATTTTGGGGTGATGGGAAAGAAAAGGTAACAATAGATAGAAATGATTATTTTTGGGTTTCAGGAAATCAGTGGATATCAGCGCAGTAGGGTAAGAACAGTGCTGGCCTGGCTGGGATATCTGTTCACTGCAGGACTGCTGCGTCTGGTCTTCCACTGGAGACCTGATTGGATGCTGAAAGTGACACATACATCTTGTCGCCTTGGCAATGCTGGAGCTGTTATGTTAAAGGTATGGATAACCACTGTTTGAATTTTTGCAAAAATTTTTGGCAGCATGTGCCGTTTCATAATTTTTCTTTGATAACATTGCACAATAGCTGGAATTCCCAGAGCACTTTATGGTGACATTTCACCTTGTTTCATTGAAATCTATAGGGCTCTGTTTGTGATTGTAGTTTGGTTTTTTACTGCAGAGAAAACTTTTTAACTCGTATATCCACCTACCTGAAGTCGATTTAGTTCTTGGGCTTTGAAATCTGAAAATCTGAAAATGCCAAACTTTCTTGATTTCTTATGAGTCTGTTAAAATTTCAGGATAGGTACAAGCAGATTTTTTTTAAAGAAAGTGAAATCCTCAAATTCAAGTTTCTTGATATCTGTATAATTTTATTTCAGGATCAGTACAAACAGATCTTTGTGGAGAAAGTGAAGACGATTACCAAAGATGGCACCAGGTATGGAGAATTGACATGTGCCTCTTTCTTCAACATAATGATTTCTTTATGTAATGACATAAATTATTAGAAAAATAAATTATTATCTTTAAAAATATTTCCCTTTTATTGGTTTGAATATCAAGTCATTTACTAATGACATGTAAAATATTTGTAAATAAATAGAGTTGTCCATCCCAGAGGTAATGTCCACTACTCAGTGACTGGACAGCACACTTCCTTACCATTATATCTTCACATTTCCAGCAGTTTTATGGACACCAACTTCTTATTCACTATTGATCTCATCTTAACGCAGTTCTGCTGTTATACTGACTGTTTCAGTGTGAAGATTGTTCCGCGGAGAGATGGACGGGAAAGCCACCTGTTGATGCCTGGACTGAAGGTAGGGCTCATTCCCCATCCCCCCCATCCCCCTCCCCACCCCTCCCCATCTCTCCACAGCTGTGTTTATACAGTCTGTGTTGTAAGTTAGGAAAATGTGAGATATAGCCGCTGTGTTTTTTTTGTGAGTGAGTGACGGCATGTTTTACAATTGAATGTTTTATATTCGATTTCTTTATGATAAAAGCACAGGCCTGTGAGCATTTTTTTCCCTTTTTTTTTTGGGGGGGGGGGGGGGGGGGAGGGTGAGGAGGGATAAAAATGCCTTTTTAGATGAAGAAGAAATATTCTGAATCAAATTTTGATAAAATTGAGGGGGTAGAAGGGTCAAAAGTGTCATTCCCCTCCCTTTCCTTGTAAAAGCTGACTACAGAATCTGTGGTATATGTTGGATGAAGTGATTGCCTTGCACTTGTCATATCTGTAAGATCTTTATTGCTGGGGTAGCGTTGGTAATTTTTTCTTTTAGCCAAATCACAACTTTTTCATCACTTTTTTCCTCCAAATGGTTTTAATTTGACAAAAACAAGTCAAATCAACCATTTTTTGTTTAGCCAACTTAATTCAGTTTTAGCATTTGGCTATATTGGTGAGTGTTAGCACTACCCCAAGAGTACACATATGAATGATTTAAGTGATTTGTACATGATGTGTTTTACAGCACTGTGAATGTGAATGAAGAGTGTTCTTATATTGTCGTGTATTTCCTTGATGATGTCTCCCCCTCCCCCCAACATACAAGTAACGTCATGTAATTGTTGTTGATGATTGGTTGATTTTCTCTCTCTCCGTAGTCGTCACGTCAGGGGAGTTCGGGTGATCTCGTCATGGAGCCCTTGTATCATGTATGTAACCACGGCATGTTTGATATATATCACCAGAAAGGATACATTGTATCCTCCCTCTGATGCATGGCTTCTGATAGCTCCCACTTGCATTTATTTTATTATTTTTTTTTTTTTTATTATTTATTATTTTTTTTTTTTTTGCAGCCTTTTTCTTTTTTTTTTTATCAATGCTTGGTTGTCATAAACATAGATAAGAAGCATGTTGCTATCTGTGTACTTGTAGCATGGTGACAAGTTTGATCTATATCATTTCTTTCTATCCTTATGTGGGACAGGAGTTTCTGTATTTCTTTGTGAGAACAACATGTTTTATTCGCTTTATTTTTTCTTTTATTCTCCTTTATTTGCTTTGAAAATCGACGAGAATCTGACACAGCTACATTTGCTCATTTTTATGAGCATAACAAGAGTAGGCCTGTACGTGCTGCATTCATCTTTCTTTTTATAATAGAATTTAATTATTATTATTATAACAGTTCCCTTTAACATAATTTCCAAAGGTAAATCTTTACACTTAAAAAAATGTACACCTTATTTTGACCCCCTAATGCTTTATATTCCTTGCCCCCCCCCCCCCCCAAAAAAAAAACAAAAAAAACTTTAAAGAAAAATGGGTTACCCATAGTGCTTATCACCTAGTATCCACTTCTTTTGGCTTCTACACGCAAATACTAACACCATTGGGTTATGATGCGTAGAATACTAGAACACTAACTCTTCAGCTTTTAATATTCAGGACTTTATGGTTTTATGTTTGCACTCAGGATAACTGTGTGTTTATTATCAGGGCTTGGGTTCTAATGTTTACACTCAGATGATCATGTCATTATGTATTTATATATGTGGCAACAGGTGGTTGAATATCATTAGTTTTGTCAAACCTCGAGGATGTAAAACATTTATATGAACATTGTGAATATTAGCAGTAAAGATTGTACTCTTGTTAAGAGAAAAAACAGAAAAAAAGCAGGCAAAATCAGCAAAGAAAATTAAATACTTATATACACTTTGTAGAACTTCTTTACATTTTCTGGCAAATTCATACAGCTGTGACACTGTTGATAAAATTTCAGTTGTACCTGACTTGAAATGAAATAATTTTGGTACAGCCTTGATTCTTTTTTTTTTTTTTTTTACATCTCCAGGACGACAGCTTGGTTCGTTACTTCTCAAACAAAAAATTGAAATACATCTGGAATGCTGAGAAACAAAGTTATTCCAAGCTGAGGTAGGTCAAGCCAGTAAACAGTAGAGTGAGTTGGCGGTGCATGTGTGGGTGGCAGGTAGCACCTCTCTGCGGCTGTATTTATACTATGAAAAGTAAAAAACTATTTGTTATTGTGAAAGAGTATTCATTTCAATTTTTAATTGAGAGTGAACTTCTTGTAAAGGAGTGGGATTGTATGTGTTGTTTGTAATTATTGGACAAAAAGCATTCAAATATGATACAGTGGTGACATCTACAGTGTATTCATGAAAATCATTTGACACCCAGTTCATTTTTTAAAATACTGTGTTTGTCTTGACTTGTAATGTCTGACAAAAGATAATAACAAAAACATTATTAAAAATTAACAGACGTTGTAAATCCAGAGATGTGTTTTTTAGATGTGTATAAAACAACACTATTTATTTGTTTGATTTATTTGTTTGTCAACACATTTCGTCATGTTATTTCAGAGGCATAGAAGAAGGCGTGTCATGTGCTTATTTTCATAACTGCCATGGACTGTCAGAAGTGGAGAAAATCAGGAGGTAGGAATAAATCTCTCTCTCTCTCACTCTCTCTCTCTCTCTCTCTCTCTCACACACACACACACACACACACCCTTCTCCTCGTTCATCTCCTCTCACTGTCTCTCTCCTCTTACCTTGTATTTGTGTATGCATAGAATTGTCAGTTATGGTTTACATTTTGTGGAAGTGCACTCTGATGCTGCCACATAGCAGAAGATAACTGATGCGTTGACTATTCACTGAAGTTCTTTATTTTACAGGCGGGTGTTGTATGGTGCTAACCACATAAGAGTACGTGTTACCCCAATTATTCAGATACTGTTTCTACAGGTAAGTGAAGTGGCAGACTTCTGTTTTACTGCTGATATTAAGACCTTTTTTATAGATAAAAACATGCCATTTAGTCTCTTTATAATTGATTAAATTTTCTACCATCTTTAAATAAGAAACGATAAATAATCTATTCAGCTGAATATTTTGATAATTTTTTGCAGGTGCTAAACCCATTCTATATCTTTCAAGTGTTCAGCTGCATTTTGTGGTACGTGGATGAGTACTACTACTACGCCTCTTGTATTGTGCTCATCTCGGCCATATCCATCTGTACCTATGTCTATCAAACACGACAGGTGAGCACTTTGTGCTGAGCAGTTTTGTACCTCATTTGAAGAGCTTAAAGATAATGCATATCTTATAAAATATAAATGTTTTAATCATTGGGTCATTATCCTTTTAAGATGAATTTCTGCTAAAATTGAGAGAGAGAGAGAGAGAGAGAGTATGACTCATCTTTTGACTCTGGGATTGATTTGGTAATTTAAATAAATTCTTAAAGACCATTTAAAAATCTGATTGAAGGCCAGCACTAAACGGCATTATCATATTTTGACCCTTGTGTTTACAAAAAGCTCAAAAACCAAGACACATTAAAAAATATCTTGTTAGAAAGTGACTTTATTTTGTCCGTAATATACCTGACAATACACTTGTTGTAACATGTATGCCGAGGTCAGATTTTCTCTTCCCAGATGCAGCGGCGTTTAAGAGAAACCATCCAAGCCTCAGGCACAGTATTTGTGTCTCGAGGAGAGGGAGGTAAGTGGTGTACAGCTAGAATCACATCAGATGGCGTGCCACTGATATACATGTCTAGTTTTAGTCTGATTCTAAGACACTGACACAACAAATCACACCTTTAAGGTTTTTCAGATGTTTTTCATCTTATATACTTTTTTTTTATCGTTTTCTAATTCAACAGAATTTGTAGAAGTTCCGTCCTCAGAGTTGGTGCCTGGCGATTTGATAGAAATCCCTCGTTACGGCTGCATCATGTCATGTGATGCTGTTCTTATCAACGGGAACTGTATTGTCAATGAGAGCATGCTGACAGGTATGTATAGTGGTGACATCTATTATTAGCTTTTTCCAGATGTAATGCTGTGCTCAAACCAGTAAATAAAAGTATATCAAAATGAGTAAGCAAGCCAAACTTTTGTAGTATCATTGTGCAGAATGGAACCTCATTTTTTATATTTTTAAAAATTCTAAAAATTATTTTTATTATTATGATCATCTTTTCTTCCCTCACATTACAGGAGAGAGCGTCCCAGTCACCAAGACTGCCCTCCCCAACCCCATGATATCCAAGGAGCAGAGAGACGTCCACTTCAGTCTACGGGAAAACTCCCGCAATGTGCTCTTCTGTGGGACCAATGTCATCCAGACACGTTACTATGGCAATCAGAAGGTCAAGGCCGTGGTCATCAGGACAGGTAAGTCAAGAGAATTGTCGAAAATGGTATAATCCAGATCCGTGAGAAAGTTCAGGATTTGTGTTGGGATATCTGCAGAGTTAAGACAAACATTTTCTAAGTAGGGGTGATATTTTGAATGACATTGAATGATTTGATGAGTTTTATATGCTCAAGAAAAAAAGAAACAAAAATTCTTCACTAACAAAGCACTTGGGGATTGTAGAAATTTAATTTTCCGAAGTTAGTTAATCAGTTAGACCAGTGAAAATACAAGCATTTGTTTTAAAGTTTAAAATTTAAATTTTCGTAACAAATACCATATTTCAAGTATTTTTATTTCAGGTTTTATGACTTCAAAGGGAGACCTGGTGCGATCCATCTTGTTCCCTAAACCAGTCGACTTTAAGTTCACGCGAGACACTTACAAGTTTGTGGGTGGTTTGAGTTTCATGTCCTTCTGTGGCTTTGTCTACACTGCTGTTATAATGGTGAGTTACAAATTAAAAAAAAAAAAATCATGGTATTATGATTAGTACACCATGGGTGAAAAACTAATCATTCTGTTGCCCCTCCAAAAATACTATTCCATCAGAGAGGGAACTGCAATAATTTCAAAGAGAAAATCTTATCTTTCTATCCCCCCCTTCCACATTATTTTTATATTTGATAAGTAGTATACAGATAGGGAACATTCACAAACATTTATTGCTATTATTTTCTCCCACACAGGCCATACGTGGCGACACCTTTGGGAAGATCATGCTGCGTTGCTTGGACTTGGTAACCATCGCTGTACCGCCAGCATTGCCAGCTGCGCTGACAGTGGGAAGCGTGTTTGCCCAGGGACGTCTGAAAAAGCGGGACATTTTCTGCATCAGTCCCTCCAGTATTCCTGTCACTGGCTCCATCAATGTCGTCTGCTTCGATAAGGTGAATTTCTGTGATAACGTTATGAAAGGGAGGAATATAGAAATCTACCTGTCAGTAGTTCAACCTGATACTTCAAGTGGTAGAACTCTGCATTACACTGACATTGGATAGACTTCATCAACTTATAGTCTGCCTTTACACTGATCATTAACTTAGAGATTAGTAAAATAAACCCTGAAATGTTTAAAAAAATCCAATCTCTACATACAGTAACTTTACATGTAGTGTCATCCTCAAGCATGTAAAGGAACAAAGCAATAAGCTCAGTAAAACTCCTTACAGAGCTTTGAGTTGTGTAGCCAAGTGCTCTGTAATTAGGGATGTAATTTTTCAGGGTTTTTTTTCCCAATTTCAGGTTTTTGACTTCTTTTTTTTTTTTTTTAACTTTGTCTTTAACTTTTTTGGAATATTTGCTCAATAGCTTCAATCCCCTCTCT
>NW_019775608.1:109279-127687 GCF_001039355.2 Lingula anatina | reverse complement strand
CACACACACACACACACACACACAAACAAATCCCATCCCTGCATAATTCAATAATTAAGAAATAATTTCATTCCAGACGGGGACTCTGACTGAGGATGGACTGGACATGTGGGGCGTGTTGCCTGCCAGTGATCAACGGTCAGTGTCCACCATACATAGAGTTATAATATCTATATCTTAAATTGACTGTTGCCAAGGATTCAAATTAACATGCCTCCTCCTGACGCTGAGTAGAATATAGAAATGCTGATGGTTATATGAGTATGTTGGAAATGAGGAGTCGAATAGCCTTCCAGTTCATTAGCTGCTGTTACCTCTATTCATTATCTCCAATATTTTTTAAATAGGTTTACAGAAGTTGTCCACGCCCCCAGCTTGTTACCAAGGGGACCATTCCTGATCACCATGGCAACATGTCACTCACTCACAAAGATCAAAGGTCAAATCAGTGGCGACCCCCTTGACCTCAAGATGTTTGAGGTCACAGACTGGGTGAGTTTTTCCTTTTTCCTTTTTTTAGCACGCCACAAGCTGTCCAAGTTGCCTAGGTAACATTATAGTTCCAGTGCAGTAGAGAAATTTATATTTTAATGGAATGTATACTTAAGGAGGGCTGCGTTCCGTGTCTTTTACTTTAAAATCAAATTCACTTTATTTAAAGGAACGTGACATTCTGTAGTTTTGCCATGCGCTGTTTCTTGATTCTACAATTCATGTAGAAACAAAAATTCAGAAGTCTAACTGTCAGAGATGAGTTTTATCCCCACTATCAGCAGATTTCCAACTTCTTTGGAGCCCAAAATATCAGTCCTAGGCAGCCCCCTGGACCCAATGCCATGTTTTCCAACTTTTTTTACTAAATAGCATTCTCCTCCCTGAAATAGTCCATGTTTTTGATATCCAGGAACTTGATGAGCCAGGTGAGGAGGACACCTCCAAATTTGACACCTTTGCCCCCACTGTGGTCCGCCCTCGCCACCCTGATGTGGTCCGAGACTCCAGTCTGGAAATAAATGAGGTAAGACATGTCTGTTTGTAAGGAATGAGGTAAGTGCACTCCCAAAATATCAGATTCAATGTAGAAAAGAAAAAGGAAGAATCATTTGAGTCATTGTGAGAAAGTAGAGTCAGTTGGCACAGTGGGATGTTTGTTACAGTGATCTGGAGTAAATATTCTAATTTTACTGTGTGATTTCACTGTGCAATTTATATTCCTGTAGGTTGTTGCATTATGCACTAAGTTTTAAATTTTGAATCATTGCTGTTGACATTTGGCATAATTTACTCCGTGTGTATGTGTGTGTTGTATTAAATAAATCACTGATTGTATTTTATAAAGATTTTTTTCACTTTGTCTTCAGCCGGGTGACACTCCGTATGAAGTAGGCATTGTACGCCAGTTCACCTTCTCCTCCAGTCTGCAGAGGATGTCCGTTATTGCCAGGACGCTGGGAGAGAGAAACTTCTGTCTGTATGCCAAAGGAGCACCAGAGACCATCGCATCGCTCTGCAAGGCGGAAACAAGTAAGTTGAGGGGTGAAAGATGTCTTTTTTACAAGATAGTCGTAGTTGATGTATTACTTCATACAGATATTGGCAAATACTTGTATGCTTTTATGAGCTTTCAAAAATATTTTAATTTATATTTACTATAATCTTACTGAGCCAGTGTGGTATGTAATGATATCATGTTTTATTTCTCCCCCAGTTCCTGTAGACTTCCATGATAAACTACTGGAGTACACCCAACATGGCTATAGGGTGCTAGCTCTGGCCTGGAAGCCACTGCATGCCAAAGTAAACTATGTGAAGACACAGAGAATTACAAGGTGGGCACAGTGTGGGCAGTAGGAGTTGTCAGGACTTGATATCTGTCATTGAAACTTGAGATATGTAGCTATGCTTGGGTGTAGCAAGTATTCTGGTCTTTAAAACGAAAAACTGTTTATGCTTTGAAGTAAAAGAAAAAATAGATAAAATAAAGAAAATTTTATTAAAAGGCCTCTTATTTTAAAGTGGAATTTGATAGAGGAAGCCCAAGTGAAATAAGAAACAAATTATTGGAAATGTAGAGATGGTTTATCCTTACCAAAATGCTCACTTTGTATTTGTTTCTTTATAATAGAGAGCAGGTGGAGTACGACCTGATATTCCTGGGACTTCTGGTGATGGAGAACAGACTGAAACCTGAGACAACTCCTGTTATACGACAACTGAGGGAGGCAAATGTGCGCACTGTCATGGTTACAGGTAGGATTGGTATGGTAACTGGTGCGATTATCATAGCAACGTGTATGGTTGTCATGCAGCTGTTGTCATGGTAACAGGCATGGTTGTTATGACAGCAGTTGGCATTGTCATGGTAATGGGTATCATTTTCCCTACAGAGAAATTCTTTCCATGTGCAAAAAATTTATCTATTAAATAGATAAAAAATATTTATTTGTTGCCCTGAAATGTAGTGGGATTTTTTTTTTTTTTTTTGATTTATGACAAAGTGTTATAATTGTCCTCCAGGTGACAACATGTTGACAGCAGTGAGTGTGGCCAGAGACTGTGACATGATTGACCCCAGCCACCATGTCATCTTGGTGAACTCAGTGCTGCCCCCTCCAGGCAAGACAAGACCAACCCTAGAGTGGATGTATGCAGAGGACACCAAGCGGAAGGTGGAGGAGGTTCATTGTGATCCCTGGAAGGTAAGGCACTCTTTTGATATGTCAGTGTATGATCTCCAGCAGTACTTAACATATGTATAGAATGAGGTAAGGTAGTGTCACACCCCGTCACATCAAACACAATATTGCAGTCACAGCTAGCACAATAACACAGTCACATCTAACAATATTACTGTGAGTAGATTAAAATAGAATATAAGTTTTCAAACAAAATAATATTTTGGGGAATATTGCACCACAGTTCACCACCCCTAAAGCTGTCAAAAATCATTTTTTTAAGGCATGGACACAATTTTCATGAATATCTTTAATGTGTGATACCTATATCATTCCAGAGCACAGCCATTGATATAGACTTGACTGACCAACACTTCCATTTTGCTGTCTCGGGGAAAACATGGACAGTTATCAAAGAACACTACCCAGAACTTTTGCCAAAGGTAACTGCTGCACATATATCATGGCCTTAGTTTCCCTAAACAAAAGCTGTTTGCTACTTAAGTGAAAGAAGTAAGAAAATAAGGTTAGCGTAATAAATGAATAAAAGGTAATATTTTTCATGGCAAAAAGAACTATATTCATAATAGCATAATAAATGTATATCTGGTATAATTTATATGGTTGCACACTATATTTTAAACTGCGCTACTCCTGAAATATAAGGAATGTAATTACAGAGAAAAGACCAGTTTATATAGGGAGGAACACCCTTAGTTTTATCTTCAAAGTAACAAGTTAAAGACAACTAGAAAAATAACAACTTTTCATTAAAATAGCCAACGAAGTAACTTGTTATCATTTTAGATTGTTGTAAGGGGCACAGTATTTGCCAGGATGTCACCTGATCAGAAGCAGCAATTAGTGGAGACACTGCAACAGTTGGGGTGAGTACTCTATGTACATAATTTATTTATGAAAAACTTCATGTGAAATTAAAGCTGATGGATATTCTGAATGATTTACTTCTGATTATAGACAAAATAATATAAAGTATTATACAATTGCTAAATTATACCTTAACATAAATTGTTATTTTTTTTTAAATAAATAAATGGGGTGAATTTGTCATATTAATCAAAATATATATTGTTTTGTGTAGTATTGGTTAGTATAATATGTAGACCACTTGTTTCAGCTACTATGTCTCAATGTGTGGGGACGGAGCCAATGACTGTGGGGCCCTGAAGACTGCCCATGCTGGGATATCTCTGTCAGAGGCCGAGGCTTCAGTGGCATCACCTTTTACCTCCAAACATCAGAATATAGAGTGTGTGCCCACAGTGATAAGGTGAGGATAGAGAATGTGCTGCTAGCACTGAATATACTAGTGAAACTAGGGTGTTACTCATATCTTACACATTGTCACACCCAACACACTGTCACAGCTAACACACTGTCACACCCAACACACTGTCACAGCTAACACACTGTCACCATGTGAATGTTCACCATACTCAATTTAAAGATTGTGGATTTGTCTTCCACAGAGAGGGGAGAGCAGCTCTAACCACCACGTTTGGGATTTTCAAGTACATGGCATGTTACAGTCTTACACAGTTTGTGTCTGTTCTCATTCTCTACTGGGTAAGTCCATCATTTTGTACGTTTTTTTTTTTTTTAATCTATTGTTTTACCTTTTATTCATAGATGTAACTGGAGAGATGAACTGACAGTCACACTCAGTTTGATCATGATGATTTATTATATAAGTTGAGGGCAATGGGGAAAATAAATTTTATATTGATCACATTTTTATCCTTTTAAAAATTAAACTTAATAAATAAATATGATAAGTGTTGTGTTTCTTTCAGATTGGCAGCAATTTGACAGATTTTCAGTTTCTCTATATAGATCTTGTGGTGCTAACATCTCTGAGTATTACATGTAAGTGGCTGACTGGACTTGTGTGGGAGATTTGTAGTAAAAATGAAATTAATTTCTTTGTTTGTTAGGAAAGGTATTCTCTTGTTTGACTTTGGCTAGTACAGTTTTTCTTATTCACATTTTCTAAAGTAGATTAAATTTGTGTTAAACATGGATCTGAAATATTATATCTACTTCTCTGTCATACGTACTAATGTATTTTGTAAATTGATTTGGAAAGTAAGAAGTATCTGAACTAAGTAAACCTATGTGTTAATATTTTTGTCTGTGTTTTGCCTGCAGTCAGCAGAACAGGTGCTTTCTCCAAACTGACCAAAGACAAGGTTCCCATCAGCCTGATCTCCCCACAGCCCATACTGTCCGTTATCTTACAGATGGGGATACAGACCACAGCGCAGGCACTGGCCTATCTGCTTGTATACGTACAGCCTTGGTATGTAGTAGAACCAGAGAGAGAGAGAGAGAGAGAGAGAGAGAGAGAGAGAGAGAGAGAGAGAGAGAGAGAGAGAACATGTGCATAGAGAGTATACAGCCAAAACACAACACAAAGAGAGAGAGAGAGAATAAACATACAGGCAGACAGAGAGAGAAGTCTCTCATCAATTTGGTGTAGGTGAAACTAAACTTTTGAGCAAGATGCATACAACAGTATACAATTATATGACGTTGTGTGGAATGTCAATCAGCATTGCACAAGGTTGAGGTTCAGTATCAGCCAAATGTGTTTTTATCTCCCAGGTTTGTGCCATATGTGATCAATCCTGTAGATGAGTACGCCAGTTATGAGAACTCAGCCATTTTCAGCGTCTCTGCATTCCAGTACATCACACTGGCGGTCGTCTTCTCCAAGGGGGCGCCACTTAGGAAGACAGTCTTCAGCAACTGTAAGTATTTATATTCTCTTGTTTGGTGTTATAGTCATTAAAAAAATATGGAGAATACTCATAACGAACAGATGATTAAAAAAATGATGAAAGTTTTTGATACATTTAGAAAATATAATTTTATTATTTCCAATATATGTAATTGTTCTCTATTACCTAAGTTTATGAAATTAATGCATATTAGCTGATGCAATACAGTTAACATTGTTATTAATTTTTTTTTTTTTTCTTTATTTGTCCAGATGCTTTCTTGATCAACTTGATCATACTGACCCTATGTACAGTGTGGATAGTGATCTACCCATTGCCATTCATGGTGGACTTACTGGAGGTAGGTTCTCCCCTCCTCAGGGCACAGAAAGCTGTTCCCAGAATTAAGTTTTGCTGCATTTAATTTTCTTCTTGTGAAAAAAAAAAGGTCAAGAACAACCTCTTTAGATTAAAGGAGAGTTTCTGGTTTGGAATGAAAATGTGTGTTGTTAAAAGCATGACAACTAATCTACTTATAGATTACTTTACACAAAATCATTGTATCAAACAGGGGAAAATAATAAAACTTGACATTTTCTGTAATTTATTGATGCTTGAGTTATTTTTCACGTGCTTGGACATTTTGTTTTTGTTACAGTTGAAGTTGATGCCGTCTGTGCTGTTCAGAACACTGATGGTGGGTTTTGCTATCATCAACTTCTTCCTTTCCATGATACTGGAGGTAAGCTTTGTTTTACTGTCAACCATGACTTTACAAAATGTCACAGTGGTTTTGTTTATTTGTTGCAGCAAAGCTAATTATTATTATTTATTTTTTTTTTGGCATAATCAGCAAAACATTTGTTAACCCAAGGAAATCATTGTTCACAGGTCACAAATTTAAGAAGGCACCCGTCATAACATTGACACTGAATTTTTGCCTATTTATTATGTGGAGATTAAAGATGCAACATCCATGAGGGATTTGCTCTAAATTGTTTATTTCCTCTAATTTGCCAGTACTTAAAGACTGGATCAGTTAATTGCCACAAATTGTAACAATTATTTATACATAATGTCAGCATACAATTTTCTTTCCAGTCTTTCATCCTAGATGGATATATCAGAAGAAAAGTTGCTGCCGCCACTGAGTGCTGTGCCAAAACCTCCCGTTTCCACTACATGGAGATAGAAGACGAGATCGCCAACACGCCAGAATGGCCGCCCATTTCCCGTGAGAAGTCTGATCTTGCTCAGCTTCTACGAGATGAGAGCAACCTTGAGGCCATAGTACAGAGGAATAACAGTAGAAAAGAGAGTGAGAACAGTGATAGCAGTGCAACTATAACCTCCATAGATGTAATCCCAGACAGGGATTCCTGTAAAGGAACCAAGCAGCTCACCACAGACGACAGACCCAAGAGCCTCCATGACATTCATCGTCGTGAACACGGACATACCCCTAGAAGGCGCCACTTGTCTGAAAGCCTTCGTTACACCAGACCAAGTGACTTTCCCCACACTGACAAGGAAGACTTACCAATCGGTCAGAAAAAAGGATTCCATGACCTTGACCTCATTGAAGGTGGCAAGCAAGTGCTGCCTCCTGCCGGTGACCATGTTTCCTATGACATCAGCAAGGAGAATCCATCCGACTACTTCACTGTTGAAGTGGAGGAGAAAGAGCTTCTGGAAGAGAACTCTAATTTGTAGCTAATCCCAGTGGTCTCTGAAGGTTGAATTTATTCTATTTATGATGAAAAGCACAACAGTTTATTTATAGTATATACTAGTATGAACAACTTCTGAAAAGGAGTCTGATCTCTTGACAAATTTACCAGTAATTTTTTTTTGGAGTTATTTATCAGTTTGATCCTGAATATTACAGATCTTCACTTGGAGATAATTAAGATAGCTAGATGAGTCAAATAGTACCAAATTTTCTGCCAATAATAACACGGGTAGATAGTGCATACCATCAAAAGCAAGTGAATAACCCACTTGTTTTCCTCACCATTCAAGAATCTAAACTAGTAGAATCTGAAATATATTTAACAGAGAAGAAGGAGATAAGGATTTTCTGTATTAAAACAATAATAGATTGCAATAATAAATGTGTTTGGTTCTAGCTTTAATTGTGAAATTTAAGGATACTAAATGCCATAAGATTTTGACAGTCTCTTTAAATATTTAATCCAGTTATGTGTGCCAGTTTCATTCATCCTGAGTTGAAATAAGTATTAACTTCAGGTTTATAACAGTAGAGCTGATACAACAATGTAAGCAAAAAGAATACACACTACTGTTTAATTCCAATATAAATAATTAGATGACTATTTATTTACTTAACAACAGTGTACCTAAGTCACAAAGTATGCCATCAGCTTTATATGCATTACTGGAATGTATTTATAAAGGCCAGTACATGTGCTGCTCATTATTTGGTAAGACGGAAAAAGAAGTTTGAGTCAAGAATTTTTAAGTTAGAAGTCTAAGGCTGTATTCCCAGAGCTTTTAGATCGATCTATCCCCTCGGGGAGTCTCACTAGATTACTGTCAGATAATCCGGCTTAAACGTCTGTCCCGCCTACTACAAGCTGTAAGGGGGTAATTAACTTTCGTGTCAGCTTGGCTGACAGCTATTTAGCGTGAACTCCCAGGGAGTTAGGTCGATCTAAAGTAGATCGATCTAATCTCTGGAAATGGGGTCTAAACCTGCCCTCTGATATTTCTGAATGTTGCTGTAATATTAGTTTCTAGCATGACCATAAGAGGGCAGCATTGCCTCCAGTGTAACAGAGAGAAATAATTGTAGAAGATTGCCAGCTGTTCTGATTATTAATTAGGTGATGAAAAATGCCAAATGTGGAATTCAATATGTAGAAAAAATATTAGGTCAGATGTTTCAAATCTTATGGCAAAGGTCAGATATCTTGGTAAAGGTCAAATGCCAAAATTAGATCATAAATTGATCAAAGATAAAGACTTGGGTGAACATATATGTAGTTGGTGTCTTGACTGTATCATATTTTGCATTGTTAAATTATTTGTGGGCTTATCAAGGCTAGTTGGTACTTATTGAGTCAGCCTCGGTGTTGGGCCTGTCTTGCAGTGTCGTCTGCCAGTCTTTGGTTTCTTCTACGTGGGAACTAGATTTCGGACGGTAAAGTACAAAGTGCAAAATAAGAATGGTAATGTCCATATCAGACCACTTCAATAGCAAATACCACTGTAATTGGATGTTATTCATCTTCTCTGCAAGACCAAGAATTATAAATATGGACCAAACGTTTTCTTTTTTATTAGTGACTTAATTCCCCATTTGTACTTTGTGCAATGCAAGCTAATGTATCCAAGCTTTAATATGTATTTTTGTTGGCTTTGTTATTGGTTTTGGTCACTAAATATTTTTTTCATGATAAGAAAATGCCAGTGTTAAGTTTTCTTTTCTTTTATTATATTTTCTTTTTATGTTTTTTTTTCTTTGCTTCCCTGATTTTATAGTTTTAATTTTTTTCCGCGTTATCTATATATAGTCTATGCATCATGATTTTGAGAAGTTACCGTCCTCTTTTAATTTAAGCTTATTGATAATATAGATGTATTAAGCAGGATAGCTTTCACATTTTCCTCCATGACAGCCTTCGTCCCCGATTGTTAACAGCGGGGCTGGCAGAGTTGAACAATTGCGGTGGTGTGTCTCTGTCTAGGGTGCATGGTCCATGAATGTATGGACGTCCGTGTGTTGCGTTGTGTTGTGTTGCGTTGCGTTGCGTTGTGTTGTTGCGTTGTGTTCTAAGACTCTCTCATATCGAGGAAAACCTGAGCTAGTTAACATCTGTTTAAATTACGTCAAAGTTATGAAATCTTCGCCATTGAAAGGAGAAGTCATAAAATGACTTCGTATGAAATTATTTCGATTGTATAAGCTTTTTACCGTTGTGCTAGTCAAGGGTTTTTGATTATTTATTCGCACTTTAGCGAATCGTATTTATTAATTATTCAATTATTGAATTATTGTCAGTTATTAAAGTCATCATTATCACCGGTAGTATTCGATAACGTGTTTGTTTTGATGCCAGTACTGTCGACTGCAGCCCTACATCTAGAAGAAGTACGTGAAATAAACTTTTTTATCAAAATGTGACAGGTTTTTACTCGCTCCTTTTCACAGTACGGTGTAGGCTCCTCTCCCCGGGTCTAAGACGTCACTGGAGACTACTCACCATACTACCCAGAACTACTTGATACTACTAAGGCCGCTCCCGGTAGCTCAGAGACGTACGAAAATAATAAGAATACTATGGGGTTGATGTTATAGATGGTGAGCATTCATTGAGTTTTGAAACCCGGTAATATTGCTTGGCCCCTGAAATTTAGTATCAAAATAATCACTGGTCAAGACCGAAGGACGAAGTACTGTCGTAAGTGTAATCACATTTGGTAAAGTGACATTATAATATTGACAATATTCGTTAAGAGCGGAAAATATACTCGTTCAACGTAAAAATTAAAAGTGATGATCGCCTCTAAGCTCATAGACAAATGCAGACTACGTGTTGCACCCGTGCCCGTTGCTCAGTGTTAGAAATACACCCGTTTTATGTTGGAACATTGAGGTTTGGTGCACACCATTCTTTATTTATTTAATGTTAAGTGATACAAATGTCAACATTATGTAGATCTTCAGAGCGACGTGAAATGGCTACCAGATTTTGTTAGGTCTGCGAGGTCTTGAATTAGCAAAGAGTCGTAAATAGATATTCGTTTGAGTACGGGAGCATTTTCCCACTATACACTCATTCTTTAAATTGACCAGAAAATGTTTAATATACACCTGTAGTAAAAGAAAATGAAAAAAAATGTCTTTTGGCACGCAAAAATCGCCTTGGGTTTTAGACAAATCTGAAAGCTAACTTCAATCATCAGCATAGGCCCTATAACATTTCTAGAAATCTAAAAAATGGGGGTAGGGTAGAAGTGAATTTCAGGATGGAATTAAGCAAATTCTAATCAAAATAATTATTGAGATATTCTGCTGTTCCAATAGAAAGAAGAGACAGAGAGGAGCAGTTAACTTTCAACGGCAGGGACGCACAGCACAGGATGCGGTGTTAGTTCTCGCCACATGTATTAATTCAATATACCTGCGCTGACGGGGTTAGAAAAACACCATCAAGTTGACCGGTGATTTGGGTTTGCTAGTGTTTTCCTGGTTCCAGCGACACAACTGTACCTAGTCTCAAACTCATAACTATATATTGATATCAACTTGCAGATAGATTTTCAAAAAGATGTTTCTTCGCTCAGTTCCATGGTCCACAGAGGATTCAGGGGAGGACAAAACGGACACCTGTTCCTCCCTGAGCGGAGGTACCCCCTGCTTCCCTCTCTCTCCTCTCTTACCAAATTTCCCACAATTATCTCCCCCTTGGACATCCAACTCTTCCCCTTAACCCCAACCCCCTTAAAAATAAATATATAAAAAAAAACAGGGGAAAAAAATTGATCAGCAAATAGGCCCTACATGCAATTTCATTCTGTCTGGTAGAGATATTATCATTATTATAATTATCATTTATTTATTTATTTATTTTTAGTGTTGGTTTTCCTGTTTACACATGAACATGCACAACCCTTTTGTATCTCCTGAACCCGCCAGTGTGTGTCGAGTAGGCCTATCTGCTATTTAAACTGAATGAAAGCTATAGGCCCTGTAGGCCTATATATATAGGCCTATACATTTCACCAAAAATCACTTCCAGATTTAAATATATGTGGTAGCACTATACACCCCAGTCTAGCACTGAACACCTACGTAAATTATATTCAATTAAAACTGGCCCACAATTTGAACGAGTTTTATATTGGACCAGTCTTACAAATAGGGCGTGGCTACAGCTAGAGCGTGTTGCGTGGGTGTGGCGCTCTCATTGTTGTCAACTATGAGTAACTTCCACACGGGCAGGCAAAACTGAGATTTAAAATATATTCTCGGACTAAAAGCGGAACTACGTGTACAAGCCACCTCTGGCAGAGTTCATGTGGCTGTAATTGAGACTTTCCACGCAAGCAGAATCGTCTGGAACCTCTGAACTAAGCTGACACAATTTATTTTTAACCAATCAGAGAGCGAGGTGATAATCAACTGCGGAGAAGTTAGGAGAGTTAATGCACGCAGCAACATGGCGTTGATCAGTAGACTCTTTATGGTGTGTCTGCCGATTTTCTTTGTTTTCTTCCCACCATGGAGTTCGCCTAGCATTGGAGTTCACTCATCGAGCGTGGATGATGGTACGTATATACTGATAGTTTTATGCGATCGTACTTTACTCATGGATGGAGGAAAACGTGAAGTTTAGAAGTGCCCCGAACGAGTTCTGCGTACGTGCGAAACAGCAAACTTTTTCAAAGTCGCGAGAAATCTGATCCACTTGATCCAAACTCGCGGACCAGAACAAGAAGGATGGATTTTAACCCGTTTGCATTTTTGTAGGATTTGAATTAAAATTCTTAATATAACTTTAAAGCTAGTTTTAAATGTAAGTAGAAAGTAGTTTTTTAAGTTTCGTGCCGCTGGCGTTGTGGTTTGACAGATGCAAATGAGCTGGACGGAAATAATTGATAACCGGTTGGCCTCAGTAGTTGTAAATATCTCCAAATATATAGCTTCTCTCGTGGTGAATGACTTTTTAAACTCAAATACAGACACTTTGACCCAAGGCAAAAAGAAAATATAGAATGGAGACAAAAAAAGTTATTTGTAAGATTGATAACAATTAGGCTTGACAAAAACTTTTTTCGATACTGAGATATGCCTGAGATATATGTAGATAATGCAGGGGTTATTTGGCACATGACATTTTACTTGCTCTTTGGGCCAGTGACCCCAGCGATTCAATGGCCCTAGGTTGGTTTTCAGTAGCCCAGGGCCAGTGGGCCACCCTTAATGTCAAGCCCTGGATAAGATTAATGGATAAAGGGGGCTGGAAAAAACAATTTACTTTGGGGGAAAGATTAAGATGTGATACTGAATGTGGTTTTAGACTTTACTTGGCAAGTGAGTGTAGTATTTGATACTGTTGGCTAGTTTAGTTCTTAATTTTACACAATTACAGCTAATAACAACAAACGGTTGTGCAGGGGGCAGTTCCACAAAGGAATTTGATTAATTTTCCATCTTTTATTCTCGGGTGAAATGGCCCCCAGGTTAAGTGAGTTTTATATGGATGAGTAGGAGGAGGGTGGGACTGTGTGGTGTTATAACAAGGCTGTTGTTCAGTTATAACCAGTTTATGTGGTCAGGTGGGAGGTAATCCTTCTTGTTGATGTGGTGTTAATCTAAGACCCCATTCCCACAGATTTTAGATCGATCTATCCCTGTGGAGAGTCTCACTAGATTACTGTCAGCTTAGCCGGCTTAAGCGTCTGTCCCGCCTACTAAAAGCTGTAAGAGGGTAATTAACTACCGTGCATGCTCGGCTGACTGCAATTTAGCATGAACCCCCAAGTCTAAATCTATGGAAATGCACTTTAAGAAATAAACACTGAGGGCAGAAGACAGTTGATGTAATACAGGGTTTCCTTCAGGGCAATTTTTGGGACCTTTAGAACCGCCCTCTCAAAGATTGTAAATGGCCCTGATTCATATTTTTGTCTTTTTGCCCTGTAATGCTTCTTACCTGTTTCCACTCACACCTTTAACAAAATTAAACTGCTCAAATAAAATGACCTGATGTCAGTATCCCCCCTCCTCTAAAATTTGAGGAAAACCTAGTAGGCTGGATGAGGCATTTGAATTTATTTTCTTAAGATGTGATACAAATCATCAAAATCAACTGCAGGAATAGGTCAGGTAATAATTCATGAGTAGGGGGATTTTTTTTCTTCCACACAAATTAGATTTTAATTTTATACAAAAAATCTCAACCAGCATGGCTTGTATTAGTTTGCATGGAAATCAATGGATTGTGCAATGCTCCATTTCAACAAGCAACAACATGCGTGAAACTGAATGCAGAATAGAGCATAGTGAGCCCTATTTTACTGCTTGAGTACTTTGTGTTTTTTGTCAGTTAAAACTCTCATCGTGAAACTCAGGGACTTGTACTCATTTTTTTCCATCAAGACCCTAAGATAACCCCAGCAGCTAATGTAGTAAAAACCACATCTTTAACCAGTGGATTGTTCTAGATGTAAACATTGTAGCAAATTGATGATTATCATTTAAATTCTGAAGACATTTTAAGCATGTGATTGTATTTAAAATGCTGGGGCAGAAAGCAGGATGACTTTGTTTATTATGTAAATTCAGTGTAAATAGTTTATTTATTTACTTACTTGATGCAAAATGTTAATACAGTGGTGAAATGATGGTAGACATTAACATTCTGATGGCTTACTTAATAGTCCATTTATTTCATTGGATTGTTTTTCTCTGCAGGTACTTTTTTTTTTTTGCATCTCAGTTTCAGGAGACACTGTCTGTACTAATATAATCACGTAGTAGTACTTTAATAAAAATCCACTGTTAATTCATGTTTTGGTGTGGTATGTTACTAGTAAGGATCTGTTTTAAATCAAGTAGTCTGCATTAAACCCTCATTAAGGGATATATGTGGAGTTTACAGTTCTATCCTATCCCAACTGTACAGCAGATAAAAATCTGAGATCAGATGATAGGGTGAGTTCCCAGTCAAGTTGAAGCAGTTTATCTTAGAGCATTCTGTGTTAACATACAGTGTAGTAAAGATAAAAATCAGATAGAGTAGATGGTCTGATACCAGATTATAAGACAGGTTCACAGTCAAGCTGAGACAGTTTAACCTAAGGCATCTGAGCAGATGAGGGTTTGGCAGTCCCACCACCTCCTGAGCAGATGATGGTTTTGCGTTCTCATCACCAAAAACTTTTAAGACGACTGACCTGTTTGTCCACCAGGGTCTGAGACTATGTTCCCATACCTAGATCGACCCAGAGTTAGTACGATAGGGTCTGGGAATGGTCCCTTAGAATCTGCTAGACTAATGCTTAAAACAATGGCCAGTAACTGAGCAAACTGAAAAAAAAACTTTACTGGCCTGGTTCTTATTTTACGGGAAGTTCATGTGGATCCAGTGGTTAGTGTCTGAGACCGATTTTATATCACAGTGGTAGTGGAGTAGACTAGATTGGCTTCATGTGGTTAGAAATCCAAATCACATGGTTTGTCCACATAGAGTCACACATTAATTTAACAGTAATAGGTCAGTTGAAGGTGCATTCCTCTGTCTGTATACTTTATATACATACAAGTTCCAGTGTGGAGTAAGAATTCTGTGGAATTTCCCTGAAAGTAGATGTAGGCCATGAACATGTTTCATGAAAGAAGGGAAATTGTTGTAAAACTTTAGACCCAAGTTTGAGTCTACTAAGACCACAGGTAAACCAGTAGTACTAGTAGCCAGTTCAAATCAAATGTTGCTCTTGATTTTAGAGAAGAAAGCCACAGCCAATGGTTGAGACCAGTATATTATTTATTTAAGTAGGATTAATCTTGACCTGAAGTGGTCGGAAACTGCCAAAGTTCTTTTTTGAGAAAAAAAGTCCTGTGTCTGTTTATTTCAATTCTGTTAATGTTATTGGTTAACTCTAACACAATAACACATATTTTACACAATTTAAGTATTTTGAATCCTGCCGTTTTCCCACCTCTAACTGTTGATTGATACATAAAGTCTAGTAATGTAGGCAACCCTAGCCTGTTGTAATATCATAATGCATTGCATATAAGCTACCAGGGTAGCTGACTTCCTGATAGCAGTCTAATCTCTAAGCCAGGTCGCCTTTACTGTACATTATGGTAATTGCTCTATTAATTTAAATTGATGTAAATTAATAACCCACCAGGTTTTGTTAGTGATATTTTAACATGTTGATGTAATCATTTTGAAAAGTGAGGTGGCTTCATGTGAGAATGTGCAGTTTTGTGAGTGTTTAAAGATGATGTATTTTAAAAAGTAAAAAATGGGTGAGAAATTTGAGATTTTAATTTATACCAGTAAGGTTACCTGAGGTAAGATGGGATATGCTCAAACTGCAGCCTTGGGACTAGGTTAAAATGCCAGCTGCAGTTAAAGTGGTAAATGTCATAAACTTTGGCCATATACTGGATTGACTTTCATAAATTGTTTTTCCATCTGCACCCATTTTAAAACCCAAGATATATATACTAGTAAATCCCTGGCAGTGGACTATTTGGGTCTTTGACCTTGCAAAAGTACCAGAGCTACCATATCTTATGCTTAAATTGCACTTCATAAAAAAACGTACAACTTTGATGTAATAAAAGGGATGTTTTCTGCATAAAGTCTTTAAAAATACAGGGTTCAGTTGAATATACTTATGTCAAATTACACACAAATTCGTTTATTGAACAAAAGTTTCAAACATTTAAGTAAGAAAATGTACAATCCACATATATGATATCTGTGTACTGCAGGCTCTTGACATCACAGATTTTGATTTTAAAAGACATCTATGAGAAATTTTGTTTTCTCATTTTTTTTTTTTCAAAATGGGATTGATAGGAATGCTATGAATTAATAGAAAAAGAAATCTCCTCCCTTATCAAGTGATACTGCTGCAACAAATTATGTAAAACAACTGATCTTATGAGATTTCTGTAGGGAAGACTGTGACAGTGTCTTATCTCCCATCAAATTATACACTGTAAAATGTTGGAAGAATCAGGGCAGCAAATATAGTAGAAAATTATCATGTCGGGACTTTAATGTCATGTTATTAGTTACTTATTTGATTCCTGTCTGGGTGAAACGAGTGCTCTGTCATGTAGCAAGTTAAGATAGTAAAAAAAGTACGGTCACCTTGAAAAGAGAGGTTTTTTAAGTTAAGTGTGTGTGTGTGAGTGTGTGTGTGTGTGTGTGTGTTTGTAGAGGAGAGAGGAAGTCAAATTCCACTTCAGGCCACATATAGGAAATGTTGATGTGAATTACTAAAATGTTTTCGTATTTTAATGCAGGCAGCAAACAGCATGATGTCTGTGAAGAGACAGAGTACTAGTAAGTGGTAGGCAACTAAACCAAATGCTGGGAGGGACGTTTACTAGTAATTACTTTTTGTCCTATAGGAATGAAAATGTGCATTTTGTCAAATGACTCAAAGCAACAAGTCACCGTTTATTTCAACATTGATTATTTTCAGAGTGACATTTTCAGTTGAACTTTAAAAAAGAAGAAAGAAAGAGGCCTTTATTAACTTTCCATCATGATCTCATCATTTACATAGAACTCTTAGACTAGACTCTTCAGCGTTAAATAAAGACACTTTTATTCTGAGCCCTGCCATTAGGAACAGAGTGATAAATTAAGCGTCGCATGAAAAAATAATGCCCTATTATGTTATCATTGTATTAAGTTGGTACAGTTAGAATGTAGAATCTTCCATGCTGAGTACATGTGATAGCCCGCTGGTATATTGAGACAGATCAGGAAATATTGCACTCAGTAGAAAATAAACTCTTCCCCATTGCAACAAAAACCTTGTGTTAGGTATCACTAATACTGCTTGTTACTGAATGTTTATTAATTTTGAACAAAATTAATAAGTGATAATCTTTAAAATAGTCTGTTGTTAATTATGGGCATAATTGTTGACTTAGAATTTTGAAAAGTGAGGTACTGGGATGAAAGAGATTTAGTAAAAGATTGTCACATTAGAAGAACGCAAGTTTTGATTCTTGCACTCTTGCATACTGTCAGTAGACATGTATGGAAGTGAAATTTACTGATGGAGTCCATGTTTTTTAACATAACACAGTCCAAGTCACCGAAGCTCAGAAAATTCTATGGAGAAAACAATGAACATGTACCCCCAGTAGGAGTACATGCTAATGTTACATGTTATACATCAGGCTTCTCTTATAATGCTAAGTCAAGATTGTAGGAATTTTCCATCCATTCTCAACTTGTTTGAGAAAATGGCAATTGGAAAATGGTGTGCATGAAGCTTGCATGATGTGACTTGTCAGTGTAAATAAAAGGAAAGTTCCAGAGTTTTTTTTTATCCTCAGAGCAGCTGAAACTATTGTCCCTTGTCTAGAAATTCAACAGTATATCATGGTTAAGTATCTTGCTACTAAAGGAACATAAAAAACATACAATAGACTTTGACTCAAATCCTTCTTAGCTAGACAACTCATTTTATTGTAGGCCAAATCAGAGTGTGGAATGAAATTAAGAATAAATGTTTTCGGTCAAAGACCAGCTTTTAGATTCACAGTGTTTTATGAAACCAGCCCACATAGTTATTGTAGTATGTATCTGGTACTACACTGGTACAGAATTACAGCCATATATCTAGCTATGCCTGAGGACCTCCATACCCTGAAGCTATGTGGCATATGACTAGTGTTTGATTTGATGCATGAGAACAGATGAATATTGATAAAGGATTGTGATCTAGTCCAGAATGGTAATAGATGAAGTACACAATGTTTTACTTGTTAAACTGTTTATATATTTCTTTTTTTTTATATCAACAATATATTGTAGAAACAAAATGCTCTTCAGTAACACCCTTTGTCCATTTTATGAGCATTTTTGCAAAGAGAAGTATATTCTACAATTTATTACTAATATTAAGATGCAATTACAAACATTTGCTAGAACTCTCTCTCTCTCTCTCTCTCTCTCTCTCTCTCTCTCTCTCTCTCTCTCTCTCTCTCTCTCTCTCACACTGTTAAACTACAGATAGTATTTATCACTCTACAGGGGACATTTAACCAATTAAGATATTGAATAAAGTATTTTGTCATAGTGTGAGGTAGATCAGTAATCAACATAATATATTAACATTTTCTTCACCTTACAGGCCTCCTGCTGGTCACTGTGGCCTCGGACGAAACTGATGGATTCAAGAGGTACATGAGGTCAGCAAACAAGTATGGACTGGATGTGGAGGTTAGTTTTTACACCCCCCGGCCCCTCTCTCTC
>NW_019775608.1:57728-103737 GCF_001039355.2 Lingula anatina | reverse complement strand
GAGATGGCAGTTTGTTATGTAGGACATTTGTTAAATAGCCAGTATTTTGTGGTCTCAAAAAAGGCTATGGCTCACAATATGCTAACTTATCCAAGGTTGGCTATTCAATATGAAAAAAATGCTAACCACAAATTATATAGCTTTACAAATACCACTCAACCACACTCAGTTCCCCCCACAATCAGCTCCTCATATTACAAAGAGTTGATAAAAAGAGTTGTATCAGTTGTTCTGCTACATGGTTTGGCAAAATGACGCTACTGTGTTGAAGGTATTGGTGTCTGCCTGCTTTAGAAATAGGTTTCTTTAAACCTGATAACA
The DNA here is from genome assembly GCF_001039355.2 of Lingula anatina. The sequence goes on along the minus strand of NW_019775608.1, from coordinate 103,416 downwards.
GCTGAGGAAGGGAACAATTACCTATCCTGAGCCAACCTTGTTTTCAATCAACTGGAGTATTTTGTGGTTAAGCCAATAGCTCCAGGACTACTGTCACTGGTTCCGTAATCAGTATCAAATGACACACAAATGGTGGATTTGAATGAATCAAAGTGTCCTTATAATAATAAAACAAACACCCTTCTTCAGCGGTTACTCAATGTCAATCACAACCTATGATGTTTGAACAAGTAAGTTGCTGTTTAAAATATTGACTAATTATTTTAAAGACATCAGCAAATATAAATATTTTTTGTGTAACCACTACAATGTAGGGTTGCTGGGATTGTAAGGGAGGAGGATTACATGCTACTGACCAACAGTTTCCATGTGAAGCTCTTCATTCTTTTTTTTTTATAAAAAAATTATAATAAACAATGTCATTAAGATAAAAATATGCACCATTATTATTCATAAAGACTTCCAGTGATTTGAAACCAGTTTTCTATCATCAGAACCACATTTCTCTTCCCCAGCAAGAAAGCAACCTACTAAAATTACAAGAATAGATAAATGAAATAACCAGAAAAAATGTGTGTGTTGTCCGTGCCATTGTATTTCAGGTATATCAAATGATAAGAAGCCTACTTGGCAATGATAAATGGGACAAACTTCCTTAGAACCCAACACAACACTGTCATCATTCCACTTGATATTGACAATGCCAAACAGATTTTCTTCATTTATGACTCAGTTGCCTAACAAAAAATGAAGTAAGAAAACAACTGCTGTTTTAATCTAGTGGGACCTGCCCCTCATCACGTAACTAATAAACATCTCTGGCAGGGCAGCAATTCAAAGTATTCCACACACTGAGACTTAAATCAATTATGACATAGGTAATCAACAGGAGTGTAAACTCCACATCCTTGTGCCCATGTCATAAGTTCTGTACCATGCAGTCTCTTATCTCAAGGTTATTTCATCCCGGAGACTAAGAGAATAGCATCACTTGAATAATGTAGCTAACCCCTTGAGGTGGAAATGGGATATTCATCATAAATACATCTGCATTGCAATATCACCATCACAGTTTTATCACCAAACCTGACTAAGAAGTAGCACACTGATACGTCACACTTTTGATAATGTCCATCCTAGTGTGACTCTGCTTGTCAGGTGATGTAGGCCACGGTGATGTAAGAAACATCCCATACTTGCTTCCTCTCAGCAAAATGGGCAGGTTTCCAACAGCCGGCCTAAGTTGTTACAGCCTACGCAGTGGCAGCAGCACATAGTTCATCTCTGACACAGCACACAGCAGTGGGATGCCTCACTGGTGCAGGCAGCTTCAAGACATGGTAATGTTACACAGAGGCACCGAGGTAAACCACAGCCAAGCGGAAAAATGACAAGCAGAATACGGGGAATTTTCAATTAACCACCTGCAACCTATTTAACCAAGTATTTTATCTATGAATTGAATGAAATAAAGAGATTTTTAAGAACGTTTCTGTGTCAAGTTGTGTGTGTCAGTGCATAACTGTGACACTGACAACAAAAGAAAACACCCACACACAATAGCTGACACTAACAGCAGGGCCAGCAGGAGGTCTCACTAGTCAGCAACAGAAACACTTCACTGATAACAAACTTGTTTCAAGATCAAACTGAGTAATGCCTGATGTCACTGATAATCATAGGATGGTTGAAGAAAGGTTGTCAGTTAACAAATATACTACACAGAAACTACAAACAAACAATTATGGATTGGAATTTTTTAATTATTTTCAAAAATGTTGTTTTGAATTATTGTTTACATTATTGTGTATCTCATATTGTACACTTTCCTGTACTCAGACCTGGGACAGTACAGTCAGACTCAAAACAAATATGAATTCAGGTCCCCAGACTGCCACAACACGGTCACCTGGGTCCCAATCACCGCAGCAATCACGTCCCATCACTACTGATGACCAATGCATTGAGTAAACACGTTCAAGCTAAGGGATAAAACACTACACCAATCAGGACTTTATCAGAAATAGTGCACTGGAACTGAATCCATGTTCCAAATTAATAAATAGGATTAGAGAACATATTTACATATTTACCAAGATAAATCTGCAGTCTGATTAAATTTGGTAAAAGCCACAGTGAACATGGGAAGGATGCCAACGATGATACTACAGACTTAAAAGCCAGAGTGCATAACAAACATGTAAATATTGGGCCTTCCACCTTGGAAATGCACTTGAGCACTTTGGTGCATTAATAAAAATCCCACTGTTCATACTGGGAGACTACAATAGACTGTCTGGGTCTTACAGACTGTTTACCATGTCATTACTATACCAGTAATCAAATAACAATAGATATTTGTGGCATAGCTCCAACTCCATGCAAGATAATGCAATAACCCTGGACTTGGTCCTGTATCACACCACTTTCTGGTTAATCATTAGTGAACAATGAACTGTTTATTCCGCAGTTCTTATCATGGATATTCGCTCAATGTCAACCCACTATCATCAAGCCCCCTACAAAACTACACAGTATCTTCAGCAAATACAGGATTCATTAAACCAGAGGAGGGAACTTGTTGCCTGCAGGTGTCAGCACCTGCTGAAGGTTTTACCTGCAAATCATGACAAACTCTGGCATTTCCAGATTTGAACTTCATTTGCTAAGTTGTTTAAATCCTGCTTTAAGTAGATAATAACAATATGTCTTGGTAAAAAAATAGTGCAGTTTCTATGGTTGCAACGTATTAGTTTCAGTGAATAAAAACAGATTTTGGAAAATGTGACTATGTGACAGAAAATACTTCAACATGAGAAATGCAGTTTAAGAGATTCTTGATATTCTACTTACACTAGATCAGTACAATGGGGAGCCCACATACTGTAGAACAGCATTAGGTGTAAGGTGTTTAAGATGGAAACAATCACCATTGAACAATATTTAATAAGTTTCTGGTAAGAAAATATTCTGAATATTCTAGGCTTCATGATCCTCCAAAGCTCTCCAAAACAGATACAGCGAAAACTTTAATTAACAAGCTTCAGCACAAATTTTAATATACAACAACTTTAGGTAAAATATCAGTGCCATACATGCGGTTGGCATGTGAAAGGGATCATGATCTAACAAGACAGGCTTTACCAACTGTTGTTATTATGTTCTCAGAAAGTATATTTTATATCACACAAGAGACCAAGTGAAATATATGGCATTAAGTTGGCATGTTGTTTTCAACATCCCATGGTGTTCTGTCAGGAACACATGACAAAGAGCAAGGATCTGTTCCCGTTTAGTGTCTTTACAACTAAGTTATTGGCTCTGACATCGGAAACAGTGTAAGAATCAAACATTGAAGTAATTCTGAGATCAAAGATGAAACCACAATTTCTTCAATTAAGAATAGATTATTTTTCTTTTCTTTCTTTCTAATAAATAGGGGGACCTGCAAGAGTTTTTGCAAAAGATGAAAATCTATTTATGTATTTATTTATTCCATTACATATCCACATCAGCCTAATTGTGATATTTTTAAAACCATATTTTCATGATAAAATTTGCAACTGCTTTCAATCAATGCATGTCAAGACAATAATCAAAAAGCCTTTATCAAATGATTATAAACAATAAAATTTTAGAAGGGGCATATGAACTCAACAGCTAGTTTTAGTAATGTCCCTTTCATAATGCTGTACTTACAGTAACATAAAAAGTGAGTGTGGTTTCTCAGAAATGCATATAAACCACTTCTACTAGTTTCTTATATGACTCAAATGAAGTCTACATAGTACTAGTACATACCTAGGGACAAGCTGAATATATCACTCAATTAGTCATAAAAGCACTTTAAAACTGTACTTCTTCAAATTTTTGGTCTTAAATTCACCTGGTTATCTGCCCCTGTTATAAGTAGCACAGAAAGTAAGCATTCAAATATCATTTTTGGGTTATACAAAACAGTATCCTTCAATATTTCTCTTAGTTAAACAATATGGTGGCATTGGGTTGGCTTTTATGGCAAAGATTTGACTTCAAATGCATCTTAAAACACGGGCCTGAGTATTAAAAAGTAAGTTAAATATATATGACAGATATCTTAATAAGTCAATATTGTAAGCATGAATTTCATGTAAAGAACAACAATTTAACATCCAAGAAATCTTGCTGAGGTCTGTGAAAAGGGCCCTGTGAAAAGGTATTCCAAATTTATGCTAACAGTTTAAAAATCAGAAAGCACTTTCTTTTTTGTTCCATGTGTGTACCTAATGACAGTGAACAGAAACTGTACATAGTTTCCAGCCAGTTTCCAGGATACTTGCTCCCTTCTAAACCACTCTGCCATATTCCCTACCACCTGGTAAGAATCTAAGCAGTTTTCTTCATGCTGATAAAGATCAAAGAGTTAATACTAAACTAATTTCTAGAGCAGCTGATGGGGTGTGTTGATACTACTGCCAGTGAAAGATGGCACACCCCTAGGCAACAGTTGGAGAAAGATTCTAGGTAAAGCACAGAATGCAGGTGCACTTCAGACAGACAGCCCCCCCCCCTTGTTGTTCTAAAGTTCTGATCTCTGCACCATGCCAACACCACAGAAATTAACCAATGCAAGAGACAGAGAACTAGCCTTTCAGGCAGTTTTCAACACTTTGTGCAGTACCTGTTACACTTAATCATAATCTGGATTATATCAAACAGCCTGCCAACAGTGAAAACAAACCATATAATTAATCTTCATCCCCTGGAAGTAAGACAAGCCTCCTTATCACAACCAAGAATTTTCCCAGGGTTACTTGGCTATTTGAGCCTACAGTACTAGGTATTGGGATACACTAAGCAGAGATTAAAACTATAAGTGAGATAGTTCTGATTGACTGCCTATTAAGCAAGTAATTAAAGCATCTGATTTCGTTTACAAACAGATACCCCTAATCCATTGGCATCTGCTGAGAGAGACACTGTAGTGATACAGGACAGCAAGAAAGGTCTCTTTTAAATGCTGTACCAGTTATTTGGATAGATAGAAAGACAAAGGAGATCTATGATTGGATGGCAGGAGAGAGAGAGAGAAGGACATAGGGCGCATTCCCATAGATTTTAGATCGATCTATCCCGGTGGGGAGTCTCACTAGATTACTGTCAGATAATCCGGCTTAAATGTCCGTCCCGCCTACTACAAGCTGTAAAGGGGTAATTAACTTCCGTGCCCGCTCGGCTGACAGCTATTTAGCGTGAACCCCCAGGGAGTTAGGTCGATCTAGTTGGATCGATCTAATCTCTGGGAATGGGGTCATACTTTGCTCATACTGTCTTGAGGCACTTGTGACCACTTGCTGCCATGCGCACCGCACCACTATGTCTGGCCCAGCAGTAAGAAATGACCACTTCCCCATCAGGTCAGACTAAAAATGTAAACTAGGCTGAAGAAATGGTGATTTGGTGTCCTTATTGGCTGAATGCCTGAGAGCAAATAAACATTGTAGATAACATTGTGTATCTTCTTGGTTTAAATTAATGAAGGGTACTTTCTTTAGCTTTAGGGAGGGTCATAATTAGATTATGAAACAAACAGGAACTATTTTGACTGCTGGTTTCAATTTAAAACTTGGTAATGTTTTTCAGTGAAAAGGTCATCTTACTAACTTTTGTAAAATCCTTTCCTGGTTGAAAAAAAAAAACAAAAACAAAAACATTCATACATGTATGTATGTAAGTATGAACATTAATTTTTTTCTTATAAGAACTATAATAACCACAACCACGATCCATCACTTTCATTACATATTTTTAGGTATGTATTGCCAAAAATGTTCAACCAAAATGTCCAAAATCAGCCTAAAAATGTGTACTTGGGTCAATTTATACCAAGATTTAAATTTCATCTTTGGTACCTGTGAATTCCTGAAGGATATTATTACTTAGAAAAAAGTTATTATATTCATAAATTAACATAAAATTAACATTAGAAAACTTCTCTTAACCCAAACTTAAAGCCTTCAGTATATACACTTCTATGAGTTTGATGTACAATCCATTAATAAACTTTCTGATAAGAAAAAAAAACTGAGTTTGGGCACTGACTCACCAGCATCTACTCCCACATTGCTCAGTAAAATGTGTGCCAATGTGTGCGAAACTGATTGTTTTTCAGCACATGGTATAAATACAACTAAAAGTGTTGACAATAAAAGATGATTAAATGAAACATCAGATTTTTATGTCTGTCTGAACAAAACAATGCTTAATGACCATGACACGGCATGCTGTAACTGGTTTGATCAAGTTTTTGTCCAGATGGACATTTTAGCACTACACCCTTTGTTACCTTTTATGAAGGCCCATCCCCAATGACACTATCAATCTACGTAGATCAATCCAACTCTGCAAGGACTGTTTCTGAATCCAGTCAGATTAGCAGATTAACAAGTCTGCTCCTGGTGTTGAGTAGAATACAGTAAAGCTGGTAATTATACGAGTATGTTGGAAAACAAGGCAGATAGTTTCATATGGAATGGGCCCTAAGACAAAACATATGCTCATCATACATATTTTTGACTTGTCTAATTAACTTGACCAATGAGGTAATGGTATATATAGGACCTTTTTGACCCGATTATTTAACAAGCTCAAAATGCAATATGACAGTGTGACAATTATGACTGCTACTCTTGATATTTACATAGGGAGTGTAGCTATATTCAAAAGGTCTGCTATTACGAGGGCCTGCTGGTTTGAGTGTTTGCTGCTCCTAAGATTAGCTATTTCAAAGGCCCACTGTTCCAAAATATACCTCATGAGCAGCAGTAAGAACCCGAATTGAACTAACAGAAAAATTTGTTAAATATATATGTAAAATTCACTTCTTCAGTGATGAATAAATGAATGTCACACTGAAATCAACATGATATATTAAGTCTATATGATTACTATAATTTGGCAATAAGTCATGTTAAAGAATATATATAAACAATATTCAGGGCTTGACATTAAGGACTGTTCGATTGCCCCGGATGGGTATACATCGATTTCGGGCAAGTGATTTAATAAAGCAGAAGAATGAAGAATTTATCATAAATCGTCATGTTGAATCAAAACCTCGCGTGATTTGCGTGTGGACTTGGCTATCTTATCTTTGAACATCTTCCCTTGTGCCTTCTCATTTGTCAATAGTGCTTCATTCAGCAGTAAGCTGTCCAATAGCATTCACTCTTACTCGACTGGTTTGCACCTGCAAACTATAGTTTATAAAATAGTAATATAAAATGTACAGGTTTGTTTTGGCATGACATCATGTGACATAAACTTATAGACATGGTTTCTAAACTAAGCAGGTAAATATTTTCCCTCAAACAATTTTTTTTTCTTTGTTTACTAGGCAGCAGTAACAAAGGCTGCATTCACATGGAAATTCTATTTTCTATTTGCGGTATGTTTAGTGATCACGGTCTGTGCCCTGAATATCCCGCGGCGTAATTACTGGCAGCGCGAGCCAGTTACTTATACAAAGCTGTAATTAACTCTCTGCTGTGCTCGGAGGAGATTCTGATACCTTTACACATGCGCAGTAGTATCTCTAAGCTGTGGAGTTCATCGGTTCATTAGAGACAAGATACACACTAAGAAAATGATTTTTTTGTGTTAGCAGCAGCCGTGTAACATTGGGGCAAGTGAGTTTCCAGTTCGAGCAAGTATATTTTGTCAGCCACCTGCCCTTTGGGCAAGTTGCTGAAAACGTTACTGTCGAGCCCTTACCTTTTCAAATTGCCTTGTTGTTGTTCTTTACACAGTATTGGGGGTTGAATTTTAGTATCAAAAGACATCTCATATTTAATGCCTTTTTTAAGACTAAGGCTTACGACTAATTCTATGTTACAGCATGATTCTTCTATCTTAGGAATAGCTTTTCTGGGGAACAGCAACCCTTCAGAATGGCAACATCAGACAAAAACTTCGTCGATTTTAGAGCATTTTCAGAATAACTAGGGGATATAGAGCTGGCCCCTTTAAGGACTATAAGGGGCGTTTTCACTTGAAAATAAAGAGAAGAAGCAAAATCAACAGCAGACATCATCCACTTCAGTCTCTCTCAGGAAAGTCACCCCACTAGCAATGCATCTTTTTTTTTTTTTTTCACTGAGGGTTACATTAGTGATATTGTGAAAGATTTCCTAAATCATTCCTCTTTCAGTCATTCTTGCATACATCTCCCCAGTTTTCAATTATGTAAGTTTTCAGTTTGTTGAAGTCAGAAATTTGGTAATTCTTGCACTAAAATACAGTAGGACATCAAGCATTGGATAGGCCAAAGAAATTAATAAATTTAAATCTCAAGAGGAGGTTACAGTTCTAAACTTTCGAAAACCGCAATTTTGTGATGATCTATGATAAAAATGATCTCAAATTACGCTTGCACTGAGAGATTAAATCTTCAAGAGTTCACAAGTACTCAAAAAGAACCTTTTCTCTTAGTTTAAATAGACTTAGGGCTTCGTTCACATGCAATGTCTATTTTCTATTTTCTATTTTCGGTATGTCTTATGATCACGGTCTGTGCACTGAATATCCCGCGGCGTAATTACTGGCAGCGCGAGCCAGTTACTATAAGTTACTATAAGAAATAGAAAATAGACATTGCATGTGAACGAAGCCTTAGGGTGCATATATTTCCATGTTGATATTTGGCTTTTAGGTGGAATATTCTAGTTAAACAACTGATATTCCATCTCAACCCTATTAGTATACTAGATTCCTTTGTTGTCCCTTCTAAACATCTTCTCTACAAAAGACTGAAGTCATAGTAGCCCATGAGCAAGATGTCCGATTTTCGGCCATCGGTACCAAAAAGGGGTGAATTCATATGGCTCCTTTCCAGGTAAAGTGGGGACAAACAGACGGAGGTTCAAACAGTTGGCACAAGCACAACTAAGCATGTTCTTTTCACGTCCAAAAGAAGTTAAAATGAGCTTTAAAAATAGTCCATGTTACTGGGACCCTTGTTACTGACGTTCATTGACGCATAATACTTGAGTGAGTTGGGAAGGATTTTATGCTCACTCACTAAATGTCTTGTGTGAAGCTGCATCACTTGACATTTACTTCGTCATCACAGTATGCAGCAGTATGCAGTTCTACACAACAAGTCTGAGATATTGTATGCAAATCATTGTCTACTACCTCAGCAAAATTTAAACTTTAATATAATAAAAACAATATTTATAAAGTAAATTTCTCTCATAAGTCCTACATGTTAACTTAGACATTAGGTTTTGTGCTGCTGAACTCTCAGCAAATTATTTGTCTTACATGAAAAAAAATATGATAACATAGTATTCACTCTCCCCTAGAAATATCACACAAGGCACAGTGCATCAAAAAAAAAAAAAAAAAAATCCCAACTAATTATATACTACAGCATGATTATACCTGCATTTGTTGAGGTAGCAACACTTGGGAATGGCTAACAGCAAACCCTCAGGAAATAGGTCAGAAAAAAATAAGTCCATTTTAGAGCGTTTTTCAGCATTTACCAGACTAGCAATAGTGGACCTTGAAATTCAGAGCTGATCCCATACAGGGACAAGTTGCACAATGATTCAATGTGTGGGTGAAAATTGCTTTTTTCCAACCAAGGAAAAGACATTTGCGCAGTTTAATCCCATATATAGTACCTATAAGTAAGTTTCCAGCATACTTTTTTTTAAATCAGGGTTATCTGTAATTCTAAATTCCATCAATAAAAGTAATTCTCTGGTGCAAACAAAATAAGTTGCATTTCTAAATGGCTAATGTTCGTTATGAAAAATGTTTGTTATGACCAAGGTCTGCTATGACGAAGGTTCGCTATGATGAAGGTTTGCTATCACCAAAATCTAATCATTATTTCATTGGCCCATTTGTGACCTATCCTGAAAACTTCATTAAAATCTGTTGATTACTTTTTGGGTAATGCTGCACACAGACAAACAAATCCACAAACAAGCCTACTAGCTGTAAGCAGAATATAACCTCTTCGTGGGAGGAAATGAGGGTCTTGATACCAAATCCCAAACTAAGCAATTACTCTAAATGCAAGACCAAAACTACTGAATGCATTACAGAAATTTTAAAAAAATCCAATCTGGATGTTTTCAAACTTGAACTTTACGTTAATCCTATGTATCATTCTTTAGTTAGAGAATAATTAATTTTCTTTTTCTTGTGTTTATGATGAAAGTGCATAAAATAGCATTTGTCAATTTTGATGCAATGTAACATAATGATGAACAGCTTAATCACCAACAATTTTCAAGTATTTACTGTGGACAGTCAGGAATTAAAATTTTTTAACCCCAAATGTGCCAGAAAAGTTCATCCCTTCAAAAAATTATCCAATTGGTCTGGTTTTCCAACTCAAGCTGAATTTTAGTCATTTTAATCATTATGTAAGTTTGAGAATCATTTGTAGCATAATTTTCTTTTTGTTGTATTTACAAGCAAACAACCCATGTAAGTGCATGGTGACACCAATGGCAATGATAGACACTAGTGATGGCTAAACATCCAAACAAATCATGTCTGTCCATGAAAAAAGCCATAGCTCTGAATACACTTAAAACTTAGATTTAGTACTAGTGTTTTTTTTTTTTAAATTCAGATTTATGAATTTCCTTTTCAATACTTTGTGTGTTTCTGTGTGAAGCACGTGCCAGTTCACTTATACTGGAAGTCAAATATATATAATTGGTCTAAACCACTGCGCCACACAACATGGAGACCCAGCAATGCATGCATGGTCTGGAGAGCAGTTACCATCTGGATGACATAACTTAAGCCAACATTGCATAGAAATCAACACACACTGATCATCTATCAAAACTCACACTGTGCAAGGCAGGCCTGTTTTACATATGATACCCATGAGAACCCAAGGTTTGATGTAGCCATGATACAGCACTCCTATCATAAATAAACAATATGGTCCTGCCACCAGATTTGCCACATTCTTGTACTTCATGTTGTAACAGATGTGTTTCGATGCCATAACGATTGGTGTGCAAGTACAACCTTTTTTGTCCTCCACTCTAAGACCTTTTGCTTATTTTCCAAGAATATTAATTGCCTATCCTGCTGGCAAAGAAAATATCATCGCCTCTTTATATATGCTACAGAAGTACTAAGTGAAAAATTAATATGTTTCAATTATCCATTAGCCAATGACAATATAACTTACAAAGAATGATCTTAGTAACATTCAGTGTAGTTTATTATTACAATTTAAACTGTCCTAAAACTATCTGCCCCATGTCTGTTAAATACAAATAAACAACTCTTGGATAGATGACCTATTACAGGGCATGTAGCTATGTTTGAAAGGTTTGCTGTTTTGAAGGTCTGCTATTCTGCTATGCCAAAGGTAGTAGCAAAAGACACATCATCTATAAATTTTTTAAAGATGATGCTCAACCAGGCAATGCAGTATTGCAGGGCATAAAAAAAAAAGTAATTTAAAAAGAGATTATCTTTATGACAGTTGGGTAGCCTTCTGCATTACTAGAAGCTAATCTTATTCTTCTTTTTTCCTATTTGTAGTTGAAATTTATGTAAATTTCCATGAGTTACTTCTTTTTTCCTATTTGTAGTTGAAATTTATGTAAATTTCCATGAGTTAAGTGTTTAAAAGAATTCAGGTTGCTTGGAGAGATTTGGAATGAGTAACTTTTGCAGGGCACTATTGATATGAAGGGACCCTGACATGAACTTTTTGCTCATCCCAGTCTAACTTTCTAACAAGTTTTCAGGCTTGCGTGGCTGTTAAATTTAGTCGTGCATTTACTTAAGGTCATTCTGCTGTTGGTGCATTAATTCTAATTAATTAATTAAAGTAATTAATCTTTATTTTATTTTAAGTATTTTTTATCATTTAAATGCGAATGCCAGATTTCAGATGTCAGAAAACATTTTCGAACCTCCTGAAAGCTGACCCAATTTTTAAATTTTTGTAAAAATACAAAAGTTCTGCTGCCCTTTCTAGATAAAAAGTCACCTGCATATTGGACATAATTCATACATATTTATAATAATGCCAATGAAGGGAATTTTCTATATCTAAAAATATACTGAAAGAAATATCACCTTTAATCACGGTTGTTTGACAGTTTCATGCATATTTCTAAATAATAAAAGAACCATATGACAGTTTCATGCATATTTCAAAATAATAAAGGAACCATTTCTAAGAGATTCTTTGTAATGCAGTCTTGATTCAATCTTGGTGCCTTGGCATCTTGGTTACAAATGGGACATGATTGGTATGTTCTTCCTACACCTCTAACAATCAGCTATGCATTAATTCAAACTTCAAAACAGGGTTTTTCCACACTTAATTGAAGCATGCATACAGTTGGCCATCGGTTACATATCAATTTAAAGGGACCTAGCGAGCTTTTGAACATGTCTCAAAGTAATTTCTATCACACAAAGCTTCTCTTTCTTTCCAGTTCAGATCGTAAAATTAATAAAAACCCCTAAAATAGAAGTTCACCTGAAGCATACCTGCACACCTATCAAAAATTCTGGCCCATTGGTCTGCTGAAATATGAACATTGCAGGTCTGACAAGATAATGCCACCCAAAATTTCACTTCAGAGAGATTAACCTCATTCAAGTTTAAAGGTAGCTATGGACATCATTTTTTTAGTTATGGAGAAATAGGTTCTGTAAAATATGCGAAGTTCAGTTCATGGTGAAAAGTAGGTCAAATATAAAATTTAATGTCACAGTAAGATTGCAAATAAATGGCTTCCTATTCAAGTTCAATAGTAACTATGGGCATCTCTCTGCCCGTTTTGGAGATATCAGGATCAGAAGTTTTTCAAAGTTCAGTTCAGAGGGAAAAGTAAGTCAAATGTAAAATCAAAGGTCACAGTTATATTGCCAATATATGACTTCTTATTGAAAAATTCAATACTAATTTGGACGTATCTTTGCCAGTTTTGGAGTATTTCACTTTCTATTCTCACCAATGTACATTATGTTGTTGTACTTTTTGATATAGCACAACTCCTAAACTCTATAAAAAACAAAACAAAACAAAAATTAAAAAGACAACACCACCTGTAGGAGTATTTCAAATATAATTTTCACCATTGAACACTGTATTTTTTGATAAAAGGCAACTGCTGAACAAGAGATAACTGTACTGAAATGAGTTTTTCCCATTTTTAACACTTTTTTACATAAAACAAATTAACCCATTTACTTTCATTTTTATATGATCAAATAACAAAAATTTCCAGTATGCTCCATTCTGAGATTCTGAACACCATGAATGATTGAATCTGGGTTTTTAAGCAAAATATTACATGGTTTTCATGTAATCGGTATAATGGTGGAAAAACTAGGCTGAAAAAGTGGAAAAGCAGCATAACTTTTGTCAAAATGGTCCGATCAAGCTGAGTTTAAAACTCGACCTGTATTTTGTTAAGAGTGATCACTCTTGTGAGTTTCAAGACAATAGGCCATCAGTTCCCTTTGATATGTGTTATCAGAGGTGCATACATGCTGAAAAAAGCGTAAAAACAGCATAACTTTTGAAAACATGACATTTGATGAATATTCATCAGTTCTGAAAGTTTTAAGCCAAAAGGTAAAAAGGTTTTCCACTTATTGTGCTATCGGTGAAAGTGCACAGCAACGGTGATGATGGCAACGACGCATCGACAGACACAGGTGACGGGCCCAGGTGACAGCTTTATGTACAGACACATCTGTGTCTGTACATAACAAAATGGATAACAAATTAAAAACATCCTCGAGTCAGTGTTACACTTAATAAACAAGAGAGAGAGAGAGAGAGAGAGAGAGTGAAGATCTGTACATGTGACACAAATATATCAAATTAATCAGGGATTGCAAAATCTGTTTTATCATTTTAGAAAATACCTGTGATGTGTATTTGTGGCCAAGCTGCTGAAGGATGAAGAGGGGGGATTTACCACATCATTGCAAAGACCACTTGGTACTGTCATTTCCATGTTATTTGCATCACTTGCCTGCTGCATGTGTCATGTCCAACAACTACAAGCAAATTGGCTGCTGAGCTCCATGTGCTAGTGCCTGACTGATACCAACCTCATAAAGAAGGGACCAGAGCCTGAAGAGAACATATTAAGTGTTCATTAATGAAGTCCTTGAGAAGTAATGCAACTTTTTGCCAAAACCAAGAAGAGTGCATATTAAGTGTTCATTAATGAAGTTATTGAGAAGTAATGGATTATGCAACTTTTTGCCAAAACAAAGAAGAGTACATACGTATTAAGTGTTCAATAATGAAGTCACTGAGAAGTAACTTTTTGCCAAGTGTTAAGTTCAGAGAACTAGGTGAAGATTCATCTGTATCACATTAAAGCATTTTTGATTGATATTGAGAAAGTAATGTCAAGTTAATGTCAATGTTTCCAAACTCATTTCCCATAAATAAGGATGTCAGCACAATCTTCTGATCTATGATAATGAAAAAACAAGCACTTACAATTTCATTTAAAATAAATTATATCTACGCTACATTACACTTGTGCATTAGCATGTAGCTGATAATTCTTTTCATGACAAGGTACACAATTGGTATTCTCTTCATACAGCAGATAAATTTCAACTGCTGCAAATAAAAGCCAGGGATTTTTTTCAATCACTTAAAACTTTAACTGACCCATATCAAGCATGTTTGGTCTAAAATGCCTAAAGGAAGCAGCATTTCTTATGCAAAATCAGAACCATATTGTCATTATGGAATATCAAGTGGCAGCTTTTAGACTTCTAACTACCTAAGGCAAATAAAAAGTTCCAGTTTATTTGCTTGGGGTGTTTTGCCTTCTTTATGAGCTATCAAAGAATAAGGTTATTTTTAAAGAAATTATGGAAAAGTTATTCTCAGCATACAACATACAAAATCTGACATCCTGCAAGACTCGTGACAGTTAACACATAATAGTACTTATTTAGGGTCATGCAAGCGGAACACAGCTTTTGTTGAAAGGGTGAAAATGGCATACCTACCATCAGGGTCATAACAGGATCATTTTATACCTTTTGTGAATAAAGGACGAATTATGTTCCAAACTGGAATAGATCGTTTTAAATAGAAATACTGAAAATTTCCAGTCCAGTCATTTATTTATCAGGAACATTCTTTGTTTATTATTGAGAATGTTAGAAAGCTTGATGTAAATGTTTAAGAATAAATGTCAAAAGTGGGTGATTAAGAAGAACAAATATGATTAACAGAAGGGGTCTACATAAGAAACCATTGCAAAGATGCCATGAAGTTTATATAGGTGATAATATAATTGTACTACATGGTTCCACAAGCAACCAGAGTCATTCGAAACAATCTGTCCATTAATGGAGTAGCAAAATGAGCCTTCCTTCAGGCTAGGTGGAAACTTAGCCATCAAACAACACATCAAATAGTAGTCTCTCCAGGACCAGTTAGCATTGTACTTATCAGAATAAAATCAAATTATTTTAGAACATTCTGTGATTTCTTAAGACTGATAAAACCAGAGTAAATCAAATGTAGACACATTTGAGAAAGTTTCAGAATAAAGGGACCTAAGTAAACTAATCTCTCCAAAGATTTTACCAAAACAGCCTGCAAGGCTAATAGTACAGTTTCAGCCACTATTTACCTTATACCATACTAAGCAGGGTCTTGTTTTGCTGTAAGGTAGACTTATTGTTGGGCCAATTTATGTTCAGAGGTAGTGAAGTAGGACTTAGGGTCCAGTCATTATTTAAGAGCGCATTCTCAACGAATTAAGCCAGGCTTTACAAAGCCGGTGACCTAAAAATGGCGGACGTACATGAAAGAAAAACCGCCTAATCTTTTAATAGTCTCTCCGCCTCTCACACGCCTCCCCACACGTCGTCCCTGCGGGGTACAGTAATTAAATCTCGGCTCCGAACATGAATATTTCCGTGAATATCTCTGGTGATATTATCTCCGTAGATAGTCGATTCATTGCTGCTCTACGGGTCAAATTATTCCTTTTTCGTCTCTGTTTTCAAAGATAATAGAACAGAAGAGCTTTTTTCCTTCGATCGCCTTCAGCCGCCATGCTTTCTTCATTACGAGTTTAACTGATGAGCATGCGCACTTAATATTTCTCAGGTAGCTTCCGCATGGCGAACGGAGACGCGATTTAATTACTGTACCCCACAGGGACGACGTGTGGGGAGGCGGAGAGACTATTAAAAGATTAGGCGGTTTTTCTTTCATGTACGTCCGCCATTTTTAGGTCACCGGCTTTGTAAAGCCTGGCTTTATTCGTTGAGAATGCGCTCTAAGTTGGAGGGGAAGGAAACTTTATAAACTTCCTGGCATCTTTGCCATGGTTTCTAATGAAGACTCCCTTCTGTTAATCATATTTGTTCTTCTTAATCACCCACTTTTGACATTTATTCTTAAACACAGACATCACGCTTTCTAACATTGGAGGCCCCTGGAATTTTTAAGCGAAAATTAGGGGGGGGGTCTTGAAATTTGAAAATGGGAGATAAGGGGGTCTGATATTCAATTTTTCTCTGACTTAAATGCTTATTTCCCTGACAATTCACTGACCTTGAAAAAAATCATTTTCCCTCATACTTTTCAAGTAAGCTGGTAACCCTGTACAAGTTTTTTTTTTTTTAGAATGAATAAATTCTGTAGTATTTACTATCTATATAGAGTGCGTACAGTGAAGAGAAAAAACAATAATGATAACATTCAAATTTTTTTTGTAAAGCAATTTGCACATGAAAGTTTTTCATTGAATTGCCCACATGAGTGGAGTGTTTTTGATATATTTCTCATGCCATAAGTAAAACATAAATTTTCCACGGTTCATATATATTCTTTATTGAAGGAGGGGGGGCTGAATTTTTTAATTTTTCTATCAATCCATAAGTGGGTTAATGGAAAAATTTCAATGCTGTTGCAGGGGTGGGGCTTGAAATTTTCTTTGGCCCCATTCAGTATATGGGACAAACTAGTCTGAGGGTCAAATATGGCCGACCCACTTGAATACTTTGCCATGAAATATCTATTCAGTGTCTATTAGCAGATTAGAAAGCAAGTTTTGTAGTGGGTCACCATATTTGACCCTGGGACTAGTTAGTCCCCTATTCTGAATGGGACCTTTGGATTATAGGCATTTTCCTCTCCACCCTCCCCTCTCTGACTTAAACAATTACTGGTCCCTTATAATTGTAGCACTAAAGGATAGTCAGCATCATAGGGCAAATGTTAAGCTGCTTATTTAAAGTATGTCTATTAGCTTAAGAAAAAATAAGGCAGTAAGGTTTCCAAATGGACAGACATTAAATGAAATAAAAAACTGTAAGAACTTAAGAAGACATTTTATCAGTTAAAAAATGATGAACAAACAATTCATTGATGACAAGCACAAAATGTTATTTTGGTCAATTTGATGAAATACATTATGCTCAACAACATCATCATAACCAATTTAATGGTGTATAGTAATACTGCTACCCTGGACATTCAGATAATGTAACTAGCATAGGGCTTTATATCCATGAGAGCTTTATACCCATGAGGAGTATAATAAAGAAGCAATTTTTTATGGTGTTCATCAGTAAAGGGGGCACAGCGACAGCTACGATGACCACAGGCACAGGTGATAACTACAGGAGTCTACACACTTATAGGATCAGTCCAATAAAAGGAGATCATTCATGAAAAGAAGGGCTTTCGGACAGAACTCAAGAAAATAAGGAGCTGTTCAGAAAAATATATAACAATTTTAGATCAAAGTTAATGTCCCTGTCCTTGGTTTACTTTTTATTATGTGTAATTTTTTCTCTATAAGGGTATCACTTTAGGTAACATATATTAGCTCAACACTGAAAAGTGCTACCTGGTGGCATATAAACAGAGGCTAACGCTGTTTATAAACAGCATTTATATACTGGTAGAAGTCGTGAAGGTGCGGTAGTTGAAAACTATCTCAATATATTCCTGAGTCTCGTAATGTGACAGATACCACTAATGCTGGCCTAGAAATGAATCCGGATAGTGTGACACCACTTCAAAGTCAAAGATATTGGGTACTTATAAGAATTGCATTACATAGAGACCACTGAGGTATCTATTATTCACAGAACAAAATAATGCCTCCACAGGAAAGGGACCATAATACTTAAATATCATTTAATATCACAGTTACACTTCACATGTTATGTCATTATCTTAAATCAATATCCAATAAGTAATCACCAAAGTAATAAGCAACTTTTGGAGGTCTCAATATTCACCAAGGATTTGAATAACATCAAAGTGTTTAATATGACACAATTTAAGTAATTTTTAAAAGGTGAGAATGAATTCAGTTTGTGTACCAGTTCTTTGATGGGGGTGATTGAATTTTCTCTGGGATGGGTCTACGCCAAGCAAGCCCTGCTACTTATAAACATTTCTGCTCTCTGACAGGTAAAAAAAACATTACATTGGTTGATTTGAGTCGACGTAAAAATATTCAAGTAGGGCAAACAGCCACTAAGCTGGTCATTCAGCTTATCATAAAATCATATAACTGGTTTGAGC
This sequence comes from Lingula anatina, assembly GCF_001039355.2. The sequence goes on along the minus strand of NW_019775608.1, from coordinate 84,833 downwards.
ACTATTGGTTTCAAATGTAAGTGAACCGGCACTGTCTACAGCACCTGTCTCAGGAAAAAAGCATCCCTCATCATCTGTCTAATGTACTGTTAAGCGCATCATGAAAATGATCATACGTGGGGGAAATAAACAGATGGAAATTATGATAATTATGATAACATTACTTTAAATATCAAGTAAAGTTAGTAAAGATTATACACAGCAAGATTTAAAAAGAGGATAAAACATATTTGAAACACCTACACGTGTTAAGAGTAAATTGCAGCTTATCTTGCGTTACTTGGGTAGCACTTCGGGTAAAAGGCAATACTTCCAGTAAGATAGACATTTATGAAAATGACCCAAATAATTTGTTTGTTTTCAAATGTTTTTATTGCTGTATTTCAATCAATTAAACCAAAATGATGTTTCTTTCAAATTAATAAATTAATCTTAATCAAACTGTTTGGCACATTACCCTGCGTGCAGTCAAATTTGGGTCTGTACATAATAACAACAGTCACTGCAATAAAAAATAACCTTGTTTTTTAAAGTTTAAATTACATGCTTAATTCCGTGTCTGGTAAAATAAACTGGGAGAACTTGTTATAAAATTTTGGAAAAGTAATTACATTTCACAACAGTGAATCAGTGCCCCAAGTAGTGAATAATAACTACTTGGGCACTATTACTTATCTCCCTCAAAGGAATGCCCACATTTTATAGAGCAAGGAGAAATTTTTATGTGTAAATACAGGAGACTGTATGATCTCCACCATCTGTTGCAAATTTGTCACAAAGTTGAGAACGTGAGTGGGTTTCTTTTCCCATGGCACTTAAAGACAGAGAGACATCCAAAAATCAATACCTTTTCAGTTGGCTCATGTGATCAATTACAAATTCCATTACATGTCTATAAACTAAGCATATAGCAGATAAGCACTCGGAAATTCCATAAATTGTAAAGTACCAAGTTTTGACAAGTTGAAAATTAAAACATTTGAACATCCATTAGGCATTAAAACTTCTTTTCACATAACCTGGTCTTATAGGTCTATCACATATCACCTTGAGTCTTAAAAATATATGTGTCACACCTGGAACTAATAAACCTATATGTAAACAGGATTACTAAAAACAATGACAAAGTTTTATAGGACACTAACCACCAGAGTCAACATTGCCAAAAGTTCCTATTCATAAGCCCTTGTCACACCTACCCAATATGTAACAGTTGAATGAGGCAGGACTACAGTAATTTTCAAAGAGATTAACAAGAACAAGTAAGGATTACAATGCTTTGCCCAGGGTGACTGTTCAAGGTATTTGTAATAGCATCCCACAGCATGCAGGTGCAAGACAAAAGCCCATACCTATAGTCACTCTACCTGACCCATGTAAAGTCCTATAATCATCTTTAATATGTCTGCTAGAATGGCTTATTACTGGGGACCAAGCTTGAAAGTGTGGGAAAATAGGCCAGGTGTTCTTGAAGGATAACTACCACAAAAAGACTACTTACAATGTGAATAGATAATCCTGGTTAAGTGGCCCTTCTAAGCCCAGTCATTCAGTTGACCAACCCTATTAAAACAATTACCAACTAAAACCTGATGGACCACAATATTTGTACCACAATCTCAGAATCGAATAGAATAGTCCTTTTTTTCTGCTGTTCCCACAGTAATTTTCCTCAGATTTGATAATTATATGCCTTAGCTGGTCTTCTTACATCAGGGGGCATGTATTATTTCTCTACATCAAGTATTATACGTATAAAATTAGATATATAGCTATTCTAAAGCACCTCTGCAGGAATTTGTATACCTCTACATGTGCACTGTATATGGGTATTGTTATAAAATGCTGGTGGGAGATACTGGAAAAAAGACTACAATACGGTTGATGGCCTTCAGTGTAATCTAATGACTCTGCATAGGATGAAAAGCTTGGGTTACTAGTAATAGAAGTAAGTCTCTTTTCTTTAAAGTGGGCTGACTCAATCTTAAATTACATAAAGAGGAGATTGATCATTCACAACATGCAAGGGGAAATTACTATTTTGAAAGGGATTGTCCATGTCTCTAAGCTTCAAAACCTTATGTTTGGACCATAATAATAGAGCCTCATACATCAACCTAGAAAGGTTCTTTTATACATACTGGAGTATATTAGAAAACACAGTATTTAACAGGAAAGTTTTAAGTTGAGATAATTTGGCACACATCAACCGTTCTCTCTCTCTCATTAATAATGCCTTAAATGTTGTACTGAAAATAGTAAATAGATCTGATGAAAAATTATTTTTCTTTTTGTTCTTATTATAAATGGCTTTGCTCTTTTTATTACTATTTTTGGATGATGTCAGCATTCAAAACTTTTTTTTTTTGAAAAATGATGTAACAAAAACAAAAAAAATATACTCATTGCTTTAATCCATGTCTTTTTCAAAATTATAAAAATTATTTTAAAAAACAGACAGGACGAGAAACTTTTATGACAATAAAAGTTATAAATTCCATAAGTTTATTTGTCAAAGAATGTTGCTATTCCACAGGTCTTACAACTTATAAATTCCATAAGCTTATTTGTCAAAGAATGTTAGTATTCCTCACTTCTTTATTCCATGTTATTTTTGCCAATTGTAGTATCTCATTAAACATAAACCATAGGCCACTACCACCATCAGTAATGATTAAAAAAAAAAAAGAAGAAAATAGGCCTGTGTGACTACAATAAAGAAAAATTACCATGATATACTGCAAGGGTCTCAACCAATGTGTAACAGTCGTGGACAGGTCTGTATTTTCCAATTAATGATAGCGCCACCTATCAGAAGAAATAAAACTTATCCTATCCACTTTAGCCCAGGAAAAAATGCACGCAAAACTAGGTTACTGGGATAACTATGAACAGGTTGAAGGTTACAAATGTTTAAAAGTATAACTTTCAGTAAATCAATAGGCCAAACAACATGGATTTGGTTAGTGTAAATCTTATATCAATTATTATTACTGAATATTAAAATCCAAGTTAATTAAAACAGAACATGATTGGCAGGTGGTGGGCTTGGTAATAGATTATTTTAGGCTGCGTTATTTCATGGCATTTACCTGTTTATATGATCAGACAGTATTACTTGTACTCAGGTAAGTTTAAAAAAGTGATAAATGTTTTAATTTTTACACTTAGTTCCTTTGTCTAAATTATTCTCAATTATCTCATGTCACTCCTTAATTAACTACCCAATGTGGCTTTTACTTTATCAATCTATTTAAATGATTTGAAATAAAGTTTTGCTGAATAAAATAAAAATTGTCTGCTTTTCACACCTGTTAACCAAAGGGCCCATTTTCACCAAAACTGGATATCTTTATCCTATGAATAACACTTTCCATTAAATAAAAATGTTATCCTATGGATAGGATAGCAGTCATTTTATCATAAAAAGTTTCATTATTTAGACTTTTACTAATATAACCAGTATTTATTATTTTAATGTTTTATTCAATCACCTCACTTGTTATTCTGAGTAGTGTAGTGTGGTTTTTAAGAAATAAATAATAATAATATTATTATTATGATTATTATTATTATTGCCACTGGATATTGCAATATCAGAGAAAAATATTTAGTGTTTGAAAACATTACCCACAAGATAACTGCCCAGATTGCAACAATTTTATCTAATGGATTGACTTATTCCATCAAAAGCCCAATCCATGCAGTGTTGATGAAACTGGGCACGTACGTTCCAATTTGGCCAAGACGATTGCTACCAAACCTAAGACTAATGGAACTGCGGCTTCAGACTAGTACAGCCATCTATTGACAGTTTCGTATCACGACACTTACCCTTGTAATTTCGTCGGCATTTAACCCAAGCTAAACTAGATATAAAATACATTTAACAGAGGGTTATAATTGGTTATATATCTCCTAAGCACAGAGTTTAAGTAATTTTAATTTAAAAGTAAAACATCAATTGACGGCAATATGAACTTACATTAAAACGTAATGTTTGAGGCAGATGTTAGCTTTGCGAAAGAATTTTCCACATTTACTTGTTAAATAAGAATAATAACCCCGAATATTTTGTGAATATAGCTCAGGATAATCGCTTGCCCCTTCTACATTGGCTTCCACTTGTGCTATATTTTAATTTGCAAATAAATTACTCACCAGTCACCGTACAAAGCCGCCCTTGAAGACAAATTCTTTTTCCTCCAAAGTAAAAGAGCACTCTTTTTAATACAGAGACCATAAATTGCAAAATACTCCACGAGAACTATTTTGACGCCTCTGTCTGTGTTTAGTTATTTGTAATCACGTTATAGGAAAGCCGTTTTACGATAAGGTAAGGTAGGTGTTAGTGACTGTGTGTATGTCACAAGAAATCAGGGCCCGACCTCAACTCTCTGCTGTAGGGCTACCAGCTGCCAAGATGTACGTGGTACTGGTACTAGTGAGCCATTGGTAGCCTAAGGTTTTTGGAAGAATATGCTGGTTTATACCAAGACTTGATTCAGGCACTTGTCCAGTCGCACAAAAGGTGTCAAAATAGACTTGTCCTATTCCAAAATCTTTTTTTTTTTCAATTTGGGGAGGGGAGAGGGGAGTTGTACACTGTTAACAAATAACTTTTTAATGATGTGTGACATGTCTTAAAAATACATCCCTAAATAACATATTTCTGTGAATTTCTTTAGATATTAGACTTTTTTGGAAGGGTACTTGCTACTCTTTATGAACATATCAAAAAATTTTGGTTCTTTGATTCTTTTACAAGCATTTTTCTATACACCAAAAATGGCAAGAACCCTGTTCAGTTCTAAACCTGTATTTGTCATAATCTTGTTAGAATAGGATGGATGTACATGACAAAATTGCCACTTCTGAAATAGTTCCATGGAGAGAGAACAGTGGAAAGCAAGGCGAAAATGAGGATGAAGAACAAGAAGAAGAACCAGAAGAGCTGGTGGGTATACTATACTGTGCAAACAATATTTTCATATATTTTTCCAAAATGTTGTAAAAGATTCTGTAGACAGAAAACACTGTAAGTTGACCCTATAGATGTTTAGATGCCTACGTGTACATGTGTGGAAACACACAAGTTACTGTCCAAAGGGACCCACTATTTTTCCAATCAAAATTTTTATCAGCAAGGCTCTCTTACCTCAAGTTCTTTTGCCTTTCAGCTTGGGTGGACAGTGTGACTATGCAGGATCAGAGAATTTTTCAAACTGAAACTAGTCTATTTTGTATTCTGGTGAATTTTCCAAAGTGAAAAAATTACTTCAGCAGAAAATATGTCAAAATAATTAACGATGACAAAATTTTAAGGTTGATATTGTATTTTAGTATTATTTCAACAATTTTACTGACATGTCACAGGCTCTTACACAGCCTATTATATAAACAGATTAAGCAAACATTGGACAACAAGGTTGTAAAACACCAGACGTGTTCCATAACAATTGTGAAACCTTTTACCCATCAAGCTGATTTTAACTGCATCTGCATTTTTACCAAATTAAGCAACTCAGCAACTGAGCAAATTTGAGGTAAAAAAAAAAAGTACTTTTTAGCACTTTAGGACAAGCCTTGAACATCACCAAAATACACAAATACTAGTACATGCAGATAGCACAAAAGATTAAATAACTTGGAAAATAACCCAACCATGTTGGCTTTTAAATTAACCTTCCTTTTTACCAAAAAAAGCAATTGGGCAAATATAAAGCAAATAATATAATTTGTTACTTAGACAGTAAAGAAAAGATGTGTCTGATGGCAACAACAAATATATGGACAGATACAGTGATCAGAATATATGCAAACAGCCTTGTAGTTTTGTGATTGATTCTAAACCTAATATTTCCAGGCAGCCATAAAGGAAGAATTGTCTCACATGCCATTTGAAGAATTGCAAAAACTCAAAGAAAGACTGGGGTCAAAACTGTAAGTCAGTGATATTTAATTACTAATAGTGTAACTCTGTCCAGCATTTGGGAAAGAAAAAAGAGGGAGGTACCAGTTATAATGTGAAAAAAAAATGTCTGAAAATGTATAGTATAGCAAACAAGGAAAAATATGGTAATTACCCCAAAACCACGTGAATTAATTATTATAAAAGGAGTCAGAAAGTAAACTGTTTTTATTGTGTGAAAAAGATAAATATCCAAAAAGTAGGGAGATTGAACATTCTAAGCATTTTCAATTAAAATTTAGTAATTACCATAGACACTAATGAATGTGTTAACACTACTCAGTGACCTATCCTTTACAATGTGGAGAAGTGCAGGAATATGCATTGGGTACCCATTAACATGATCTAATTTTATTTGTTGCTATCTGAATTTTATGAAGATCTTTTGTCAAGCAATATTTGTTTCGTAGGTTTGTAAGTTGATATAAAATTAGTTGTTGCTGTTTATTGGAAAAATGTGTTTCATTATTAGAGTGTATAAATAAAAATAATAATTTATAATTCAGGTACAAAAAGGCCTTGCATGGGAAAGCTAAAAAGAAAGAAAATGGAAAGAAAAAATTTAAAAGGGAAAACAAAAACAGGTATATTGTTCAGTCCTTGACTCTTAATTAATAAGACTGAAGTATAATTTTCAAGATGAAATTGCTTCTTTATTATAAATCAGTTGTTGACAATGTTAATGCAATTATTGCTGGTACATTTTATTAAGTAGGTAAGTCAAACCCATTGGCCTTATTATCCTGAACAAACAAATCAAGCTATAATATTTTCCAGGCCTATGGAAATGTCAGCCAAGAAACCTGTTGGCAGATTCAGGGAAATTGTTTCTGTAAAGAAGAAGGTTTGAACATGTTTATAGCTTTTATATTAAAAGTTTGGTATTGTTAATGTACATTTTAGGTTTGCTTGTTTTTACTGAACCAAGATGTTTAAGTCAGTGACCACATGCACCTATTTTTTATTATGTCTGTATAAGATTCAAAAGTCCTTTTTTATATTTACCAGAACAAAATACATGTAGAAATCGATAACCAGGTCCACAATTTTTTTAAAAGAATATTTTTAAAAGATTTTTCGTCAGTCAAATATTTTAAAAGATTTTTTCTTAAATAAAAATTTTAAAAAGATTTTTTACTGAAATATATATATATATATATATATATATATATATATATATATATATATATATATATATATATATATATATATAAACCCTTAATAAAAAAATTGACTTGTGTTTCATAACTGCAGATAAACAGAGATCCGAGGTTTGATGATCTTTCAGGAGAATACAGTCAAACCATATTTCACCAAACATATTCATTTCTGGATGATTTGAAATCAAGAGAAAAAAATGTAAGTCGAATTTGAAATTTGTTATGTGATTGAGATCAAACAACGGGGGAAAATTGGAATTGTTAAATGGAAAATTTTATCTTGTTATTGCACATATCGATGTGGTAATGTGTCATGAAATTTGAAATTTGTACAGAAGAAACTGATTTAAATAAGGAAAATATTGTTTTGGTCAAAGTTCATTAAATGGGAGGTGCTGAGAACTTCCAGACATTGTATTCTTTGAAATTCTGTTGTTTTGGACCAGAGTGTCTGTTCCTGGCTTGGCACCTTATGTTACCTCAAAATTCAAGAGCCCAAAAAACTCCAGATGGCCGATTTTAAGATCTTTTGAAGTTTATGAGGTGTTGGAAATTCAAGGCACATTACCATATTTAATTTGTCCATTTCAACAATTATTGCTTAAAAGGTGCATTAGAAGTTGAATTTTTGCAAGAAAACCCAACCAAATACCACCATATAGTAGCAAATAGTATATAATATATAGAAAAATACCAAAGGACATCAACATATTCCCCAGGAAAATGATGTATGAATGGATAGTTTCTGCTTTCTCTCTGTGCTATATAAATCTCACAGCAGCCACATTTGAAAAAGTTTGCATTCATATGTGGGAGGGAGAGAGAGAAAAGATTTTGCAATGCACATTCAGTACTGTGCCATTAAGGGGACTTTTACAAAATGAAGGGACAGATAAATAAATCAATTTCTGACCATTAATTTTTTTGAAGATGCAGTTTAAAACTTTTTGTCACTCCACAAGGAATAAATTTGGTTTATGACTTGGCATGTTGATGTTTAGTCATTTATAAACTAGTAGAAGTGGTTTATATCAGTGTATGAAATGGCCGCCAGCCCGCCAGCCCGAGGCTGGTAACTTTCAGGCCGGGTGGGTAAGATTTACAAATTACCCGCCCGACGGTCTGGCTATTTTTACAGCCTATTTTCACCTTTTATTTTGTCTATGTTCACAAGCGATTTCAGCAAAATATCAAATCAACTCACTGTTTTCACCCACTATCATAGAAGCAATTAAAGAACTAACCATAGCTTGCAATCGAACGCTCGTATCGAAAATTAACCAACAGTCTCCCTCTCAGTGGCCTCGTTTTCAAAGTTCCGTCTGTGTGATATGAAGTTGAAAGACAATTTGAAACGAGGCACGTTGTTCTAAACCAGCTTCAGTGCACAGCAGATAACATTACGTCATTGTTTTGTGTAGAGGAGATACCGCGAGTAGCAATTTGTAGGTTGAGGTTAATAAAAATGTGAAAGTATAAAAAGTTATGATATTGATTAAATAGACTTACAGGTACATGAAGTGCTTATAATCAGCAGTAATGAAGGCAAATTAAAGGAGAATTTTACAAAAAATTTGAATCCAAAAATTATGAGTGAACGTACGAGTTTTCACTGTGCGTCAGATGTAGTTCTTTTCCCACGTGCTTTCATCTTGGGCTGTCAAAAATGAAAAAAAAATTCTATCAAGTCCGATAGAGAAGTTCACAAAAGAAAAACAATTGAGGGAAGAAATAAAAATAAGAAAGATTACGACAGAACCAAACGAAAGAGAACAAATTGGGACCCATGGAAAGGTGACTTCGATTTGCAATGAGTCGAGCGGCAACATTTTTTGTAAAACCGTAACTCGAAAGTATCACGCATTGCGACCGAGCGCAAGCATCTTGATCCAATAACTCGCCCATACTCGCCCCATATAATATATTGTAGCCTCTGTGTGATATAGCTATTCTCAATAAGCGATGCTTTCGAGATACGAGGCCCTGCAGAACTGTCTATGGGCCATTAGCGTGCAGAACCGTTCCCAACCGCTTTAANCTCAGTGTTACACTTAATAAACGAGAGAGAGAGAGAGAGAGAGAGAGAGAGAGTGAAGGTCTGTACATGTGACACATAAATATATCAAATTAATCAGGGATTGCAAAATCTGTTTTATCATTTTAGAAAATACCTGTGATGTATTTGTGGCCAAGCTGCTGAAGGATGAAGAGGGGGGTTTACCACATCATTGCAAAGACCACTTGGTACTGTCATTTACATGTTATTTGCATCACTTGCCTGCTGCATGTGTCATGTCCAACAACTACAAGCAAATTGGCTGCTGAGCTCCATGTGCTAGTGCCTGGCTGATACCAACCTCATAAAGAAGGGACCAGAGCCTGAAGAGAACATATTAAGTGTTCATTAATAAAGTCCTTGAGAAGTAATGCAACTTTTTGCCAAAACCAAGAAGAGTGCACATTAGTGTTCATTAATGAAGTTATTGAAAAGTAATGCAACTTTTTGCCAAAACAAAGAAGAGTACATATTAAGTGGTCAATAATGAAGTCATTGAGAAGTTACTTTTTGCCAAGTGTTAAGTTCAGAGAACTAGGTGAAAATTTCATCTGTATCACATTAAAGTATTTTTGATTGATATTGAGAAAGTAATGTCAAGTTAATGTCAATGTTTCCAAACTCATTTCCCATAAATAAGGATGTCAGCACAATCTTCTGATCTATGATAATGAAAAAACAAGCACTTACAATTTCATTTAAAATAAATTATATCTACGCTACATTACACTTGTGCATTAGCATGTAGCTGATAATTCTTTTCATGACAAGGTACACAATTGGTATTCTCTTCATACAGCAGATAAATTTCAACTGCTGCAAATAAAAGCCAGGGATTTTTTTCAATCACTTAAAACTTCAACTGACCCATATCAAGCATGTTTGGTCTAAAATGCCTAAAGGAAGCAGCATTTCTTATGCAAAATCAGAACCATATTGTCATTTGGAATATCAAGTGGCAGCTTTTAGACTTCTTACTACCTAAGGCAAATAAAAAGTTCCAGTTTATTTGCTTGGGGTGTTTTGCCTTCTTTATCAGCTATCAAAGAATAAGGTTATCTTTAAAGAAATTATGGAAAAGTTATTCTTAGCATACAACATACAAAATCTGACATCCTGCAAGACTCGTGACAGTTAACATATAATAGTACTTATTTAGGGTCATACTAGCGGAACACAGCTTTTGTTGAAAGGGGGGAAAATGGCATACCTACCATCAGGGTCATAACAGGATCATTTTATACCTTTTGTGAATAAAGGACGAATTATGTTCCAAACTGGAATAGATCGTTTTAAATAGAAATACTGAAAATTTCCAGTCCAGTCACTTATTTATCAGGAACATTCTTTGTTTATTATTGAGAATGTTAGAAAGCTTGATGTAAATGTTTAAGAATAAATGTCAAAAGTGGGTGATTAAGAAGAACAAATATGATTAACAGAAGGGGTTTTCATAAGCAACCATGGCAAAGATGCCAAGAAGTTTATATAGGTGATAATATAATTGTACTACATGGTTCCACAAGCAACCAGAGTCATTCGAAACAATCTGTCCATTAATGGAGTAGCAAAATGAGCCTTCCTTCAGGCTAGGTGGAAACTTAGCCATCAAACAACACATCAAATAGTAGTCTCTCCAGGACCAGTTAGCATTGTACTTATCAGAATAAAATCAAATTATTTTAGAACATTCTGTGATTTCTTAAGACTGATAAAACCAGAGTAAATCAAATGTAGACACATTTGAGAAAGTTTCAGAATAAAGGGACCTAAGTAAACTAATCTCTCCAAAGATTTTACCAAAACAGCCTGCAAGGCTAATAGTACAGTTTCAGCCACTATTTACCTTATACCATTCTAAGCAGGGTCTTGTTTTGCTGTAAGGTAGACTTATTGTTGGTCCAATTTATGTTCAGAGGTAGTGAAGTAGGACTTAGGGACCAGTCATTATTTAAGTTGGAGGGGAAGGAAACTTGATAATCTTCCTGGCATCTTTGCCATGGTTTCTAATGAAGACCCCCTTCTGTTAATCATATTTGTTCTTCTTAATCACCCACTATTGACATTTATTCTTAAACACAGACATCAAGCTTTCTAACATTGGAGGTCCCTGGAATTTTTAAGCGAAAATTAGGGGGGTCTTGAAATTTGAAAATGGGAGATAAGGGGGTTTGATATTCAATTTTCTCTGACTTAAATGCTTATTTCCCTGACAATTCACCGACCTTGAAAAAAATCATTTTCCCTCATTTTCAAGTAAGCTGGTAACCCTGTACAAGTTTTCTTTTTTTTTTAGAATGAATAAATTCTGTAGTATTTACTATCTATATAGAGTGCGTACAGTGAAGAGAAAAAACAATAATGATAACATTCAAAATTTTTTTTGTAAACCCATTCAATTTGCACATGAAGTTTTTTCATTGAATTGCCCACATGAGTGAAGTGTTTTTGATATATTTCTCATGCCATAAGTAAAACATAAATTTTCCACGGTTCATATATATTCTTTATTGAAGGAGGGGGGGGGGGCTGAATTTTTAAATTTTTCTATCAATCCATAAGTGGGTTAATGGAAAAATTTCAATGCTGTTACAGGGGTGGGGCTTGAAATTTTCTTTGGCCCCATTCAGTATATGGGACTAACTAGTCTGAGGGTCAAATATGGCCGACCCACTTGAATACTTCGCCATGAAATCTCTATTCAGTGTCTATTAGCAGATTAGAAAGCAAGTTTTGTAGTGGGTCACCATATTTGACCCTGGGACTAGTTAGTCCCCTATTCTGAATGGGACCTTTGGATTACAGGCATTTTCCTCTCCACCCTCCCCTCTCTGACTTAAACAATTACTGGTCCCTTATAATTGTAGCACTAAAGGATAGTCAGCATCATAGGGCAAATGTTAAGCTGCTTATTTAAAGTATGTCTATTAGCTTAAGAAAAAATAAGGCAGTAAGGTTTCCAAATGGGCAGACATTAAATGAAATAAAAAACTGTAAGAACTTAAGAAGACATCTTATCAGTTAAAAAATGATGAACCAACAATTCATTGATGACAAGCACAAAATGTTATTTTGGTCAATTTGATGAAATACATTATGCTCAACAACATCATCATAACCAATTTAATGGTGTATAGTAATACTGCTACCCTGGACATTCAGATAATGTAACTAGCATAGGGCTTTATATCCATGAGAGCTTTATACCCATGAGGAGTATAATACGGAAAGAAGCAATTTTTTATGGTGTTCATCAGTAAAGGGGGCACAGCGACAGCTACGATGACCACAGGCACAGGTGATAACTACAGGAGTCTACACACTTATAGGATCAGTCCAATAAAAGGAGATCATTCATGAAAAGAAGGGCTTTTGGACAGAACTCAAGAAAATAAGGAGCTGTTCAGAAAAATATATAACAATTTTAGATCAAAGTTAATGTCCTTGTCCTTGGTTTACTTTTTATTATGTGTAATTTTTTCTCTAAAAGGGTATCACTTTAGGTAACATGAATTAGCTCAACACTGGAAAGTGCTACCTGGTGGCATATAAACAGAGGCTGACGCTGTTTATAAACAGCATTTATGTACTGGTAGCAGTCGTGAAGGTGCGGTAGTTGAAAACTATCTCAATATATTCCTGAGTCTCGTAATGTGACAGATACCACTAATGCTGGCCTAGAAATGAATCCGGACAGTGTGACACCACTTCAAAGTCAAAGATATTGGGTACTTAAGAATTGCATTACATAGAGACCACTGAGGTATCTATTATTCACAGAACAAAATAATGCCTCCACAGGAAAGGGACCATTCTACTTAAATATCATTTAATATCACAGTTACACTTCACATGTTATGTCATTATCTTAAATCAATAACCAATAAGTAATCACCAAAGTAATAAGCAACTTTTGGAGGTCTCAATATTCACTCAAGGATTTGAATAACATCAATGTGTTTAATATAACACAATTTAAGTAATTTTTTAAAGGTGACAATGAATTCAGTTTGTGTACCAGTTGGTATTCTTTGATGGGGGTGATTGAATTTTCTCTGGGATGGGTCTACGCCAAGCAAGCCCTGCTACTTATAAACATTTCTGCTCTCAGACAGGTAAAAAAAAACATTGCATTGGTTGATTTGAGTTGACGTAAAAATATTCAAGTGGGGCAAACAGCCACAAAGCTGGTCATTCAGCTTATCATATGATCATATAACTGGTTTGAGCACTATTGGTTTCAAATGTAAGTGAACCAGCACTGTTTACAGCACCTGTCTCAGGAAAAAAGCATCCCTCATCATCTGTCTAATGTACTGTTAAGCGCATCATGAAAATGATCATACGTGGGGGAAATAAACAGATGGAAATTATGATAATTATGATAACATTACTTTAAATATCAAGTAAAGTTAGTAAAGATTATACACAGCAAGATTTAAAAAGAGGATAAAACATATTTGAAACATCTACAGGTGTTAAGAGTTAATTGCGAGCTTATCTTGCGTTACTTGGGTAGCACTTTGGGTAGAAGGCAATACTTCCAGTAAGATAGACGTTTATGAAAATGGCCCAAACAATTTGTTTGTTTTCAAATGTTTTTATTGCTGTATTTCAATCAATTAAACCAAAATGATGTTTCTTTCAAATTAATTAATTAATCTGAATCAAACTGTTTGGCACATAACCCTGCGTGCAGTCAAATCTGTGTCTGTACATAATAACAACAGACACTGCAATTAAAAATAACCTTGTTTTTTAAAGTTTAAATTACATGCTTAATTCCGTGTCTGGTAAAATAAACTGGGAGAACTTGTTATAAAAATTTGGAAAAGTAATTACATTTCACAACAATGAATCAGTGCCCCAAGTAGTGAATAATAACTACTTGGGCACTATTACTTATCTCCCTCAAAGGAATGCCCACATTTTATAGAGCAAGGAGAAATTTTTATGTGTAAATACAGGAGACTATATGATCTCCACCATCTGTTGCAAATTTGTCACAAAGTTGAGAACGTGAGTGGGTTTCTTTTCCCATGGCACTTAAAGACAGAGAGACATCCAAAAATCAATACCTTTTCAGTTGGCTCTTGTGATCAATTACAAATTCCATTACATGTCTATAAACTAAGCATATAGCAGATAAGCGCTCGGAAATTCCATAAATTATAAAGTACCAAGTTTCGACAAGTTGAAAATTAAAACATTTGAACATCCATTAGGCATTAAAACTTCTTTTCACATAACCTGGTCTTATAGGTCTATACGCATATCACCTTGAGTCTTAAAAATATATGTGTCACACCTGGAACTAATAAACCTATATGTAAACAGGATTACTAAAAACAATGACAAAGTTTTATAGGACACTAACCACCAGAGTCAACATTGCCAAAAGTTCCTGTTCATAAGCCCTTGTCACACCTACCCAATATGTAACAGTTGAATGAGGCAGGACTACAGCAATTTTCAAAGAGATTAACAAGAACAAGTAAGGATTACAATGCTTTGCCCAGGGTGACTGTTCAAGGTATTTGTAATAGCATCCCACAGCATGCAGGTGCAAGACAAAAGCCCATACCTATAGTCACTCTACCTGACCCATGTAAAGTCCTATAATCATCTTTAATATGTCTGCTAGAATGGCTTATTACTGGGGACCAAGCTTGAAAGTGTGGGAAAATAGGCCAGGTGTTCTTCAAGGGTAACTACCACAAAAAGACTACTTACAATGTGAATAGATAATCCTGGTTAAGTGGCCCTTCTAAGCCCAGTCATTCAGTTGACCAACCCTATTAAAACAATTACCAACTAAAACCTGATGGACCACAATATTTGTACCACAATCTCAGAATCGAATAGAATAGTCCTTTTTTTCTGCTGTTCCCACAGTAATTTTCCTCAGATTTGATAATTATATGCCTAAGCTGGTCTTCTTACATCAGGGGGCATGTATTATTTCTCTAGATCAAGTATTATACGTATAAAATTAGATATATAGCTATTCTAAAGCACCTCTGCAGGAATTTGTATACCTCTACATGTGCACTGTATATGGGTATTGTTATAAAATGCTGGTGGGAGATACTGGAAAAAAGACTACAATACGGTTGATGGCCTTCAGTGTAATCTAATGACTCTGCATAGGATGAAAAGCTTGGGTTACTAGTAATAGAAGTAAGTCTCTTTTCTTTAAAGTGGGCTGACTCAATCTTAAATTACATAAAGAGGAGATTGATCATTCACAACATGCAAGGGGAAATTACTATTTTGAAAGGGATTGTCCATGTCTCTAAGCTTCAAAACCTTATGTTTGGACCATAATAATAGAGCCTCATACATCAACCTAGAAAGGTTCTTTTATACATACTGGAGTATATTAGAAAACACAGTATTTAAAAGGAAAGTTTTCAGTTAAGATAATTTGGCACACATCAACCGTTCTCTCTCTCTCTCTCTCTCTCTCTCTCTCTCTCTCTCTCTCTCTCTCTCTCATTAAAAATGCCTTAAATGTTTTACTGAAAATAGTAAATAGATCTGATGAAAAATAATTTTTCTTTTTGTTCTTATTATAAATGGCTTTGCTCTTTTTATTACTATTTTGGGATGACGTCAGCATTCAAAACTTTTTTTTTTTTGAAAAATGATGTAACAAAAACAAAAAAAATATACTCATTGCTTTAATCCATGTCTTTTTCAAAATTATAAAAATTATTTTAAAAAACAGACAGGACGACAAACTTTTATGACAATAAAAGTTATAAATTCCATAAGTTTATTTGTCAAAGAATGTTGCTATTCCACAGGTCTTACAACTGATAAATTAATTCCATAAGCTTATTTGTCAAAGAATGTTAGTATTCCTCACTTCTTTATTCCATGTTATTTTTGCCAATTGTAGTATCTCATTAAACTTAAACCATAGGCCACTACCACCATCAGTAATGATTAAAATAAAGAAAATAGGCCTGTGTGACTACAATAAAGAAAAATTACCATGATATACTGCAAGGGTCTCAACCAATGTGTAACAGTCGTGGACAGGTCTGTATTTTCCAATTAATGATAGCGCCACCTATCAGAAGAAATAAAACTTATCCTATCCACTTTAGCACAGGAAAAAATGCACGCAAAACTAGGTTACTGGGATAACTATGAACAGGTTGAAGGTTACAAATTTTTAAAAGTATAACTTTCAGTAAATCAATAGGCCAAACAACATGGATTTGGTTAGTGTAAATCTTATATCAATTATTATTACTGAATATTAAAATCCAAGTTAATTAAAACAGAACATGATTGGCAGGTGGTGGGCTTGGTATTAGATTATTTTAGGCTGCATTATTTCATGGCATTTACCTGTTTATATGATCAGACAGTATTACTTGTACTCAGGTAAGTTTAAAAAAGTGGTAAATGTTTTAATTTTTACACTTTGTTCCTTTATCTAAATTATTCTCAATTATCTCATGTCACCCCTTAATTAACTACCCAATGTGGCTTTTACTTTATCAATCTATTTAAATGATTTGAAAAAAAGTTTTGCTGAATAAAATAAAAATTGTCTGCTTTTCACACCTGTTAACCATAGAGCCCATTTTCACCAAAACTGGATATCTTTATCCTATGAATAGCACTTTCCATTAAATAAAAATGTTATCCTATGGACAGGATAGCAGTCATTTTATCATAAAAAGTTTCATTATTTAGACTTTTACTATTATAACCAGTATTTATCATTTTAATGTTTTATTCGATCACCTCAGTGTTTAGTATTTGTGTAATCACTTGTAATTCTGAGTAGTGTAGTGTGGTTTTTTAGAAATAAATAATAATATTATTATTGTTATTATTATTATTGCCACTGGATATTGCAATATCAGAGAAAAATATTTAGTGTTTGAAAATATTACCCACAAGATAACTGCCCAGATTGCAACAATTTTATCTAATGGATAGACTTATTCCATCAAAAGCCCAATCCATGCAGTGTTGATGAAACTGGGCACGTACGTTCCAATTTGGGCAAGACGAGTGCCCCCAAACCTAAGACTAATTGGAACTGCGGCTTCAGACTAGTACGGCCATCTATTGACAGTTTCGTATCACAACACTTACCCTTGTAATTTCGTCGGCATTTAACCCAAGCTTAACTAGATATAAAATACATTTAACAGAGGGTTATGATTGGTTATATATCTCCTAAGCACAGAGTTTAAGTAAATCTAATTCAAAAGTAAAACCACAATTGACGGCAATATGAACTTAAAATAAAACGTAATGTTTGAGGCAGATGTCAGCTTTGCGAAAGAATTTTCCACATTTACTTGTTAAATAAGAGGGCCCAAATAAGAATAATAACCCCAGATATTTTGTGAATATAGCTCAAGATAATCGCTTGCCCCTTCTACATTGGCTTCCACTTGTGCTATAGTTTAATTTGCAAAAAAATTACTCACCAGTCACCGTACAAAGCCGCCCTTGAAGACAAATTCTTTTTCCTCCAAAGTAAAAGAGCACTCTTTTTAATACAGAGATCATAAATTGCAAAATACTCCACGAGAGCATGTGAACTATTTTAACGCCTCTGTCTGTGTTTAGTTATTTGTAATCACGTTATAGGAAAGCCGTTTTACGATAAGGTAAGGTAGGTGTTAGTGACTGTGTGTATGTCGCAAGAAATCAGGGCCCGCTGCAGGGCTACCAGCTGCCAAGATGTACGTGGTACTGGTACTAGTGAGCCATTGGTAGCCCAAGGTTTTTGGAAGAATATGCTGGTTTATACCAGGACTTGATTCAGGCACTTGCCCAGTCGCACAAAAGGTGTCAAAATAGACTTGTCCTATTCCAAAATCTTTTTTTTTTTTTCAAGTTGTACACTGTTAACAAATAACTTTTTAATGATGTGTGTTGGGGGGGGGGGGGGGGGCAAAAACTGTTTTGCGGCATTACTTTCCACCAGCACCATCTTTTCTAAATGAATTTGTGTGTTGACTTTGAGCAATGTCTGCGCTACTCAGATAAATTAATTTGGCAATGCATAAACTAATTTTAAGATTTTTTTACATGAAAATTTATGCCTTCCAAATATTATGAGAGCTGAGGTTATTGCCTAAGTGAAAATTTGCTGAAGTGTCATTGGTTGTAGAACTAAAGGTTTATTTAAAAAAGATGAAAAAAATAAGCTAGTATACTTCCATAGTAATTTTTTTGAATAGCAGATGCACTGATCAAACTAATTAAGTGACCACATAACTTAATTTTGATAAGCATTAAAAATCAAAGAGTTACAGGGAGGGGGAATACTGCAAAAGTACCCAAAAGCTTTTATGATGTTGACCTAATTTTACTGTGTTGGTTTTTACGTCCCCGTAATTGCAAATAATGGAATATCATGATACTTTTAAGGTAAGGTATACCTTTATACCTGTTACATAAATAAATTTTCCTCTTGCGTCATCTGACACGTCTGAAGAATTGCACAGAAATTGTAACAAGTGCTTTTTACTAGATAATACGGTAGATCATCATTAATACTGCAGTGCTGATTTGGGCATACAGGGTGTTTTTAACAGTCAGTTTAAATATATGTCTGAACAAAAAATGCAGCACAATCAACAAATTGGAGACAGAAATTGTTTCAAATGGTTGAAATATCTTGGAAACATCTATAAAATTGTAGGTAGCCTGATCAGGCCACTGGTAGGAAGGCACTGGAAGCCAGACCTAGTAGTCTACTAACCCGGCTAGCGGGCTTAGCTACCATTAATATCGAGTGCTGGATATCTTAACGTGATAATGTACATGTAGCATTCCATGTACATGTAGCACTCTTATCAGGCTTGTAGCTTGCAATTTCAAAGGGGACCATTTACTATGAATCTCTCAAGTGCTTTACTTTTAATTTGTTATAAGAGATAAATAAAAATAAGTTTAAAAGGTTTGCCAGACTTAAAAATACATCCCTAAATAACATATTTCTGTGAATTTCTTTAGATGTTAGACTCTTTTGGAGGGGTACTTGCTACTCTTTGTTTTACAAGCATTTTTCTATACACCAAAATTGGCAAGAACCCTGTTCAGTTCTAAACCTATTTGTCATAATCTTGTTAGAATAGGATGGATGTACACGACAAAATTGCCACTTCTGAAATAGTGCCATGGAGAGAGAACAGTGGAAAGCAAGGCGAAAATGAGGATGAAGAACAAGAAGAAGAACCAGAAGAGCTGGTGGGTATACGATACTGTCCAAACAATATTTTCATATATTTTTCCAAAATGTTGTAAAAGATTCTGTAGACAGCCCGTTTAGATGCCTACGTGTACATGTGTGGAAACACACAAGTAACTGTCCAAAGGGACCCACTATTTTTCCAATCAAGATTGTTATCAGCAAGGCTCTCTTACCTCAAGTTCTTTTGCCTTTCAGCTTGGGTGGACAATGTGACTATGCACGATGAGAGAATTTTTCAAACTGAAACTAGTCTATTTTGTATTCTGGTGAACTTTCCAAAGTGAAAAAATTACTTCAGCAGAAAATATGTCAAAATAATTAACGATGACAAAATTTTAAGGTTGATATTGTATTTTAGTATTATTTCAACAATTTTACTGACATGTCACAGGCTCTTACACAGCCTATTATATAAACAGATTAAGCAAACATTGGACAACAAGGTTGTAAAACACCAGAAGTGTTCCATAACAATTGTGAAACCTTTTACCTATCAAGCTGATTTTAACTGCATCTGCATTTTTACCAAATTAAGCAACTCGGCAACTGAGCAAATTTGAAGTAAAAAAAGTACTTTTTGGCACTTGGACAAGCCTTGAACATCACCAAAATACACAAATACTAGTACATGCAGATAGCACAAAAGATTAAATGACTTGGAAAAGAACCCAACCATGTTGGCTTTTAAACCAACCTTCCTTTTTACCAAAAAAAGCAATTGGGCAAATATAAAGCAAATAATATAATTTGTTACTTACTCAGTAAAGAAAAGATGTGTCTGATGGCAACAACGAATATATGGACAGATACAGTGGTCAGAATATATGCAAACAGCCTTGTAGTTTTGTGATTGATTCTAAACCTAATATTTCCAGGCAGCCATAAAAGAAGAATTGTCTCACATGCCATTTGAAGAATTGCAAAAACTCAAAGAAAGACTGGGGTCAAAACTGTAAGTCAGTGATATTTAATTACTAATAGTGTAACTCTGTCCAGAATTTGAGAAAGAAAAAAGAGGGAGACACCAGTTATAATGTGAAAAAAGATGTTTGAAAATGTATAGTATAGCAAACAAGGAAAAATATGGTAATTACCCCAAAAATGTGAACCACATGAATTAATTATTATAAAAGGAGTCAGAAAGTTAACTGTTTTTATTGTGTGAAAAAGATAAATATCCAAAAAGTAGGGAGATTGAACATTCTAAGCATTTTCAATTAAAATTTAGTAAGTACCATAGACACTAATGACTATCACTACTCAGTGACCTATCCTTTACAATGTGGAGAAGTGCAGGAATATGTATTGGGTACTCATTGATATGATCTAATTTTATTTGTTGCTATCTCAATTTTATGAAGATCTCTTGTCAAGCAATATTTGTTTTGTAGGTTTGTAAGTTGATATAAAATTAGTTGTTGCTGTTTATTGGAAAAATGTGTTTCATTATTAGAGTGTATAAATAAAAATAATAATTTATAATTCAGGTACAAAAAGGCCTTGCATGGGAAAGCTAAAAAGAAAGAAAATGGAAAGAAAAAATTTAAAAGGGAAAACAAAAACAGGTATATTGTTCAGTCCTTGACTCTTAATTAATAAGACTGAAGTATAATTTTCAAGATGAAATTGCTTCTTTATTATAAATCAGTTGTTGACAATGTTAATGCAATTATTGCTGGTACATTTTATTAAGTAGGTAAGTCAAACCCATTGGCCTTATTATCCTGAACAAACTGAAATCAATCTATAATATTTTCCAGGCCTATGGAAATGTCAGCCAAGAAACCTGTTGGCAGATTCAGGGAAATTGTTTCTGTAAAGAAGAAGGTTTGAACATGTTTATAGCTTTTATATTAAAAGTTTGGTAATGTTAATGTACATTTTAGGTTTGCTTGTTTTTACTGAACCAAGATGTTTAAGTCAGTGACCACATGCACCTATTTTTTATTATGTCTGTATACGATTCAAAAGTCCTTTTTTATATTTACCAGAACAAAATACATGTAGAAATCGATAACCAGGTCCACAATTTTTTTAAAAGAATATTTTTAAAAGATTTTTTCATCAGTCAAATATTTTAAAAGATTTTTTCTTAAATAAAAATTTTAAAAAGATTTTTTTACTGATATATATATATATATATAAACCCTTAATAAAAAAATTGACTTGTGTTTCATAACTGCAGATAAACAGAGATCCGAGGTTTGATGATCTTTCAGGAGAATACAGTCAAACCATATTTCACCAAACATATTCATTTCTGGATGATTTGAAATCAAGAGAAAAAAATGTAAGTCAAATTTGAAATTTGTTATGTGATTGAGATCAAACAGCAGGGGAAAATTGGAATTGTTAAATGGAAAATTTTATCTTGTTATTGCACATATCAATATGGTAATGTGTCATGAAATTTGTACAGAAGAAACTGATTTAAATAAGGAAAATATTGTTTTGGTCAAAGTTCATTAAATGGGAGGTGCTGAGAACTTCCAGACATTGTATTCTTTGAAATTCTGTTGTTTTGGACCAGAGTGTCTGTTCCTGGCTTGGCACCTTATGTTACCTCAAAATTCAAGAGCCCAAAAAACTCTAGATGGCCGATTTTAAGATCATTTGAAGTTTATGAGGTGTTGGAAATTCAAGGCACATTACCATATTTAATTTGTCCATTTCAACAATTATTGCTTAAAAGGTGCATTAGAAGTTGAATTTTTGCAAGAAAACCCAACCAAATACCACCATATAGTAGCAAATAGTATAACTTAGAAAAATACCAAAGGACATCAACATATTCCCCAGGAAAATGATGTATGAATGGATAGTTTCTGCTATTTCTCTGTGCTATATAAATCTCACAGCAGCCACATTTGAAAAAGTTTGCATTGTGCATGCAGCTACATTCATATGTGGGAGGGAGAGAGAGAAAAGATTTTGCAATGCACATTCAGTACTGTGCCATTAAGGGGAATTTTTACAAAATGAAGGGACAGATAAATAAATCAATTTCTGACCATTAATTTTTTTGAAGATGCAGTTTAAAACTTTTTGCCACTCCACAAGGAATAAATTTGGTTTATGACTTGGCATGTTGGTGTTTAGTCATTTATAAACTAGTAGAAGTGGTTTATATGCATTATTGAGAATCCAAGCTCTCTTTACATGTAACTATAAATGGGTAAATTCTCACTTCCAATTTGATTATTTAACTAGAAACTCTTGAAGCAGCTGAAAAAGGAAAAGGACAATGATAGGAAACAACAGCTGCATTACCTTATTAATAGAATGGTAAGTATTATTGTTATAATAATTGCCAATGTTTTATTATTTATACTTGGAAATAATTTATATTGAATAGCTATTTTGAATAACTGTTTTGCTACACTTATTTTCTTGTGTTTGTCCCTGTTGATTCATTCGCTCTCAGAAAAATCAGTTCAATAATTGCCTAACATTTTTTATGTCCAGATACTTTACATATACCATCACTTGCATTTGTTGTCATCTGCGACATTTCCGTGCACTTTTTGTCGTTTACACAATTTTTGTTTTATTATTTTATTTTTGTTGAAAATGTGTTTTATTATACTCAAACTTTCTGTATGAATTTATGATCAGATAAAATGTTTTTTTCAGCATATATTATACTATATGCACTACAGACATACAACTTTAAGGAAAACCAATAGGCCTATTGTTTTCAAACTTATAGGAGTGATCAATGTTACTAAATTACAGATAAAAAAATCAGCTTGATCAGATCATTTTTTCTAGAAATTATGCTTTTTTAGCATATGTTATACTATATGCAGTACCAATAACACATTTCATAAAACTGTTTGACCTGTTGTCTTCAAACTTACAGGACTGATGAATGCGGCTTACGTACAGATTGAGTTTGAAAGCCTGCTTGATCTGACTATTTTTCTTGAAGTTATCCTTTTCTTTCAGCATTTATTATACTTCATACAATTGACATACCACAGTCATGGAAAAGCATTCCTTACATCCTTGTTCCCTGATGTGCATAATTAATATTTGACATTGACTTAAGCATAATGTATTATTGCATCAAAATTGGCAAAATAACCTTTTTTTACATCATAATTTTCTGCTTTTTGTCTGGACATTTGACAACTATTTTGTGCCACCATTAAAACTATTAGAAGAAAACCATGTTACTTATTATTTTCAAAACATACTATAAGGGTTCTTATGACTTAAGTACAGCTCAAATTGAAAAGCTCAATTGGATGATTTTTCTTGAAGTTTGTAATATTGCATCAAAGTTGATAAAAAGCTGCATTATGCACAAGCATATTATTTTATACCTTCAGTCCGTACGTTTGACAGTTTTGCTCCCTTGTTTTGTTTTGCTTTAAATTTACTTTCATCTAAATATCATTGCTGGTTAAAAATTGTTCACTTTAAAAAATCAGCTATATTGGATTGTTTTTAGGGAATTTATTGATATTTAAATTTTTGCATGTACTCTGCCAAGGTATGCCCCATAAGAGTCATTGAAACAAGGCACATTCGTGCTTGAGACATTTTTCAACTCCTGACATTGAAAACTTAATAAATTTTGCAAGGCCCAGTGTCTTTGGTACCAAATTTCAGAGAGGAACAAAAACAAAAAATTGAGATGCTCTTGCATTATTTACCTTATGCTGCACTCATCATGGCTTGCTGCGGCTGCTCCGCTGTTTAAATTGCAACTGACCATTGGGCAATTACTCTTGATTGGTTTTAAAAGAGGCAGCAGGTTAAAAATATAGTGGATTGACTGGTTATTATGCTATGAAAATGGGGATGCAGGAATAAAGGCCTCGCAGAGATAAAATTCTTGGGGGTTCAGATCAGGTGAATGCAGAGACAATTCGGTTTGCACCATCTGCTGATCAGCCGATAATAGAATCTATAGTCAAGCCATGACATTATGATGTTGGCTGTATGTGGAGTAGCCCAATATTGTTGGAACCATGGCAAATCTCGATTCTTACCAGAAAGTGTTCCAATTTCCTTCAAGAACTTATTGAGCACCACAATAAAATGTTCCTCTGTAACAGCACCTGCCTTCTAACCTACGTTTTCAAACCCAAATGGTTCAATTATTTTTAATAGTTTAAATATGGCCATCCAGGCCGTGCATTAAAGAGAGTGCAAGGGGCCCTGAAGCACCTTGTCTTGGCTGCTGTGCCCCACTGTGCATTGTTCACCCATAAAATAAATGTGCCATACCAAAAGAAGAGTATGCCAGGGTGATCAACAACTTCACTTGTTGTGTAGCGGACCACGAGTAAATGAAGAAACACCGTTGGATAATACTGCTGTTTATTCATGCAGTGTGAACAGAACTGAACAGAATCTAAACAGAAACTGAACAAAAACTGGTGAAAACTATAAAAAGAAAAGAAAAAGAAAAAATAATAATAACAATACAGTGAAATAATGAGATAAATAAACTAAATATACTAAATAACTTAATTCATGTGATCTTAACAACAAATAATTGATCTTTACATGCGTATAAGTTTTCTTTAATTATTTATTATTTTATTTTAAAACACTTACACTAAAACAATATCCAGACTCGTTTTCTCTGCTGCCAACTGGCTGCTCAGACACGGCCATTACAATCTGAGCTGGTCCTGTAATTTTATTTGATAACATAAATATACATGTGCGTGTTGGTCATGAAAATGCCACACCCATACTAACATAGACTTTAATAAACACGATGCTCATAACTTATGTTACTGATTAAACTTATGTAAACTTTTGTAAACTACACAAAATACCTCTATATAAGTGAATTACTTTATTAAACACATAAATTTTACACAATCTACACGTAATATCGTAACATACCTCCACTCTGCCAGTAAGTAATAAGTGACCGCGCAGAGTATATGCAACATTGGCTTTTATACAGTTGATCACATGACTAAATGAATAGATGTTACTTAATTGAGCAGTGTTCGTAGTTTCTTCTCTAACACAATATAAATAAACATATGAACATCGTGGAAATAAAAATAAAAATGATAACAACGTATATAATTTCTGCCGTGTCGGCAACATGTTGAATTATACGAAAAGAATTATTTTAATAATAATCTTAAAGATGATAACTTTTAAAAACTTTTACTTGTTGAATTCAAACTATTCCTGAATGAAATTTCAGTCATTTAGAATGTGCTTAAAAAAATTCATCTTTTGAGCTAGAGACATCAGATCAGTGCCTTTTAAATTGTTATTATACCTCAGCCTCGAGGACATGTAATCTTGTCTCATTTTTGTAAAGTTTTTTTTTTTTTTACATATTGCCCTGCATGTCCGACTTTTTTCCTTGATTTATACAATTTTAAACAATTTGTTGTGAAATATATTATACTTCTCATTTTCAATGTATGAATTTGTATTCTCATGGACCAGAAGCCTTGTGCTAGTTACATATTCCTAACATCCGTGTTACCACTTGTGCATTATTAAATTTTGATGTTGACCTTGTTGTTAAGCATTATGTGTTATTGCAGCAAAATTGACAAAGTAATCTATTTTGTTCATCTTTTTTTCTGCTTTTAGTCTGTACATTTGACGCTTTTGCTGCCTTTTTCTTTATTTACTGGGAATGAATTTTTTTCAGTAAAATCTCTGTATAGTTGCTAGCTGTGATGTCTTGTAGTCTAGTTACAGATAATTATTGAAATTTCAATATATATGCTGATTTTAATTTCTATTTGCCAGAATCAACAAGAACGGAGTGCAGAGCAGAAAAAATCTGAAAAACAATTTCAAAAAGAAATTAGGAAGAAGGAATACGAAGAAATAAAGCAGGGCAAGAAACCATTTTATCTGCGAAAATGTAAGCTCTTTTCTTGGCTATTGAATTAAAAATATATATAACCTTGACTTGATGCTTTAAAAACTAATGTATATGATAATTTCAAACCTTCACATTTCTTACATCAGTTAATAACAACCCTTGCTTTTTTGATTATTTAAAAAATTACCCTACAAAATTCCCATGAGTAATGAGATTGTAACCATATTTTAAAAAACATTCTTTCAAGTTTCAAGAATTTTGCCTTTATTTCAGCTGAGCAAAAGCAATTGCAGTTGGCTGACAAGTTTAAAGAACTGAAAAAGAGCGGAAACTTAGAAAAATATCTCAGCAAAAAGAGGAAAAAGAATGCATCAAAGGACAGAAAGAAACTACCAATTTGACCATGAAAGCAACCATTACCAGATCATTATAGCTGCCATAAAAACAGTGTGACCCCTTTATGTTGAAGTGTTCTAATGAACAGAATCAAGATAGTCTCAGTCTGTTCAAACTGTATTCATTATTATTATTATTTCAAACAAAAAGTTTATTCCAGAGTTTGTGAACAATCATAGCCAAAGACACTTTCCACATACCTATTCTCACAATAAAAAAAGATAATACTTGCAAATAATTTTATATGTTAGATTAACATTTAAGTAATGAGAGAAAATATTAGTTGGTTTTGTTGATTTTTATAGGAACCATTGCATTTAACATACAGCATTTTTTTTTCAATCTAAATAAATGAGAATAGCAAACTTTTCCATTTCTTTTTAAACAGGCTTACCTTTGAAGACTTATTAGATGTATACATAAAGTATATTAGGGCACTGCCCCATCCCCACCCCCCCC
>NW_019775608.1:0-57357 GCF_001039355.2 Lingula anatina | reverse complement strand
TGGTGGTGGTGGTGGTGGGTGGGGGGGAGGGGGGGGGGGGGGGGGGGGGGGGGGGCATAGAAACAATGCCCTTTTCTTATAAATTATTCCGAGAAGGCCAATTAAATGCAGAGATTAAGTGCAGTATCCAACGGTTGAAGCTGTAGCGCCATTTTTGGGGGAAAAAAATAGTTTTCGGTTTTGGGATTTTCTCTATAACCAAGACAGCTTTTCAAGTGATTCAAAAATCTTGGTGAAAGTACTACAGAAGATACCCCGAGGTGTAATTACTGGCAGCGCCGAGAATTAATTACAGCTTTGGAAGTAACTGGCTTGCGCTGCCCGTAATTACGCCGTGGGGTATTCAGGGCACAGACCGTTATCACAAGATACCGCAAATAGATATTTAGAAAATAGATTTTTTATGTGAACGCAGCCTTCAGTTGCATTTGAATGTTTTATGGGCTTTCCTCGTTAATCAAGAAATTTTACCCAGGAGCTACTTTCTCTGTTATCGGCAAAGTGATCAGATGAAATCACTTGTATTTGTCCAGAGAAAGTGGCTGTCACTTATGTCAATATGAATTTTTGACAGGTAACGATGTAGGATTGTTTTCTCGGCATTTGGTCATTGTCAGTTCAACATAAAAATCCAGTGATTACTTCAGAGTACTAGCTCTCGAAATAGCAGCAAAGATAAAAGAAAGGCGCTTTTGGCTAAAATGACAGGGTGTAGGTGAGTTTTGAAACCACGTGATGATTGCAAAAAAAGTCTATCTTTTCATATCTTTTGAAGTAGATTGCGTGTAATACCAGTTCACTCACCGTACTTTAGGCCAACATAAAGTTATTTATCAATTTATTTTATGACTAGGTCTGATGTGTTGAGGAACCACATGTGTTGTACAGGGGTATTTATATATTGTTTTTCTCCTGGTAGATCTTTCTTTGTCCAACTGAACAAAAAATGGTTTTCCCCACCTGCGGCGCATACTCTCTTTCAAAATTTTCTTTGTTTCCTCAGGAAATGTACTTTTAACACACACTTTACTCTTCCCCATGGCCTACTCGACTTCTTCACTGCTTAGCCGATGTAAGACTTATGACCTGTTACCACACAGGTAATCGGCTTATAACTCATTAATTTTGCTTTGCCCCCTCATGGCAACGGT
The DNA here is from genome assembly GCF_001039355.2 of Lingula anatina. The sequence continues at coordinate 56,206 of NW_019775608.1, read as the reverse complement.
CTTTACCAACTGAGGTGTGGCCCATTCGTCAGTCTGACTGGGGCGCATGCCAATTCAAAAACTCATCAAAAGACATTTTTCTGTGTAAACTAAAAAAAAAAATATTACATCCAATGTTAGATATTTTTTTGATTAATATAAATACACAAATAACTCAAAAACATAATTTTAAGGGCATTTTACCCTACTACACATCTGAAAGAAAAGATGCCCTAAACCCCGTTTACACTGGACGGTGACTTTTCTTTGTCCTTAAGTATGGGATAAAATAATTATAATACTTCACATGCTGACCACAGGCTGATGATTGAGCATTCATTTTGCAACCAAAGCGACGCTTGTGCCTCATTTCTACATTCGGTTATTTGTTATAATCTCTTAAGAAATTATTATAGAGGTTAGTCATCTATGGAGGTGATGTGGTCCAGTGGCAAGCAAAGATTCCAGAATAATTGTGATAACAGCCGTTTGGTGGTTGAAAAGATTTATTATATTTCTATAAGTGGTTAACAATGTATTCATTGTGAAATATGAATCTCACATGAAGAGATGTTATCCTTTAAAAAAAAGACAGGAGGTAGTAAATAATAGCTAATCTTTAAATTTCTGCTATTTATTCAAAGGTAATCTATATGAATCATTTCTTAACCAGTCCCTGTATTAGGATTTGATATTTTATTCAATTTTTGATTTCACAGTTTTGTTCTAAATGGCAAGCCAGTGATTTACAGCATCTACCTTCCTTGCTGGCACATCCACAATGTACACACCAAGCATGGCTTTGTTTTCACTGTATGGCACTGTGAACTACTGAGTATTGACACTGTTTATTTGAACAAAGAAATAGACACTATCTCTTTGATTTGAATGACAGAAAAATTCATAGAAAGGGGCAGAGGATGGGGTTTGGGTGAGGTTGAGAATTCCTTCTTCAAGACTGGATATTTACCTTGTTATGCTTTAGCTTTTTTTCAGTTGATTAGCAATAATACCATAGTATATGTAAGTATAAAAGCATATAAAGAATATATTCAAGGGAACATTCAATCTTGGACCTATTTAGGTCCAAGATTCAATCAAGCATTTTTTTCCAGTGGTGTTTTTAAAATTATTTAACTCTAAGAATATTAAATGTTATGTTATGTCTAATTCACGTGGCAAAAAACTCCCCCACGCATCCAGCTGTGAAGACTGCATGACGTGCCTGGAAAAAGTGATGGGAGTAACCCCCCCCTCCCCTTTCATCCACCCAACCCTGCCCGTTGTTCCTTCAACACTATCGTTTGCTGGTTCATATCCCGGGTTTCTCTACAGCGAAACAGTTAACGCGGTCTGCAACATTTCGGGGAGAGATAGGTGAAAATCTATTCTGCCAATGTCTGCAAAGATAAAAGTCGCAAAACGGAAGAATTTGATTCGTTTTTTTAGTCCTTTAAAAAGTTTTCAATATTCTGTGCTTTTAAGTGGTTCCAAAAGTCCCAAATATTTTGCTGATATCTTGACAATTTTTATCTTGCGTGCTTCCCCTAACATCTGTCCTTACCTAAAAATCAAGGGGTCCAATAAAATATTCGTCCTGATAGATACGTCTCTATACATACACGTCTCAATAGATTTACGTCTCTTTAAATTTACGTTCCGATAGATCCACCAACAGATTCCTATAAACCCACATATCTTTAGATCCAGGTACCGCTAGATCCATCTATCTGACATCGTAATCGGCTAAAATGCCGATATCTACATTGAGATACAGGTATGAGGCTTTCGAGTGATACTGTAGTCTGGCTGTGAGTACTGACCCACTTAGTGATGTGACTTGATTACAACCTGATATTTATTTATTTATTTATTTATTTATTTATTTATTTATTTATTAGGTTTTCAAACAAGACATACATGTACATGTACGTTCGCGTCTACACGTCTACATTTACTATCGTTTACTGTCATTTACTCCATTCTGCAATGTACGCACGTAACTTCATCAATGTAAACTACTTGGACACAATAACAACATAACATAACTTTGTTTTTTTGTCCAAGATGTAAATAACTTCTGTGTATATGCAGGCGTAAATAACGCCGATTTTTGCCTGCAAACTTTGGATAATGTTTGTCAACCATACAGTAATGGTTTCTATCAAGTACAAGACAGTTATCAGGCAGAATCATTCATGAAATGCCCAAATAAATCATACACAGTATAAAATAAGAAGGGTTTACTTGTAAAACTCTTTAACATTATTTCATCAACTTTTGCCGAGTTCTTAATTGACGGGGTGGTGTGTGTGTGTGTGTTTTCTGGGATTAATCGCTACGAAATAAATATATAATCTTAGGTTCCTGTCAGAAGCCTTCGTAATCAAAACTAAATGAATGTAACATGAAAATAACAAAACATCTAGTGAAATCATAAATTTATGTCAGATAATGCATTAGTAGGCCTAATGTAAATTACCCGAGTATTGCGTAAAAACGATCTAGTAGAATAATAAATTGCTGAAAGATTGTGTACTGTCGTTTTAAAAAAGTGCATTTTATGTACTGAGTAATATACTGAGCAATAGTGTACATGTACCTGTATAGGATCTATCGGTATTTGGATCTAAAAATACGTGGATCTATAGGTACGCGGATTTAAAGGACGTGGGTTTATGAGGACGTCGTATCTATAGGAACGCAAATATATGGGACGGTGGTAAAAAATCGGACCTATCGGTATTTAAATTTAAAAAGACGTTTTTTCAGTTTTTCTTTTATGTATCTATCGGTAACGGGAGTACAGGGACGTGTAATATTTTGGGACTAAATTTTATCCGTACGTACCCAAAATCAATTATCGTATGGCATTTTTATACAGGCAATTGACCTACTTTAGGCCAGCGCAGTTATCGGCGCTATTTGACAGTTTTATGCCTTGGGCGTGAAAACGTGATTCACGTCTGTGAAATAATAAAGTTATTGATATTGGTTTGACTAATAAACAGCGCGTGTCGATCAAATCTTTCAAAGTTTTTTAGTGTAAGGGGGCATTGCTTTTCATGGAAAATGAAAAATGTGCTAACAACTCAAAACCAAGAAAAAAAGTGCATTTTTCTCTTATATGCAAATTGGATTGCCTTGAGTTATAAACTGGCCAGAAGTGATCCGTAACGAGGCTGGTGCAAGCACAATCTAAATGACGCTGCAAAAGAAGTCAGCGGAAAGGCAATTTAGGGAGATTTTAAAGAGATACAAAAAAATCAGAATCACCGGAAATATGAGAAAGTTATCAGAAGTGGATTCCAGTGTGTTTAATAAAGATTTTCAAATTAAGATTTAGTCTGTAAACGTACAAAGCTGAGAATAATTTTAATTTGCACCTTTTAAGTTATTGAACAAAGTGCTGAGTCAACTAAAGAAATTTTCTGATTTTTTATACAACATTCACAAATGAATGAAATTCAGTGAAACATACATGTGTTTGCACTGGCCAAGACCCCAGTCAACTATATGGCATCATTCTCACCAGAATTATTATTTTATATAATATATAAGTAAAAACAAAATAAAAAAAAAATGAAACTTCAATTAAATACCTCTTTTCGTGGTTTTTTAAAAATATTTTTATTGTTGACATGAAACTAGGAATGAGTTAGAGTAACAAAACCGGTTTCAAGTAAGCCCCATGAACTAAGCTACGTATGCAACGTCATTATTTTTTTCAAATATAATGTCAGATGGCTCACAATTTCACAAAAAACGTCAATTGAGAAATGAAGTAAGTATCCCATGTAAACGCTTTGAAATACATTTTTATACATTTTAAATTTATTTTTGATAGTCTTTAATGAATAAATAGTTCAAATGAGGCAAAATGTATTGAGGTTTCTGTACGTCAGACTGCGTGAATATATATATATATATATATATATATATATATATATATATATATATATATATATATTCACGCAGCGTACAAATGGACGTCCCCCACGCTTCGTTACTTCCAGCTCTAAAGACTGGAGTGGCTAGAAATATTCAGTGAGCACCCTCTCCCTACATCCAACCCATCCTGCCCCTACCCTAGGTTCTAGATTTATATAGATATATAACCCATATCAGCAATACCAAACAGTAAAGCGATATGAATAGTTAACTAGCTAGGTTTACTGTGCCCTGATACTCAGGGTACCTGCCGCTTGCTCCTTCAACACTATCGTTTGCTGAATCGTATTTCGCGTACAGCGAAACAGTTAACGCGGTCTGCAACATTTTTGGGGAGAGATAGGTGAAATATAGATTCTGCTAAGATATCTGCAAAGATTTAAGTCGCAAAACGAAAGAAAATGATTAGTGTTTTTAGCCTTTCAAAAAGTTTTCAATAAACTCTGTTTCTAAGTGGTTTCAAGAGTCCCAAATATTTTGCTGGTATCTTGACAATTTTCCATGCATGCTACCCCCAAAATCTGTCATTACCCAAAAATCGATAATCGTATGGGATTTTTATACAGGCAATTGACCTACTTTGGGCCAGCGCAGTTATCGGCGCTATCTAATAATTTTATGACTTGGGCTTAAAAACCGAGATTCACGTCTGTGATATGAAAGTTATTTATATTGATTTGATTAATTAACGGGGGTGTCGATCAAATCTTTCGAAGTTTTTTTAGTGTAAGGGGACATTGCTTTTGTTGGGGAAAATGAAAAATGTGCTCACAACTCAAAACCAAGAAAAAAATGTATTTTTCTCTTATATGCAAATTAGATTGGCTTGAGTTATAAACTGTCCGGAAGTTATGTTCATCTCGGCCGGTGCGACGCTGGAAACGAAGTTGTCAGCAGGAGGACAATCAGACATAAATATTTTGGAAGATTTCAAAGTAATAAAAAAGTTACCCAAATAAATGGAAATAAGAAAAGGTTATCGTAAGTGGTTTATATGTTTAAAATATAAAAAATTTTCTCTTTTAGAATTAAGAATACGAGCGCAAAACTGAAGATGATTTGAATTTGTGCTATTAAAACCTATTGAATAAAATCCTAAGTGAACCAAAGAAGATGTCTGATTGAAGTCATTTTCCTTCAATTTTACTTGTACATTCACAAACGTAGACAAATGAAATCCGGTGAAACATGCATGTTTTTGCACTGGCCGATGGGGACGTACCGATAAAATTTAGTCCCAAAATATTACACGTCCCTATATATATATATATATATATATATATATATATATATATATATATATATATATATACTCCCGTTACCGATAGATACATAAAAGAAAAACTTTAAAAAAACGTCTTTTTAGATTTAAATACCTATAGATCCGATTTTTTACCACCGTCCTATATATTTACGTTCCTATAGGTACGACGTCCACATAAACCCACGTACTTATAAATCCGCATACCTATAGATCCACGTATTTTTAGACCCAAATACCGATAGATCCATTACAGGTACACTATTGCTCAAAATGGTTGGTATACCACTCAGAACATGAAATGCACTTTTTAAAAAAGACAGTACACATATTAATCCCTTCAGCAATTTTTTATTCTACTAGATCGTTTTTACAAATACTCGGGTAATTTACATTACTAATGCATTATCTGACAGAAATTTTTGATTTCACTAGATGTTTTGTTATTTTTATGTTACATTCATTTAGTTTTGATAACCAAGGCTTCTGACAGGGACCTAAGATTATATTTTCTTTTCATATAGCGATTAATCCCAGAAACACACACACACACACACACACACACACCACCCCCGTCAACTAAAGATGCATACAAAGTCAATTTTTTTGCCACAAAAAACCGACCAAATACCAGCATATAGTTTCAAGTTGTATATAGGGTTACTACTAAATATGGGATATTATTTTTGGCGAGAAAATTTTCTACAAAATATTTATTTTCTCTCTAACTACTTTAAATTCAAAACTAAGGTGTCACTCCATGTGTAGCCAGGAGAGTTACCTAATTACCGCACAACTCTCGAAACAATTGATGCATGCAGTTGCATGTTCTGTGGTCAGTAATGTGAGGGGTGGTCTTTTCGGCAATTTCTGCCCTTGTATAAAAACGCATGGGTTTGCAAATCTTTGGAGTGTATTTAGAGAAGCAACAAAGGGGTCTGAAACTTGACAGGTGCCTTAGAGAAAATATGGTTCGACAGCTAAGCAACGCAGCTTACTATGGGATTCTTGCTCTGAGAGAAAATGACCAGAAACAGACAGCCATTGCCAGGCAATGCAACATTTATCGGGAACCGTTAGTAAAGTCCTCAAAAGAAATGCTACAATAGGGGTACCTACTCCAATACCTCGACCAGGGTGTCCGCGTATCACACCAAGAAGACAGGATCGCCTTCTCCTTAGAGTGCGCCGTGCTGGTCGTACAAAGACAACCAGCGTCCTCAGAAAAGAGTGGCAGAATGTCATTCAAACGCCCGTGTCAAGGTCCCTCGTGAACTAGAGATTGATGCAAGCCGGTTATTTTGCACAAAGACCAGTGGGTGAACCACTGTTAACAGCAGGTCATATACAGTAACGTCTGCAATGGGCTGTTGACCAATTGCATTTGCAGCCAAAACACTGGAATCACGCCGTTTTCGGTGATGAGGCCGGATGTGGAGTTTTTAGGGTTGAAGGTCGAATCTGTGTCCTTCGACGTGTACGATCGAGAGGCATAAAACGATGATTGTGTACTGCCTAGGGTGCAAGCAGGGGGTGGTAACGTCTCTGTTTGGGGAACATTTCATGCCGGTGCCCAGAACCAGTTGGTTTTTCTAGGAGGCAACCTCAACCAGGGTTCCTACAGAGACATTCTACAGCAAACAATGCTTCAACTTGTAAGAGTCATCTTCAGGAACAACTTTGTGTACCAAGACGACTGCCCAACCCCACATCGAGCTAGCAGAATCACTGTTTTTCTTCGAAACCAATGGGTTTAGCAACTGCCGTGGCCTGCGAACTCTCCAGCTATAAATCCAATTGAAAATCTGTGGGCAGAAATAACTCACAGAATTAATAGCTATGGTCATCGGTCGGTAAATGGTGATGAACTACGACATGCAAATATCACTGCGTGGAATGATATCCCCATCCAAACTCTGAAAAACTTGTCACAGGGCATGCCATGCAGGATGAGGGCGCTGCAAGCGTGCTGGAGGTCACGCCCACTATTAATGACTTTTCGTGATTTACTGTAATGAGTTTTTTGACTGTGTAACATATCACTGTCCAGAGGCTATCATTTTCTTTAATATCTTAGCCTAAAATTAATACTGACATCACACTGTTGATATGGTTTTCTGGGGGTGTTTTATTCTTTTGAATGACATCTGATGTCAGATTTGATATTATTGACCAAAGTATCTCACAACAGAAGACTGGATATTTTTATCACTCAATGACATACTTTTTTGATGAATCAAGTCAAAAAAATTTTAATCAGCACTCAAAATTAACAATGATAAAAAATATTCCATATTAAGTAGTAACCCTGTAAGTAAGAGAATTACCAAAATTCATTAATTTTACCCAAAAATGATGTTTGAACGGATTTTTCTGCTAGCATTCTATGCTGTATGTCAATGGGGCAGAAATGTAGGTCACGAAAGTAAGTTAAATTTCCGACCAAAAATCTATTCAGTTTATCCCTTGGTATGTCAAATTTATTTGAGACGTATCAGAAACTAGTAGAAGTGGTTTACATGTGTTACTGGGAATCCACGCTCCACCGATGCTCGGTTCGTATGTACCTTAAAAGTTGATGAAAAAATGTTAAGAGTTTAACAAGTAAACCCTTCTTATTTTGTTTCATTTTACACTGTGTATGATTTATTTTGGGTATTTGCATGAATGATTCTGTCTGATAACTGTCTTGTATACTTGATAGAAACCATTTTTGTATGGTTGACAAACATACCCAAAGTGCAAAAATCGGCGTTAATTACGCCTGTATAGAAGTTATGTACATTGATGAAGTTACGTGCGTACATTGCGGAATAGAGTAAATGACATGTAGACGCGAACGTACATGTAAGTCTTGTTTGAACACCTAATAAATAGATGAATAAATAAATAAATAATAAATATCAGGTTGTAATTAAGTCAGATCACTAAGTGGGTCAGTCTTCGCAGTCAGGCTATCACTCGAAAGCCTCATACCTGTATCTCAAGTTGATATCGGCATTTTAGCCGATTACGATGTCAGATAGTTGGATCTAGCGGTACCTGGAATTAAAGATACGTGGGTTTATAGGAATCTGTTGGTGGATCTATCGGAACGTAAATTTAACGGGACGTAAATCTATTGAGACGTGTATGTATAGAGACGTATCTATCGGGACGAATGTTTATTATGACGTTTATCTATATGGCGGACCCCTGGCCGATACCCCAGCCAACTGATGTCCTATTTCAAGTTCCTCATATTTGGCAAAATTCTCCATCAAAACGAACTCTTTAAGGCAGGAATTTCATTTCAAATAAAAGACTTATTTTATGAAATCATAGACGTCATTATTTTTGAGAAACACTGCCTATCAACTAATAAAGTGTGCATTGGTATTTGGAAAAATACCAAGGCTTACCCTTTGAAATTTTACCATCTCCCGCCCGCCACCCCCTCCCTTAGCTTTCTACTGCTACCATGCTACCATTCAAACAAACCGCTTTCAACACTCAGCTTGTGGTGTGTGTCAAAAGTTGTAACTTACTAAAATATACATATTTGTAAATATACGTAAATAACATAGTGTAAACAACATATTTTTAAAATCAGGAAGAACAAAAATGATATAGATGACAGGCCTACCCAACTACCAGACTCGGCACCGAATGATCCTGAATTTACCGGTAGATCAGACCACACTGCCCGTTTTCAAGGTGTGTGTCAGGATGAGAGATCTGAAATTCAAACCAGTCCAAATTATGTTGCATTAGCCGGGAAGCGCACCCGGGCCGGCGAGCAATTTACTACCACTGAACCACCGATGCGTACACCGTCTAAAGAAATTGACCATCCGTCGGACCTCCCTCATCCCTTTCACACAGTTTTAAACAACGTGTCGGGTCCGACATAAAGATCGTACGAAGTCGTATGACGTAATGTGTTATAGTCCAATAGCTCTTAAGTAATGTGGCGGCCTCTTTGTAAAACGCCGAGGTAAAGAAATTAATTATACAATTATAGGTAGTTAAAGTTTGCGTCATGGACCATACATGTAGATAAAAGTATATAAGCGATACCTGGGGAGATATACGGGGGTCATGTAGAAGGAAGCAGCGGAGGAAGAGATTGGAAGCGACGGAGTACGAAGCTGACGAGTTAGGAGTTGGAGACTTCACATAGAACATGTAGTTACCGAGCGTCAACGAATAAATCGTTTAACTGGTCATTATGTAGACTTTATGTGGACTTATGTGGGTTTTCTTTGCGCGACATTACGTAAATCTGACACGAACCGTGGAATCTTTGGATTGCGTTATCCACTAAGTAAGTCTAAAACGTAATGTCCTATTTCGAGCCCACGCTTGAATTAAGCGTTCAAAATTATATAAGTTTAGGACATTCGTCATAGGTATATGTAAAAGGTTAATTACAAACGGTGTTGTCAAACTTAGCTCAAAACCTGGGCCCGGTTGGGCAACACAACAAACGTATCACAATATTTATAAACCGAGTAACCAAGGGACCGTTCACATGCAAAATCTATTTTCTAAAAATCTATTTTCTATTCGCGGTATATTGTGATCACGGTATGTGCCCTGAATACCCCGCGGCGTAATTACTGGCAGCGCGAGCCAGTTACTTCCAAAGCAGTAATTAATTCTCGGCTGCGCTCGGAGTGACCACAAGATACTGCGAATAGAAAATAGATTTTTAGAAAATAGATTTTTCGTGTGAACGGAGTCCAACATGCCTTTTTTTCTTTGAAATACCAATTTACATCTTTATTTCTGTGGGACGCAGCGATTTACATAATCACAGGTACAAATGTGTATTAAAGACACTAAAGGTCTAACTGTGCCACTCACAGTTGAATGCAGTAACCGTTAAGCCCCCTTTACACTGGACGGGGTGGATCTAGAGATTTTCTGACTGTCTTCCAAATTATCTTTGTTGGCTTAGCCTGCACTGCCCCACCCCCGCACGCGCTCACACACACACACACACACACACACACACACAGGATTACGAACCACTTTATTAAAGCTATTCCAAATATTTTATTTTTTCTTTTCTTTTATTGCCGCTCTTTTTTGAGATTTTCCTCAACCACATTTTCTTGTATTTTTCCTCGAAAATATTGCCTGGGCATGCGCATGCTTCTAGATACCCTGAGATCGATCTCTTTTATGAATGTTCGCGGCCGTGTTTGAACTCAATGTCAGAGTCTGTTGAAACTCCTTGGTGTAATAGAAAGTGTTTTCTGTTGCTGACCGAAAATATATTGTGATTTCATGATAGTTTGACATTTCTGATATAATATTTGGATCACGAGGGGAAAAATAATTTATTTAATGCTTATTTTACTGTCGGTGGGATGCATTTTCCCAGTTTTATTAATATTCAGTAACAAACAAACTTAAGTCGCTCAAAAACATTTAACTGCTCTATACAGAAGATTATTAAAAATTTTTACAACGTCATATTTGTAGGAGGTAAATCAAAGAACGAAACCAGTGATGATTGAATTTTCAAAGTGAGTAAAACGTTTCACAGCTGGACGTTTTGCATTCACAGTAACGTAGGGCCTATGTTCCTTTTTCTAGTTTTTTTGGGGTTAGAATATGAATTTTTTTTTTATTATTCATGGTTCCAGGAGAATGAAACTTTGACACAAACTTCTTTATGTGGAACCCTAAAATAATCAAACATAGTTTGCAATCTGTGCACTAAATATTTTTAAGAGCATGCCTGTGACGTCGTGCACCTCTATATTGGGTTTTGGTGATACAGCTGTAGTTTGAGATCGTCTTGGCGCACGTGACCTGACCTAGATGTCACTGAGATGTCACAGTCGGTGAAGACCTACTTTGCTTCTTTCCGTGTGCTGATTCACCATGTCTGTCTTTAAAACTGCTGAATATGGGTCTTGGAAATCGCCAGTTTCTAGTGCAATTGTATCAGAAGGGAGCATATCACTCGCAGAAGTGCACGTAGATTCTGCAGGAAGTAACAGTGCAGGTACTAATTAAGTAGTATAACAGTGCCGGTAGCTACATCATACATGTACAGAGACGTACACCCCATTTCCATACAGTAGCTGTCAGCCTGGCGGACACGAAAGTTAATTACCCCCTTACAGCTTGTAGTAGGCGGGACGGACATTTAAGTCGGATTATCTGAAAGTAATCTAGTGAGACTCCCCGCGGGGATAGATCGATCTAAAATCTATGGGAATAGAGCCGTAGAGTCTACGACATTACATATGTACATATGTTATATTTTGTTAACAGTTTGCAGCACGCTCGGCTGTCACCTTGATTGCTTAGTGCACAACTGTCGTAAAATCGCTACATGATTAAGAAATCAGGTGCATTTGCTTAAAAAAACAAAAACAAAAAAAGAAAACAAAATGATCTTAGGGTGCCACACAAGTCACACCAGGTCCGTGGGGGGTGGGGGTGGGTGGGTTGGGTTCGAAAGAATTCCCCCCTTTTGCTGGGAAAAGACCCACTCTGGGTAAACTTGATCTAGGTTCTAAAGGTCCACTTTTTCAGAAAAAGAAGCTCCCTTTTGCAATTGGTAGCTACGAGCCTGCACATTAGTCTACCATTAATAGAAATGCTATCATATAATTAAATTCTTTTGTGCTGCAGTCAGACAAACTAAAGCTTTAATAGTATGCTTAATAAACAGCACATTTTGTACTTGTAAAGAATTGACACATGCTGCCTGTATGTTAATGTGAATCAGTAACATTGGCACCGAAAGAGCCCATACTGATAAACTGTTATAGGTGGGGTCATTGGATATATACTGTAGTGCCAGACATGCACTTCTTCCACATAATTCGGTGATTGAGTTCTGATGGTTCCTAAGATCAATTTATGTTGCCAGATTTATCACCACAATAAATGTTCAGTTTTACTGTTACAAAAAACAGGCTCATGTCTCACAGTCTGTAGTGCTTATTTGTTGATTTTTCAAATACCTGTAATGTCCTTTTGCTCCATTGGCCTGTAAACACTAAGTAAATGATATTCAAATTTCTAGTTTCTGTTCATATATTTTCCAATCTTACAGTGTACTGGTCTGAGCTGAGACCCAAGGAAGGGGGCCGATATGTTGTGTGCTCTGCTTCTGTTGGAGGTGATGGTGGAGTTGAAATACAAGAATGGACCCCCCAAGGTTTTAATGCAAGAACCAGAGTCCATGAATATGGAGGTGGTGCTTTTATTGTGCATAATGATGTGGTATACTTCTCAAATTTTGCTGACCAGAGGTTGTACAAACAAACTAGCCCAAGTGAACCCCCTCAACCACTCACTCCAGAGGGCTGTGGTTGGAGATATGCTGATGGGCAGTTTTCTGTGAAAGTGAGATACAGTTTTATTTCATTTCAGCTTAAAGGGATAATAACTCTTCGTATGAGATCTATATTTCACAATAAAAACATTGTGAATAACACATAGAAATATATTCTGTTTTACCACAAAAACACCAGTTACAGCTATTATTCTGATATCTGAATTTGTCTTTAGACCACGTGACCTCCATTGATGGCTATACTGTATTAAAATCCCTTAAGAGATTTTAACAAAAAACCAAACTTTTTAGAAAAAAACCAGGGACTAACTTTGAATGTGAAAATGGATTCATTAACCATTGGTAAGTATGGGAAAATTGTTGTTTACTCCAGGAAAATTCATTTTTTGGCCAAAATGAAGAGTTATTATCCCTTTAACATATTCTATATACATAATACTTGTGCCAATTCTAGTACCTCTCAAGAAAAAGCAAATTTCTACTACTTATGAATCATTGCTCAACTTGACGTTGTGTCTGTACTTTGATTTGATTTTTGATATCAATTTTAATTAAATAATTGAACAGACATTTCAGAAGGAAATGTGGACATCAGGTACTTGAACTTGACAGATTTTATCATTTTAAAGGTTCAAAATGGAAGAATTAAAGCAATCCAAGCCAGGATTTTGAACCCATTCTAAATGTATGACTCGCTTCTTCTTGAACTTACTTGAGGTCATTAAAAACTTTATAAGCATTAGATTTTGACAGACAAACGTCCTTACTCGATATCTAAAAAAAATAGTCATATTTGCCGTCCCCTGCCAACTTCAGTAGTCAGCCATTTAATTATGACATAGTTTGAAAATAAGGTGGGTCAAGGCAGGAGAGTCCCACGATATCTGGACCTCATGTCAGTGGAATGAATGGTGTATCTTGAAAACCTCAGCTTAAGTGGGGTTAAGATCTTTTTGCTTTTTTAAAATTGTTATAGTCATGGTGAGTGTCAGAAAAAGAAGGTTAAAGGTTGGTAAGTCAGGGAAAATGCTGTTAACCTTGTGAAAATTTGTTAAATACGAATTTTGGTGGGAAAATTCTGGTCTGGAAGGCTTAAAGCTTTGCAAAATATTACGACATAAAAATGTAATTTTGGGACATTTTCAAGTGCATATACTGTAGTATAGTATAGGATCATTTTATTATTTTATTTTATTGTATGTTCCTCTTGCAATGCTAAGTAGATCACAATGAGATCTTCATTTAGTGGGGACGGTTACATTTAAAAAATTCTCTTCTACTTATAAATGAAAACTATGGATCATGTGAAAAACTGATAATTTACTTTGTTTTGCTGACTCTTTTCACTGCAGCTGAACTGTATTTTCTGTGTGCGGGAAGACCACAGTGGTGTTGTGAACAAGTCCAGGAAAGAGGCGGAAAATGCTGTAGTTGTTATCAATCTAGAAACACAGGAACAGAAAGTGTTGGTAATAAGTCCATCTTTGCTGAACCAGTTTCTTAAATTCTTTCTTTAACTGCTGCCTTTTTTTGATTCTTGTAAATGTTATATTCATAAGTTGTTATTATGCATAGTGTAACAAAGTGTTCTTTATACATGTCATTTAATTCCAAAACTAAATAAAAGATTACATTGTTCTTACTTTAAACTCTTTTGACTGTTGATATTTTGAATTTTTTAGTTTTGAATGACAATTATAATGGAAATTATTATATCACTTTCTGAGCTGATGATTTATTATGATGTGAACTGAACGTGTTTATTTTTTATCTTGTTATAGTTGTTTTTAATTTTGTAGGCTAGTGGAGCAGACTTCTATTCCTGTCCCAGAGTGTCACCAGATGGTACAAAGTTATGCTGGATGCAGTGGTTTCATCCAAACATGGTATGAGATTAGTAATTTACAATGTACTTGTAGAATTGCCTCAATAAGAGGACTCCTGATGATTAGATCTACTGTTTATCCTGCTTTCAGCAATAAGAAAAACGGGACACAAAAAGCTGAAAATGATGATGCACAAAATAGGTAATTTTGTCGATTTTGATGCAATAATATGCCTAACAGCAAAATAAACACCAAATTTCAATAATGCACAACATGTAATACCAACAATAAGAAATATACATGTAGCTCCAGGCCCGTGGAATTCAAATTCACACACTGAAAATCTCAATGTGTGCATAACAATGATAGTGCACTAAAATGGTTAACAGCATCAACATCATAAATTTTTGAATATGTATTATTGTTTAAGTGGAAATACAGAAATTATTAGTAAGCATAGGGATTCGGGTGCATGGGAGCTTGTTTATTTGTCAATTTATATGCAATATTACACAACAGTTGCCTGTATTGTTACCACCAATTTTTGATCATTTTTAAACAGATAAATGCTATGGATAGTTATGGCTGAGTTTGGTGTGGGTAAAGAATTAATGGACTACTTTTAGGGACACACAAGCATTTGTTATGTAAAATATACCCTTACTGAATTATGGATAATTTGGGGAAATGGTGAAATATTTTGGATTTATGTGCTAGGATGAATGTCAGTTTGTAATTATATCTGGATTTTTCCCTGTGCAATTATTGATCACAAAACTATTTTCAGCCGTGGGACAATACTGAGATATGGATGGCAGACTTAATCGGAGATCAAGTAGTTGCTGGCACTGCCAAAAAGGTAACAAAAATGAAAGTGCAAGTAGAAAAATGTTACAGAACTATTTATCCATTTTCAAACCTAACCTTTTTGTTTATTTATCAGTTATGTCATTTGCATGCATCAGTGTGATGATGACAACAATATTCTATCCTACGAATCCAGATTCTTATTTTTCACATAAAAGTTATGTTTGAATTGAAGCTTTTAAAGGTCTAAATGAATTATGGCTGTGCACATGGCACTTATCTTATTCATAGCCCTGTATAGTACATTTGCCAATTGCCTTGTTATGTTACTGAAAGTGGTTGTCTTTCTCAGGTAGCAGGAGGTGAGGGAATTAGTGTGATGTACCCTGGGTGGACAGTGGACAACCAGTTACTGTACCTTGGAGATCAGACAGAGTGGTGGAACCTTTACACTGTGGTGCCATCTGGTGAGCATGTTAACTTGTCCCTGAAGGAAGAGGAAGTGGGGAATCCTCACTGGACGTTTGCAAGATATGCATATGCCGTGGATCCATGTGGTAGTGGTAAAATTGCTACTATCTGTGGAGGGGTGAGTATAGATTAATCTTGTTAAACAACTATTAAATGGAACGAAGTAAAATATTCTCATCTGTTGGATGTTTCCATCCATGTTTTATCATGTTGTACTTGTATCGCATGTTGTTTTACTGCAGTTGTGTCAGTAATTTCTCATAACTACTAGTTCCATGTCAATGACAAACTATGTATAACAATGCTACACAAGTTGTTTTCAAGAAAAATCCAGATTTACTTTAAAAAAAACGCCCTTGAGTCACCGTATCAATTTCTCAAAGTAATGTGACAAAGTTTTGGCTTACCTACAAAGGTCACATTAAAATAGAAATTTTAAAATCCGGAACTTGTACACAAACTAATTCCCCATGCATTAATTTGAACACAAGTAGTTGCAAAAATTGGAATAAGATTGGCCACATATTTCTTTACAATTCTTTGATACACATGCTGTAAACAATCCAGGTTTCACACCTGAATAGCAATTGTTGTCTCTCTTTGCTGAATATAATTGAACCAGATTTTAACTAGAATTGTGCATGTGCTTATTGGTCAGTTTACCAGCCTTAACTTATGGGCGACTTGACCATTGCAAAATCTAATTTAAAGACAACTGTTACAGTATATTTCAAATTTTGAGCAGTGGTTGGTATGATGTACATTAATTTGGATTGTACACTGTTTATCAACACTCAGATATTTGTACAATGGCCTAATGCATACATGGTCATGGTGATCTGCATTGTGCAAAATTTATATGCTCAGAGGAACAAGCATGGGTTATCCTGACCCTTAAATAAATGTAAATTTCTAGTTGGTGAAATTTTATTATGAGTTTTTAACCAAGGGGATTACATTTTTATCATATAGGAGTATGTATTGGTTTGGTGGAACCATCATCTTAAGGATATGTTGTATTGTTTTCAGGAGTTGGGCATCTTAGATCCAAAAACAAAAACTACAGTGCCTCTGGATACAGGGTTTAAGAACCATTCTTATGTCAACTACCTACATGATGGACATATTTGTTGTATTGCGTCCAGCCCAACACAATTCCCATGTGTAATTCGAGTCAATGCTGAATCTGGGAAGGTAAGAATTCATGAAGGTAAGAATAGGTCATGTACTGAACGGCTAGATAAGCAAATTTATAGTTTGTTGTTTGTAGCAAGTTGCTCGTGAGGCACAACCTGTCTCACAGCTGTTCACTATACACATAACTTCAGTGTGACTGATTAAGTCCCAAGTGTTGGGGCATAAGCTCTCAGGTATGCTTTCAGCTTACTGTGTAGAAATTGAACAGTTTTAAATTTCGTCATAATTCTCAAAATTATTAATTGCTTATTAATTAAGTTATTAATTTACCCATTTCTCATTATTATTAAATATTTATTAATTACATAATTAAATCAATTCTTACTATTATTTATTAAAGATACATGAAGTGAGTGTTGATTCCCTGTAACAAAAACCACTTCTACTAGGAAATATGTAACAATATTTTTTGGTTATGCTAATTGAAAGTATACAGTTCCATTTGGTCAGGTTTTATGGCAAAAAATTTACATCAGATGGGTCTTTAAAATAAGAATTGTTATATATATATATATATATATATATATATATAAGCATGAACCATTTTGGAACTGTGTTACTTAGCATAGTGTTATTTGTTCCAAATAATCAGAGAAGCAGTCACTTTTTTGTCTTCTGTAGGTAGACATATGTAAGGAGTCTGCAAAGCTCCCTGTGGACCGTGGATACATCAGCATACCAGAAAAAATTACTTGGCCAACTGCCGGAGGACAGTCAGTATATGGATACTTTTATCTTCCTAAGGTAATGGTCATTTATAAAATGGCAAATATTATTTTTCCTCCTGGACAATTTGACTGCTTTTTTTAAAATTGGTGTGAAGGAGCTATGAACTACCATGAAGTTTTAAAAAAAATTTTGTGGTAGAAACATGAAGTGAATGATATTTACACTAATTTTTCCACTTCATGTCTATTTCACTCCATAAAATAACTTGCATATGGAAAAGGAATGAATAATTTGGTATAAAGCTACCTATAAAAAACATTTTACATCATGTCAATGGCAGGCCTACCCAACTACCAGACTCGGCACCAAATGATTCTGAATTCACCGGTAGATCAGACCACACTACCCGTTTTCAAGGTGTGTGTCAGATCGCATTACACAGTATCAGACGCGACACCGCTCTTGCCTAGTACGCGATGTGATAGTGACGATTCTCAGTGGGGTTGAAAAGCATTGCATCACCACTCAAAATTTGTTCAGGGCATGATACTGTGTAATGCGATCTGACACACACCTTGAAAACGGGTAGTGTGGTCTGATCTACCGGTGAATTCAGGATCATTCGGTGCCGAGTCTGGTAGTTGGGTAGGCCAGAATGTTGCCAATTTCAAGATTTTGTAATCTCCTGTAAACTGACATATGTTTTCAAGTTGTGACTTTGAAATCCCATAAGCCTGAAGCCCAATGCTAATTACATTTTATGAATGTCCATGTTATCATGTTGTGATTATGCTGTAAAGCATTATGTAATATTTCATCAAAAATGACAAAAAAACTAAATTGTTCACTCACATTGTAATTTTCTGATTCATGTCTATACTTTTAACACATCAACTTCCGTGTTTTACTTTAGAACAAGGACTTTCAAGCACCTCCAAATAGCTTACCACCACTTTTAGTTCGTGCACATGGAGGCCCTACTTCCTGTGCCTCCAGTGCCCTGAATATGAAGCAGCAGTACTGGACCAGCAGGGGATTTGCTGTATTGGACGTAGACTACAGAGGGAGCACTGGCTATGGGAGAACCTATAGAGGGCTGCTTAATGGAAAGTGAGAAGGCAATTAAATTAATGTATTCAAAGTGCTCTGTTCAAGACATTGAATAAAGTGTAGGTAGACCTCTAAAGTTTGTAAACTTTTTATGTGTAGACTGTGCTTGTATCTAGTCTGAGCAACGTATGTGTTGGTGTCATTGCTGTTGCCACTTTTTTGACACTTTATTACACAATACACGATCTAAAATACAAAATTGCTTTTTCCTATTCAGTTGGGGTGTTTATGATGTTGATGACTGTTGTCATGGTGCTGAGTACTTGGCTGATCAGGGAAAAGTTGACAGGAATAAGCTGTGTATTGATGGAGGTTCAGCTGGGGGATACACCACACTGGCATGCCTGGCTTTCAGAGATGTTTTCAAAGCAGGTAATTTTTCTATGAGACCACATGTTCACATGTGGGACTTGTTTAGACTAAAATAACCAGATTAATAAATGAGCAAAAATATTTATAAGCTTGGTAGTTGGATCACATAATAATAATAATTATTTAGTACAATCTGGAAGTTTTCCACACCATTAGCTTACAGTCAACTTGGTACATACAATCAAGTTACAGTAAACATCAGATGTTTTGAAGTTGATTGTGGTGCCATTACCTGATTGCTAACTGCAATCTCTCTCGTTAATGCCAGAATTTATCTAAATGCACAGAAACTGACTGCAAATGACTTGAAATTATTGTATGCATTTTTTAGTTTCCAAAAAGTAACGCCTCCCTTTGATGGAGCTACATCTTTATGGGTTTTTGATCATTCAATTTTCCAGGCTGCAGCTTTTATGGTGTGGCTGATGTTGCACTGCTTGCTGGAGAAACTCACAAATTTGAGAGCCGTTATTTGGACACCTGCATTGCTCCATATACCCCGGAAAACTACCCAATATATGATTCTAGATCTCCCATCAAACATATTGAAAAATTTAACTGTCCAATTATATTCTTTCAAGGAGATGAAGATGAGGTACTGCTAAAAACACACACACACACATCTTTTGTTTCTGTGGATATTTTCTTGAATGCATGCTTAATCAAGCTTGTTTCAAATTGTTATGTGTATCTTATAGACTAACTGGAAATTTGGACATTTACATCTTTGAAGTTTTGGTCTTTCATAATATGATATCAATCAAATTCATATAGAGTAGATGACAGATTTCCTCTGAATCCCCAATTTCTTTTATTTACTCCCTTATCTTTTAGATTGTTCCACCAAACCAAGCAAAACTTATGTTTGATGAAATCAAAGCCAAAGGCATCCCTGCAGCACATGTATTGTTTGAAGGTGAACAAATAAAGAATTTTTGTGATGCATTTTTTAAGTTTCAAAAATATTTCAAAGTATACTTGGCAACATGGTATCTGTATCTTTGTTTTAATGATGTATTTCATAAATGTAAACTTTTGTAGAATATTTTAAAAAGACACATTTCATATTATTAAAACTGATATTTGAACATTAAAATGTCTTAAAGTTGTGAAAGCTTATTCAAAAATCTTGCGGCCATAACTGCAATTTTTAGCATTGAGTATCTAACACTTTGGGATATGCCATCTCCAATTCAATTCAGTTCAATTTTATTTCTCTTGTTATCACATTGAGAACATATTACAGTATTATTTTACCTGGAGGGTTAACTATCTCATTGATTATTTTTATGAATTTACACAGGTTTTTCTATATATCCAAAGCAATTAAGTTTACATGAAAGTATCAAAGATTTTTTTTTTTAAATTGCTTCAGTTTAGTTACTTAAAGAGTGAGATATTTCAACATTAAATATAATTTCTTTGTGAGATGTGTAAATAATTGATTTCTAATCTATATGTAGGAGAACAACATGGTTTCAGAAAGTCTGAAAATATAGAGAAATGCTTAGATGGGGAGTTCTACTTCTTTGCCAAAGTCTTTGGCTTTGAACCTGCAGACAAAGGATATCAGGTATGTTGAAGCAGGAGTGTGACTCATTAGATGAAATACGTTGTTATCTCCTCCATCTCCTGTAGTATTGGAATCAATTTTCAAAAAAAAAATTGACAAACGCGATATAAAGTTGATTTATATTTGTCCAGTTGAGGCCATTTTTAAAAATTATTTAACAAACTGACCAAGATAACAAAAAATGGTACTGCACCATCATCTGGCATGCATAACTTTTATTATACAGAGTTGCAAACTGCATAGCCATTACTTTTGTTGTTAATGATGTGATAAGTGTCAAGTCATTGCAAGTTTCCTTTTCTTGTCTTTATATTTATCCAGTTATTATTTTCCAGTAGGAATTGAAAAGCTAAATACCATTTGCTATCACCAATAGTTTACTCTTTATCAACTACAAATAGATTTTAAGTGTTTACTGATTTTTTTTTAAAATCATGTATACATCATATACTGTCTAGCATATTTTCCATTTGATCAGCATTGCTGATATTCATTTCAGGTGGAGATTGTAAATCTTTAAATACGATTGCCTCCGAAATATCAAGAAAATGCAAATGGATGGGGTATTCCAGTGCTGCTAAAAGGTTTTTCCAGTCTTGCAGAAGCAAGATATGAGTTAAATTTGTAATGATAATATTTTGGTGAAATTATGAGATCAACCAACAACATTTCAGTTAATTGTTGTTGTCAAAAAAACTTACCATTCTGGTGACTAGTGCACATTTACTGAAAATTTAAAAATCAAGTGAATGAAAGATTATATTCAGCTTTGCAAGACATTAATATAATATAATGATATAATACTTATATAATATGATTATGCTTTAGTTTTATTTTGTATTTTCCATTACTAAAAATCTTGGATCTATGTCACGACTGCAAGTCGGTTTTTAGGAAGATTACGAAATTATTTAAAAGACAAAGGGCTGCAAGGATGACATCACAAGGCATCATATTTTGGATAATACGAAAGTTTTCTGTAAAATGCTTGAAGAACGCTAGATTTTCCAGTTCCATTATTCTGGGATTTGCTCATATCACAGATTGATAAAATGCTAATGTAGATGAACCCAAGGTGTTTTAAAGGGATAACAACCCTTCCCACGAGATCCACGTTTCACTGAAAATAAATAATTCTATTTTACCACCAAAACAGTGTTTATTGCAATAATTCTGGAATCTGTGGTTGCCAGGGGATCACATGACCTCTAAAGAGATAATAACAAAAAAAAAATTTAGTCAATAACCATTGGTAAGTTTGAGAAAATTGTTTACCTTAAAAAGTCCAATTTTGGGCCAAAATACATATACCCACATTACAAATGTTTTCATTTTTTTCAGTTGTTTTTGTTAGTGTCCATGTCTCCAAGCTGTATAAAAGTGTTGACCAAATGTAACATTTAATTATAAACAGCCTTAGATTGATGCTAATGTTTCTTGATCTTATAATTTTGTTAAGCTTACAAATGCTGATCTTGCATTTCTATTTTTCTTTTAATTTCTCATGTAGCCAAGGTACACCATGCTGCTGACCTTTTGAATTGGGTCTCTTTTCTATGCTGGCACAGGATTTTCTGTTCCCTACCGTTCCTTTCGTTTTTGTAATTACCATTCTGTATGGTTTTCCTTTTTCATTGACTCATGTTACTTTCGCAAGTCTGAATTGGTTTCTGTTAACACATCTGTATCATCTGCATATCTCAGCGTATTTGTCAATTCTTCCTATATTCACATCTTCAATTTCCCTGAATATTTTCTCTGTACATATCCATGCACTTAGGATGGGTTTCAAATCCTACATTGTGTGTCTGTAAGTAATCCTCTTAGGTTTTAGAGCTGACAGTACCTCTCATTAAACTGGCATAGACTGCTTCAGTTTACAGAACAAAAGCAATTCTTGTGTAGGAGATAGGTTAGTGAAGTTTGGAAAGTTTAGTATAGATAACATTTGTTTCCATCTAAAAAAAGTATTTTACCAAAGGCAATGATGCAGTGGTCATACTGTTCAGAGCAGGACTCTGATCAGTGCAATCCGGAGAACCATTTTTTTCACCAACAACCAAACTTTTGACACAAATTTCATCACTCTCTTTATTATCTAACATAATGATTATGACTTGATGGGTGCTTGAAAATGTTGCCAATGTTATGAAGAAACAAATCGAAAAGTACATGATGAGTGTTCCAGTACAGCTGTAAACAATGTCATGAAATAATGACCCATTTACCGGGTGATGGTGAAAAAAAATGTGTACCATGTCATAGCAGATACTGCTAACAACATTCATAATTGTCATTCACACAAAGTTGGACAGCCTCACCATTAAAACTTCTGAAATTTCATCAAGCACTCATTTATGGCATATTTACAATTTGACATTCTAGCAAAATAACTTAATTCATCAATAAATGATTGAATAGAGAAAAAGTCATATAATCAAAAATCTAACCCGAATATTTTACTAGTTTTAAGTAGCTCCACATAACATACAATGGCATATAAAATAAATGTTTATTCTGCTTAAAATTATACCACACATTGCCAAGACTGCGAGTAAAAAGCAAGCCATTAATTTATCCATTTTCAATTGACACTACATAACTAATTCTTAATTCAAGTTCTCCAAATAGTTAAAATGCTCAAAAGACCCATATGCAATTCTCTTATCCTAAGCTGTTCAAATTTCTTTTCAAGTGTTGATTTTTTGCTCACTTTTAAACCCCAAAATAAATTCCAATGGTGAATACCATTTCATTATAATCATGAAATCTTCATCAAAAATCCTCATCTTACTTAACACACTTAATATAATTTGCATGAAGATAATAGATAACATAAAGCTGCCTTGTGCAATACCATCAGCATGTGAGACGTCCAACTTCTATCAAGCATAACTCTCACACAGAACTGATTGAACAGATCACTTTTTTTTTTTTGAAAAATAATGAGTGATCTACCAGTATAAACACTACAATACTGTGCAGTATTTACAAATGATATGGACTTCTGAAAAGGATGGAGCAGCTAATTACATTTTTATTTATAAATAATATTTGCATCTACATGAAAAATTCTTCAAAGTAAATAACATTCTAACGCTGATTCATATACATGTAGCTTCTGAATGCTTTTTAGGATTAATATTAATAAACAACACAGAACATGGACCAAACCAAAAAAAAAAATGTCTGAAAATATCTTTACAAATGAATGCCCTATAATGATGAAATGTTCTCATTGAATGGCATGAAGAAATGGCTGAGGTTCATTCACAGACTAGTCCTGCATGTCTTCTGTTACCTCATGAGGACCCAGTATTCCTGGAACTGCCATCTGTTGCTTTCGCTTCTCATCCTGAGCTTCTCGAATAGCCGACTCCCGCTCCTCAAGAAAGAGGTCTGAATTGTCTTCCCCAGCAAACTCCTGCCAATAATAATAATGAATCAAATTAGATAAGATATATTGATTGATTTCACCTTAACTATGCCATGTCTTTGTGTTTTACTAAATCAATATTTTCAACTTAATTTATCATATTATCATCATAATTTGATTATGCTGAGGGTGCCACCTACCCTGATCTGCACTAAGAAATCACGAAGGTGTTCTTTGAAAGCCTGAATGTCCTGGTCAAAGCTGAACAGCCCTTCAATGAAAACTCGCAACTGCGTACTGAAATGCATCATTTCTTTCAAATTCATTTCTTTAAAAAAATACCACATGAGTAACACTAACTGCAACAAACATCAAAACATATTTCAATTTTAGAAATGTATCACAGAATTTAAGTCTGGGGTTAAATTATAGATCTTTGCAAATAAAAACAGTATGAATATCAACTTTGAAGAGTTGTTATAGAAAGATATATCCCTGTATGAAAAAAGCATATAATACAAGAATTGGTACTCACTCATTCAGATGTGGGAAGGCAGCTTTTAGCAAATTAACAAGAAATTCTTGTACAAACTGTACATTTTGAGATGCTTGGTGGTTTGGACTAAGTGAAACAGTGATCTTGCCCATCTCCACCAATGTGAACATGTATGCCAATATACTGGCATGCATTGTGAGACCTGTAATAAAAACATATGTAAAAATACAAAATCTAATTCGAGCTGAAAATACATTTCTAAGAGGATCATAGAGGAGATGATGCCTCCTGGATATCTGCCACCAGCTGGATAAGACACACTTTGGGGATAATAATACACATAAAAAGCTTTTTAAAAATGCTCTAAATTGTTGCCAAAGCTATATTTAAAATTTTTGAAAAAAGGACAATGTCATATTAAGTGTTTCAGGTCATAGCCAAGGTGTTTCCAGAAAAATGACTGGTGGTACAATTTATTGACCATCAAACTGATAAATATCCATACCTCCTGACTGTGAACTGTCAGTTACAACAGAAAAGATATGCTGCAGTATGTCTGTAAAATAGGTCTGGTAGAAACTCTGTGCTGCATTTTCCTCCTGCCCAACATTCTGTAGCAATGTGTACATGATGCTCAGTCCCATGTCGGCCACATTTCTCATGGTGTGCTTGAAAGCCCAGATGATGGAGTCCAGCACTAGTTTGAACTGTGCAGGTGGTATGGCGAGGAAAGCTGCAATAGACAGAAAACATGAAAGACTAGTTTTTTTTTATTTAGCAGTGTCTATGTTGGTATAACTGCATGTAAGGATTCCTTTTACAAGATTGGCATGTGCATTTTTTCAAATAGTGGTATTTCGAAATAAGTAGATGGGCCATGTAAAAAAATTATAAAAATAGTTAATAATAACAAAAGTGTTAATTCGTCAGCTTGCAGCTGATAACAGTTCCCTTAAATAACCATCTTTGTTACCTTCTCTACAATATCACTTGGTTCACAGCAACACTATATTTACAAATTTTAAGTATTACTACCAACTGAAACCCACGAACCCCCCTTTTTTGTTTACCATGCAGCTGCAGCAGGTCACTTAATGATCATAAAGTGACACAAGGCTAAGCTCCATAGTCTTGGTTCACTTGCACCTTCAGCATATTAAGACTAGACACCAGCCTGAACAGCCACTTTCTAGCTGAAAAACTTTAGGGTGCTAGCCTTCATTCATTTATCCATCTTGTGCACTGCAGCAAGGGGCACTGTCAGAGCATACATATTCAGGGGCTCAGTTCTGAATAGTTAGTATATAGTGGATTTTAACTAGGTCATGAGCCAAACATCCCAACACATCAACTTGTTTGGATACAACAATTTATAATAGTACAATTTGCATAATAATACAAATGCTGCATTCT
Source organism: Lingula anatina (assembly GCF_001039355.2). The sequence goes on along the minus strand of NW_019775608.1, from coordinate 30,399 downwards.
TAAAATCCAGATACCTACCAGGGAAACAATGAGAATTTACTGCTTGTAGTAAGAGAAAAAAGTTTGTTCGATGTTCTGGAAACTCCTCAAAATCTTTGTTGATCATCTCCAATGTGCATTCAAACACAGCATCAAATATCTGTGGAACATCCTTAGTTATACTGCCCTGTAAAAAAAGGGTAAACGAGTTTAACATAAATTCTATTTAGGAAGTTCCAAGATGGCAGATCAATATCAGTTACGATCATTACTTTATTTCTATAATATAACAGTGTGAGAGATATACACACGTCCAATCATGCCAATTATCAAGATGAACCTGCCTTACTTATGTATATTAAAATAAACAAAAATATGATATTGCAGTTTTAAGGCTGGGGTAGCGCTAACACTCGCCAATTTAGCCAAATGCTAAAACTGACTGAAATTGGCTAAAAATATTAGGGTTGATTTGACTCATTTTAGTTAAATTTAAACCATTTGGACAAAAAAGCAGTGAAAATGTAGTAATTTGGCTAAAGGAAAAAAAATTGCTAGCGCCACCCCAGTAAGGACTGGTGTTTTGGATGGCAATGGGAACAATGATCACATAGACAGACAGAGGGATCTAAATATTAATAACACATACAGTGCCTGTATATAAAACTGCTATCCAATGTATTTTTTCTTCTTCTTTTGCTTGGATTTTACCTGGTTACCTGTAGGCATTATATATAACAGCTGCTTGTGTTGGTTTTACTCGAAACCTCAGGGTAGGTAGAATTATTTTTTCATGTATCAATCATCTGGCCTTACCTCTAATTTATTGACTATTGTTGCCATTGTGCTTAGCACTTCTGGTTCCCTTGCAAGTGGTACGTTTCGTTGATAGTCCATCAAAACTGCTTCAAGAAGAGGCGGGATAAAGTTTTCTGCAACCTGAAATACAGATCACTTTTAAATAACATTACCAACTGCAAATTAAACCAAAAGACAATACAATTACAAATAAAGAATAAACACTCTCTAAAATGTCTAACATATCAGGAGTGCTGGTACTGATATTGCACTTAATCACAAGAAATCTATTTGTTACTTTTCCTTTTTTCTAACTTCACTTGTCAAAGTAACTATTATCATACTCAATACTTTAAGCACAATGTACACATCAAGCTATATTCCATTTAATTTAACATAAAGACCAAAGGCAATGAATGGGCAATCATACCATCTGGGAGTCATTAGACCTGCTGACCCATCCTGAGATAAGTTTAAGTGTTTCTTTTTTCACAGTTCTCATACTCCTGATAAGAGGCTGTTTGGTTACATTCTCTCCGTTTGTTGCAATGGCAATGCTGATGTTTTCACTCATCACTTTATACACATTCAGCATATCCAGGTAAATACGTCCAAGCTAAATTTAAGACAAAACCAGTTATGCTTTTACAGTATTTATATAAAATTTTTCCTTATACATCACTATAATCTGAGAAGTTTTAAAATATCATGAGACAAAAATATCTGAAATTTAAAATAATTCAACAGAAATTTCATCAAGTGAAATTTCTCAAGTATCACAAAAAATAATGAATAATTTTACAAATACCATAAACTTTTTCAGTAAAAGCTGTCAAATGAACAGACATAAAAAGTCCAAACTATAAGATACAGTGACACTAAAACGTGATGAAGAAAGATGAAATCGCACAAAATCTATTTTCTCAATATTGATTCAATATTACAAATGATGCTTATTAGCATAATCACTAGTTATTAAAAAAAAAACACTAGGGAAGCATGTACCAGTTCCTTCCACAAACCTTTAAGTATTTGCTACCTTTAAGTATTTGCTACTTTGTAAATAAAAAAATGATATTGTTGTACACTTTTGTTTTCAATTGAAGATAAATGCATGCAAATCTTTGGGACTACTCCTTCCATATAAGCAACCATTTTAAGCTCTAATCATTCTCAGAATATAGTGCACCAGTGTCTGGCCATAAAAATTTGACAAAAAGGTTCACCAACCTGTAATACATATGGATGTCCAAGTGCCTTGCATGCTCGAACATTGGTTTTTAAAATATTGGCCAGCTGTTTCACTGCCTCTGGATCTTTCAGCACCTCTACATTCTGTGTAGCCTGATTAATAATTGTGTCCCACACTTGGTTTGGTAGCATCATATATTTTTCCACCAGATGCTCTTGAGCTGCCTGGTCTGTTTGTGCACTGATCATCAGACCCACAGCTTCATAGAAAGTATGCACCTGGATAATGTTAAACATTTTCTTTTAGTATGTCATAAAGTTCAATTCCAGGTTGTTTCAGTTTTTATAAACCCCCCAAAAACCCTGCACATTTTATTTCTGAATTCACGTATCTAAAATAATAGCACCTGATATTTCAGACAATACTTTAAGCACATGACATTTTACAGAAACTGACAAGAAAAACAGGAAACCAAGAACACCAATTAATTAGCACTCTCAATTACTTAAAACCAACAGGCATATACTACATTGATGTACCTGTTGTGGATTCAAGTCACATATTATGGTGTTAATACTGTTGAGAATTTCCTCAATAAATGGCATCACTTCTCCCACTTGAACCTGTACAAAATGCCGCCTGCACTTTTGGGCAATCTTGATGAATGTGTCACACGCCATGTCCTGCACTCCATCGTGGGTTTCTACAGCAAATGGAAGCATGTTCATCTTTTACAATAAATGGAGAGATAAATACCAAATAAATACACTACAGAGGTTCCTACTTGATAACAACACTGTCTTCAATATGCAAATCCAAAATTTGGCAAAAAGGCATCATTTCAAAGGAAATGAAAATGCTGGTACACAACACTAATAAAAACATTTCTGAAAGTGCCACACCTTATTTCACCCCATCCTCTAAAGCACTTCTGTCAACAAGCTTTCACTTACCATGCATGAACTCAAACAACTTGTTGACAACTGTCTTGAGGAACTTCCAATGAGCTCGAAGAAATCGAGGATACTGCCCCACCACATACATTATGTTGGATGCTATGATGGCTTTATTATCCTTGCCCCGCTTTTGCTCAACCAAACCCAGTAATTCCTAATGGAATAAAACCTTGGAATCAATGACAAGGTAATACTCACCATGCATGAACTCAAACAACTTGTTAACAACTGTCTTCAGGAACTTCCAATGTGCTCGTAGGAACCTGGGATACTGCCCCACCACATACATTATGTTAGAGGCTATGATGGCTTTATTATCCTTCCCTCTCTTTTGCTCACACAGACCCAACAAATCCTGAAGGGTGGGAAAACAAATGGGTGTAAGACATTAGGGCGGGATTCATACACCTGCCAACCTAAGCTTTTAATCTGACAACACTGGACACATTCCTCTGCTTTTAACCCCGCATTGACATCATAACCGTTATTTATTGTTATCATTATCTATTTTCTTGAAGAGTCCTACTTGTGCTTTACATTTATCTTGCCACAATCTTCATAGTTGTTATATTATTACTAAGTTTTCTTTAGGAAAGAATAACAGACAAGAGTTTATATTCAATAATGCAGGTTGACAAGAGTGTTCAAGGGAGGTATATTATGGTGGAAAACTTATCAGATATAATATAATTTTCTTATATATATATATATATATATATATATATATATATATATATATATATATATATATATATATTGAAAAAAAAGCCCCTAAGTGGAAAACATAAAAAGTATGTCATTGCACCATTTTTGTGTTAAAATTAAGCATTGGCTTTTCCATTTAAACCATCGTGTTCATCTACCTTGATAGACTGTAATTTATTTCAGGACTTTGGTCAGTTTGAAAAGACTTATAAAACACACTGTCTTAAGGTCGATTTACTGAAGATGAATGTTTATGAATGGAAAAGCTAAAACTTCCAATAATGTCAAATTTTTGAAAATGTTTGAAACTGCTTACTTTTTTCCACACTTAACCTTTGCTTTTATAAGAACATTTCTGCTTTTGTATAGTATATCTTTTAACTTGTCAATGAGCACACATGTACATAGAAAACATTCAAACTTACTTTTATTACTGTGACCAGAAACCTCTTTTCATCTTCCTCGTGCATAGCACCACTTATAGATCCAATAGCCCAGCAAAGCTAAAAAAAAAAAAAAAAAAAAAAAAAAAAAAAAAAAAAATTACACATACACATACTAGAAGCAGCATAATAAATACAAGAGAAAAAAACATCCCATGTGTATAACTACTCAATGATAACTGCTGTTATTCAGACGTTGTATAACATAATTAAACAAAAAACATTTTATTAAAACATGACAGCGTCCCGATACATTCAAAACCATTTTTTTTCTCATCAAGGTTCTCATCACCCAGATCTTGAAATTTTGTATTACTTAGTACACTTTATTTACAGCCATCCTAAACTGAAGCAATATCAAATACTTGTAAACTAGACAGCAAAGCAGGCAACTATACAGCCAACATAACAACATTTATCTATAGCTGAAATATTTACTGGCGTTTCTTATATTTGATGAGTTAAAGTAATAATAACTCTTCGTTTCGGCCAAAAAATGAATTTTCCTGGAGTAAACAACAATTTTCCCATACTTACCAATGGTTAATGAATCCATTTTTACATTCAAAGTTAGTCCCTGGTTTTTTTCTAAAAAGTTTGGTTTTTTGTTAAAATCTCTTAAGAGATTTTAACAGAGTATAGCCGTTAATGGAGGTGACGTGGTCTAAAGACAAGTTCAGATATCATAATAATAGCTATAACAGCCGTTTTTGTGGGAAAACAGAATATATTATATTTTCATGAGTCATTCACAATGTTTTTATTGTGAAATACAGATTTCAAACGAAGAGTTATTATCCCTTTAAGGAAAAGGGTTCACGTATGCCAGAAAGACACGAAGGAATGATAAACATTTCACAGGATGAAAACAAGATGCTAGGAAGTAAAATAAGTCATTTCAAATGTGAAATGTAACCAACACATTTTTTTGCCATTTAAGATGTTAGCAAAGAAAGTGTACAAGCCTGCTTAAGTCAGGTCTGATGTTAATGGTATGACGGCAAATGCAGGTAATGGCTAATTGTCCAGACAAGTTGTCCATAAAATGATATACATATATCCTACTTACTGTATTCAGATTCTTCCAAGACCATTCTGTACCATTCACTTGATTTGTCAATTTTTCAGTCATAATGTTTTCCGTGTCTTGATAATCTAAGTGAGTAAGATATACTGAAAGGGGAAAAAATATGTGTTACAGAATTGAAGTTTTTAAGTGTCGTACAAAAAGGCTGTCGACCAACACTAAATTTTTATATAAATACCGTACAAATACAGTGCCTTTTCATAATTAATGCTAACAACTGAAATAGTTATGACATACAAAATAATCCTATTCATACTAGGACAGACTTAACTAGTTTCTTTTATTATTTTATTGCACGTGTATGCATAAATGCATTATTATTTGGTTAAATACTAAATACAAAATCAGCTCACCAAGAGTCTCTCTCATGTTTTTATACAGATTGATAGAATCTGTGTCCTTCATGAATTCACGCACGACTTCTCCCTGTTCATTCTCTACCACTAGCACCTCTTCTGGCTTGGCCATTCTTGAGATCATTACCCCCCTCACCTAGGCATAACCAAAATGTACACTTTAAAAAATAAGCAATGCAGAAAGTAACATTTACTGTTAAACATATGAAGTGATTACTTGAGATGTTCTTTTAAAGGTTAGCTGTGCCAAAGATTTTGAAACTAGGGGATCAGAGTGGCAATGTAATAATAACTTTGGATAAGAACAAACTCCTAGTATTGCACTTGACAAGCCCTACAAAATGAAACAAGAGTTCTGTAGGATTAATAGAATTAAAATTTGAAAGTTTTCAATTTAAGCATCTACTGGCTGCTAATCTTATGAAAATGCAAGGAGTGAAGATTGATGCATTAATCATGACTTGTATCAACCAACACATGACGGTCGATTTAGTCAGGGTGGTTTTAAGATAAAACCACACTACTCCAGTACCTTTCTTCTCTATCTATAAAAAAGACGTATATCACAAAACATTAATTTTTACATTTTGTTACAAACCTTTGAAAGCACAGGAGTATAAAGAGCTCTCCTAGACGGTGGTACATCAGCCATTCTGCCAATAAGCAGAGGAGTCTGACTAGCACTGAATGGACTTTCTCTGTACAGATCAGCAGCTAAAGTATTCCAGTATTCCAAACAGATCTTAAAAATTTCAGTCTCTTCCACCTCAGAGATGAGAATCAAATAGTGCAAAGCCTAAAACAAAATGTTCATCTTTAATAACAATTTCTACATTCATGAAACCTGTAAAATAAAATGCACAAACAGTATTAAATACCAAATTCAGGTCAAAATTCTTGTAAACAAATGTACTGTTTTGTACTTACTTTATTACTACAATCGTAGCACATAATGTACATAAATAAAAATATGCTTACCTCCATTAATACATCATGAAGTTCTTGCTTTTTTTCTACCAAAGTGCCATGCTCCTTTAAAAAGGTGCACAAGAATAAACTCAAGTTCTGAATAAACTTTTGTTCATCATCCTGACCATGAGCATAGGCATCTTTGATGTTTGTGCTGGTGGGCAACATCTGAAAATCGGCAATTACAAAATAAAAGCTTAATTTGCAAAAAGAGTCACTAAATAATCTTTCACACACAAAAAAAAAAAAAAATAAAAAATAATAATATAATAGTAATGTCAATAAATGCAGAGTTGGAAATAACTGCCCGTCCCAACGTCCTTGACGGTCTAATTTCATGAAGGACGGGTAAAAATAATTTGGAGACCGTCCTGTGGTCGGGCCGCACTTTGAAGTCGTCAGTAGATCTGAGCGTGAAACATTGAGTCTTTCTTGATTTTGATTTTCACACATTTACTTANATATATATATATATATCTTTTTATTTTTATATATATATATATATCTTTTTATTTTTATTTTATTATTATTATTATTATATTTTTTTTTTTTTTGCGATCCATGATGTATGGGTGGGGGGACAGAACATAACTGAATATAAAAATAAATTTGATTCTTTGGTATCAAGACAGCACTGGTATTATGACTTTTATTTATGAAGTTTGAAAGAAAACAACATTCAAAAATGTCTTGAATTATTAAATTTAGTCATATATGCACTGTATTATCATAGTCCTGTCGATTTTATGAGGACAGGCTGGTTTATGGTAGGACGGGTAACTTTCAAGAGTAACCTGTCCTGCTGTCTGGTTGAATTTTAGGAGGAGTTTCCAACCCTGATAAATGGTTACAAATTATAATCTTTTTTAGAAGAAAATAACAAAGAGATGAAATTCTGTAAAAATAAAGAAAAAAAAAACTCATACCTGTTTAAGCTGTGTCATAGTCAGATTAAAGAGCTGTAAAAATTGTTCATCGTACTGTGTGACAGAAACACCAGCTGTAAACAAAACAGTACACTTATTTTGATATGTTTACTCTGACACAGGTGCTATTGTTTTTACTTCAATTACTGTTAAATTCTTACTGCAAACAATGGTTAAAAATTCATTACAGAACAACACGAGTCTTTGCAAAATATTTTATGTAAATGGTGTAAAGCCCAGGAATAATGCATTTTAAATCATAAGCATTTATTGGACTTACCAATTTCTGTTAAACATTTTAAGGTGACATTTCTGAACATCGGGACATTTAGGAACTAGGAAAAAAAAAAAAAGATTAAAACTACGTCAAAAATGATGACCTAGAAATGACCATAGATAAAAGGTAAACACATAACCATGGAGCCATATATTCAATAGGCCAAGATCGAAGGGCAACCTTAGGCCAATTAAAATATCTGAAATTTGTTATACTTCCTAAAGCTGGATATATATAGCCAATTCAAAGGAAACGGTATACATACAGAGATGAATGGTAGAAAATTTTTTTAATTCTCAAAATTATCTGCAACTTTTACCTCAACAACATCTGTACAAAAAAATGATTTGACTCCTAAATCAAAGCCTATTCACTTTTTACTTTACCTTTGGCATTTCATTAATGTTTTCAATGATGCTGAAGTACACTTTTTATGCTATGCACAGCCATATATATATATTGACATTAACAATCAGTAAAACCTACCTTATAAATGAGTGTGGTTATGAGTTTTGTCTCAAATATGTAGCCAAGAGGAATCCAGGTTAGGAACCTCATCAAAGTGTCCAACGTGGAACCCACTAGTGGGGCATTCTGCGAGTTATCCTGCATGTATAAGCTTATCGTTAACAAAAGGGCTTTAAAAAATTAAACTAACATTTTCCATAATTATATCATACATCCACCAAGCTAATGTTCAATTCCAGTCTTCCAAGCACCATCTCTTAATTTTAAACTACTGATATATGATTCTGCAAAATATTGTGAAACTCACCAGAACAAACTGACACAATGTGAAAATCTGAGCAAATTCTGTACACATGCTGTCCTTCAAATGTTTGGCCTTGGCCTGTGTCATCTGTCCACTTGAGAAATCAAAGATCTCCTCACTGAGAAATAAAAATTATATTTATCAAATAAAAAATTTGTAAACATACTGTTGTTGTATCAAAATATTGCACATATTTTATTATATGCTAAATGACCTTTCTGCACAATGTTCATTTCACCTATGATCAAAAATCACATTAGTGCCAAACAGAACCTTTAAATAAGTTACTGAAAAGTAGCTGTTTGTATCTTTAATAATTATACAACAAATGCTTCAAATAATGACTGAGCTTTGATCAAATTTGACATCTGTGAAGGTCACTATTCCACACTGTGGAAAAGTTGCATGATATACTTACCTGAGAATTTTGAGGATTGCCATGTTATTTTGGCAGAGGGATTCATTTGTTTTACTTGCACCCACAATATCATAGATGAAAGAAGGCCAATTTTTTGGCCACTCATACTTTAAAATCTGAAAAATTGAAGAAATATCTCAAGGTCTTTCAAAATAATTTAAATGAGATATTACAACACGGCAAAACACTGTATATTGTTGTGTCAATCAACACACATAATGACCATCATTAACAATTTGTATCACTAGAGATATAAGGACTAGTAAATGAAGGACTTTGGATAAGACAGATTGTGTTAGGTTGTGCTGGAAGTTGTGACATTAATTGGTGTAGGAAGTGAAGCTGGCTGGCCATTTTTAGCTGGAATAACACGGGAGCTAATAGACATGAGTGCCAAGTCGACGCAGATTTTCCAACAGCATGGTAACATAATAATTGTTTTTCTGGCATGTTGAGCAAGGAATACCAGTAAAATATGGGGCATATGATTTCAAGACTTGCTACAAAGCTTGAAGGTACGACACTGACTCGTTTTCAAATAACTTGTTGCATTGACCAACAGGGTGACAAAGAATGTCAAAGAAAAAAGGATTTCCTGTAAGTCTATAAATCACTGTCATGTGCAATTTTTGCATGCATGTAATCTGATATGCCCATGTCTAATATTGCCAGAAGAAATAATTGTTATTGTGTACCTCCAGCTAAAATATGAAATCCCAATATCCGAATTCCTGTTATAATTCAATAGAACTATGGGTTTTGATTCTTCTTGCTTTGGAGATATAAGGGCTAGAAAATTGGAAAAGTGAATTTAATGACGGAAAGTAGATCAAAAAGTAAAATTCTTGGTGATGGATGTCACATATGAATTCCAAATATACTACTTCCTATTCAAATTCAATAGTAACTATAGGTTTATCTCTGTTTTGGAGGTATAAGGGCTAGAAAATTGGAAAAGTTAATTTCACTGTAGATGGAAAGTCAAATTCAAGGCGTGATTTGAATCCCCGATTACTTAAAATTCGCTTTCAACAGCAATTATAGGTGTATCTTTTATTGTTTTGGAGATACAAGGGCAAGAGACTAGTTTTTTGTGGCAAGTAGGTCAAAGGTAAAATTCAAGGTTGCTTTTGGATTTATAAAGGATCTTCTATTGAAGTTTATTAACAACAATGGGTAGATCTCTTCTAGTTTTGGAAAAATTCAGCTTATTGTGGAAGGTAGGTCAATGTTTTCAAAAGTAAAAGTCAGTGTCAAGTAAGTACAACTGCATAAAAACACAAGTAAAAGTGTAAGCATTAACTAAATCTATCTTGTAGTATAGGAGTAATGAACACAATGGAGATCTAATGGATAGGTGGTTAAGGATAAAGTACATGTCCCCACAGCCACACAAAAAATCAACAAACCAAAAAATTATCTTATCAAAACACACAATTCACATGGCATTACAAGTTAAACTTTATAACTGCTGCATAAGTAAACTGCTGTAAACATGCCCAGTAATCTTTACAAACAGCACTAGTTGTCACCACATGAGCATGTGATTGTAGGAAAATTCCATTAAGCAAACAAACCATAATAGTGGTGGAGGTAAATTGGGTCAGTGCAAATAAGTTCAGTAATGTAATCACACTTAACAATATTACATTTTTTCCTTATTATTTTATTCCACACACAAACCCACCTGTACAAGTATCATGTTCAACTTTCCCAAGTACACTTTCTCTCTTTCTAGTGTTTCTGGATCTGATGACGTTTTGATTATTAAACCCACAATGTATTTTTTGATACCTGCATAAATAAATATTGTACAGTTAATTTTGAAATAGTATCCTTTTTAAAAAAAAAAAAAATCAAATTAAATATATATCTTTAACTTCTTCAATATATTCTCTCTTTACCACTTTCTATACAGTACAAGACTAAAAGCATTTCAACATATATCTTCAAGAAACTGGTCCATTCTAGTACTCCAAATCCGGAATTAACTGGTTCCAATTTCAAGATTTTCCACTTACTTTAATTTCACATTTTTTCAAACTGACAACCTCTAAGAGATCTCTTATCTTACTTAACCTCCCGAGTTCCCATTTTCTAAGTTGAGGGGACACTACTGTTATTTTTTTTTGTTCCTCGTTTCTTACTTGTTTTAACACTCCATCTTTGAATTTTGCACTTATTATAACACATAAGCAAGAGAAAATCTTACATAAGGACAATTTCTACCTCCCAATAATTTTAGCACACACCTGGTCATTTTTCTGTTCATCATATAGATTTATGATTATATGATTCAACCTAGTATCCACAAAAACATACTTGTCTGTGCATATGAAGGCAAATTATTCAAAAGGACAAAATAGTAAAGTTTGCCATCAACAAAAACCTAGATGTAATATTAACAATATTTGTCTGCTTATGCTTTGTTAAAAAGTAGGTGAAAAATCTTCTTAGGCAGATAATTTTGAATTACTTATTTCTCAATTACCATCAACTCAAAATAGCCAGAACAGAAATAAAATAAGATTAAGCCCAAAATAATTATTATTTTGTTTTTTAACAATGTCTGACTGATCATATGTTCAATTTGGGATAAAATAAAATGAAAACTTTTTTTACAGTTGTCACATGCCGTATGACTGTGTAAGTTCAATGCCAAGGTCATTTAAGCCCAAGTAAACTACAGATTCATTTTTTTAGCCAATCAGCGCTTAATTAATATTTTAACATATATTAAGTCAAATGAAGGCAACATGGCCTAGGAGAACCATGTAGGCTAAAGCAGTAGTCTATGTACAGCCATATGTACAAGCAATTCTCCAGCCACTAGGCTGGGTTTAAAGTTTATGACAGACAAAATGTAATATGTAAAAAGGTCAGTAGGGTTTCTGTTTTATTGCTATTATTTGCATTATTATTAGCTTGGCAATAACTTTCAACAGTCATTTGGTTTGAATAATAAGCCTGTTCATGTTAACCATAGAGGTATTAACTGTAAGCTCACTTTTATTATCATTTTAAGGAACAAATTATTTCTATTAGGAAAGTCGAGCTGTTTCTGATGAAAAAAAATACCATAGTGATTCTTTCAGATTAAAATTTACATGCAAGCAATCGGCTTGTTTTGAATAAGAATCACTGTTTTTATTGTTTTGAGATATGGCTTTAGTTAGTTAAAATGGGCGTTATCATTGTCTAAAATGTTCTTTTACTAGTAAACATAACGACGATAACGTCATAATTTATATATGTTTTTTTTTTTTACCCACCGACCTCTGATGAAAATAATTGTTTGAGAAACAATTAAAAAATTTATGCTTTATGTTGTTAAAATTAGATCTTCAATGATTGTTTGACTTTATTCTAAATATAGCCATGAACTTCATATGCAAATGTTAAATGAACTCATTGTTTAGCAGTCATCATGTTGATCATATCTAATAAGTAGGTGCTCTATTTGCTTCTTAGAAAATAATAAAAAAAGTGATATTTACAAAGCAATGCTTCAAAATTATCCCAATATACTTTATGGTTAATAACATTTCATCTACAAAGGTGCAAAACTGACTACTAAGTTAGGGTTCTTATCTGTAATTTCAGACACCCTTACCTTCACACTGAGTTCTTGGCAGAACTTTCCATCTTGTTTTTATTACATTTTCAAGTATCTGTAGGGCATAATATTTTGTCTGTTGATTATTTGAATACTCCAAAATGGTATCTACTCTGGTCCATGCATCTGGGTGTTCTTTCAGTGTTGTTAGCACCTCTTGGGCCACACGTTGCTTAAGAAAAAATAAAATTTATATACATGTATAAGTTTGGAAAAATTATAAAATTAATATAATTGCATAATTGCTCATATGTATCAATATTTATTATTGCCGCTTCAATATTTTATATACACACAAATTGCCAAACCCTGTCATTAACAGTGCCCATCGAATGGCAGCACTCAAAAGGCTTACACATTATATTTTCAACACCAATGCATAAAAATAAGCCATATAATTGGGAAAATCGACTTTACAGATAACTTTCGTAGGCATATGACTTTCATAGGCCTACTGAAAGACAAGCAGCAAAGCTGTAAATTGTACTGACATAAAAGCAAATGATGATACACAAAACAGTTTTTTGGTTTTGATGCAATTTTACCTGGTGTTTAAAGGGATAAAAACTCTTAGTGTGAGATCTACATTTCACAATAAAAACATTGTGAATAACTCGTAGAAATATAATATATTCTGTTTTACCACAAAAACGGCAGTTGTAGCTATTTTTTCTGATATCTGAGCTTGTCTATTGACCACGCGACCTCCATTGATGGCTATACTCTGTTATAATCTCTTAAGAGATTTTAACAAAAAACCAAACTTTTTAGAAAAAAACCAGGGACTAACTTTGAATGTAAAAATGGATTCATTAACCATTGGTAAGTATGGGAAAATTGTTGTTTACTCCAGAAAAATTCATTTTATGGCGGAAACGAAGAGTTATTATCCCTTTAACACCAAAATCAACACCAAATTTTAAAATGATTAAGCTCAATGAAATTAAATGGTAGCTATGGATGCACGTTTTAGTTGTAGAGGAATATGGGCTAAAAAATGTGCTAAGTCACTAATAAGTCAAACTTCAAATCCCAAGGTCACATTAAGAGTCACTATTCAAGTTCAATAGTAACTATGTTTATATCTCTGCTAATTTGCAAAGACAAGTTCATGGTAAAAATTAGGTCAATGTCAAATTCAAGGTCATTAAATTGTCAATATAATGAGTGGCTGAGAAACTGATACCCACCTTGTCTATTTCGACATTTATTTGAGCACCAATACCGAGTCATTTTTATGATGAAAACTACCAGTAGTCTTTCACCAAAATGGCCACTGTAGGACTCGTGGTGTGACAGCAGCATCTGGCATCAAGCGGGATGGTATACCCCATCATAAAGACTTCAATAACAAAGAAAAAACCATACTTACTGTTTGTCCTTCGCCACTATACATGCAGCCCACAACATGGTCAAGCAAATTGATATCAAGTTTTTGGTTGAAGTCCAGCAACTTTGTTGCTTGTTCTGTCAAAGCTGTCATACTGGCCGGAGGCATTAGAGTCGATAAGACATTCACACAGATCTGAAAAGGTATAATTAATTTAATTAATCAATCTTGCCACAGTTAAGATATACAAATTATTAACCTGTTAAATACATATATGAAGCACAGAAGAAAAGTAACTTAACAAAAATTCTTTTTTATATACCTTGGGTGCGGCTCGACATCAACTTTTCACTTTGTTGCTACTGAATGCAACTAGGCCCAGTGGCTTGGTTGCTGTACCATATTTAAAACTAAAATTACTTGGGAGGGGTTTACTAAGCATGCAATGGAATACTTTTTTTTCTAAATAATCATCCAGATTCAAAAAGAATTCCAGGTACTTAACAGGCTATGCCAGTTTTACAGCTTTTTTTAACAAAACAAGATTACAGGAAAGTTAACATATAAAAATATTTTATTGCTATAGATCTAATAATAACACAAACAACTACTGTACACATTTATCAAAAGCAGCAGTCATAAAACAAACAAATGAAAATTAGTCAAAAAATAATTTTTGACAAAATGGCCAGATCATGCTGATTTTCGAACTCAACCTATATTTTATGAATATTAATCAGTTTGAAGACAAAAGATAAAATGTTTTTCCATTTATCGTGTTATCACTGAAAGTGAATGGCAACAACAGGGATGACAGATGCAGGTGACAGCAAATGAAACAGCATAACTTTTGGAAAATGGCCCAAACAAACTGATTTTTGACCTAGACCTGTATTTTATTATTGGTCTTTTGTTTTTCCTTAAAACGTGTTATCAGTATTGCATATATGCTGAAAAAAGCGAAAAACAGCATTTATAAATGGCTCAATCATGCAGATTTTTTCAAACACAACCTATATTTTATGAATATTCATCAGATCTGTAAGCTTGAAGACATAAGGTTAAACTTATTTCCACTTATCGCGTTATCACTGAAACCGCAATGACGACAAAAGACACAGGTGACAGTTATATACATGTACAGACAGTTTTTTTTTCACAGGGCAAGTTTAAACCAAGTATTTCTCTTGCTGCCGCTTAGAAGCAAACACCCTTTTGGACCAGTTACTGAGATAGTACTCGCCAACTCGTTTCAGCAGCGGCATTTGGTGAATGGCGACTGCCCATTTACCTCCCTGGAGGCAATTAAGCTTCAAACCACTGTTTGGAAGCAACCAGGCATCAGCCTACAAACAAGATGCAAAGTCTATCATGCTGTTGTACTCAACCATCTTCTTTTTTCATCAAAATCACCCTCTACAGGTGGCACATATGCAAACTCCAAAGGGTTCAGATGTGCCGTCTAAGGCAACTGCTTAACATCAACTGGAAAGACAGAATATCTAATTTGGAGATCAGAAAACTTACAAACATACCAAGCCTTAGATATTCTGTCTTTCCAGTTGATCAACTCTGCTGGACAGGTCACTGCATTTGTATAGACGATTCCAGACTCCCTTACGCCATCTTTCACAGCAACCTACAACAAGGAAAAAGAACTGTTGGAAGTTCAAATCTATCTTACAAAGGCTGTATTGCATGCCCCTTGTCAACTGACACCAATTTTCCTGGGAGGAAGAAGCTAAAAAATCATTCTATCCGTAAATGTGATATTTACCAGGATTGTCAGGGCTACTGAACAACCTTTGGAGCAAGAAAACAATTGAACACAGCAACTGTTGCACACAGAGTGTATTTCTAAGTCCATCACTCAATATCCATTCTACTGCCAATACTGAGGAACAAACTCTGTGAAAGGCCAGAAACTCCGTCAGACATTCAGTCTGGCAAGCTTGAAAATTCTGTCAGACCGAAGCAAAATTACAGACATGACAAATTATGCATGTCTTCAGGCATACTTTTTTTTGTTTTCAATCCGAGAAAATTTAACTAAAATAAAGTGTTTTCTATATTTCATACACTTTATAACAATCTACAGAAAGAAAAAATTAATTCCATGATTACTTGATGAAATGTGGGTTGTAGAATGACACAAGGACCAAAATACAACAGAAGAATGAAATGTGACAAATTGTTTTCAGTTGTATTTTATATTGTTTCAATCATAGAAAATAAACTAAAATAAAGTATTTTCTATATATTTCATACACTTTGTAACAAATTTAACACAGGAAATTTTATGTACAAGAAAAGTTGTTTATTACTTAATGAAACGTGCATTGTAGAATGTCACAAGGACCAAAATAATTTTGAAGAATGAAGAACAGGGGTAGCCAGAAAATAGGAGCGTCTGTCCATAAAAATGTCTGAATATCAAAAAACTATTTAACCTGTGTGCTTGACAATAACATATCATTTATGCATTGTGAAACAGCATAGTAAGGCAGTCTCTTTCAATCAACTGAAGTTTTGATATGGACTGACCAGCCTGAGACTGAATTCTCTCTTCATTTGTTTTCTTTTCCGGAAGAAAGAAAATCAAACTCTGAACTTTCATGGGCACTTAGGCCAACTCATCATCATGAACAGTGGCCCATGAACAGTGCATATATATGCAGAAGCAGATGTTCGGAAATTTTCATAACCCATAATAAAGCAGTTAGACTTATGTTGCTGTTGATATAATGATAGCTATGGTACTCCTGAAACTCAGTGCAGAAGATTTTCCTCTCTTCTGGATTATAAGACAGTCAGGGCCTACCTTCTTTCAAGTTTTTATTTAATTCTGATCAATCTATTTCTCTGCCACTTTTTATTTTTCACACTGTGTTATTAAATAAGTATTTCATGTTCAACAACGCCATTTTTCTAAATAAAAGGCCTAGCCATACACACAACTGAAAAGAGAAACAGCAAAAAGTCAATAAAAAAAAGTGAAGTAAAATGTATCGCCAAAAATAGAAACAAAAAAAGCATTCCTTTCATTTTCACATCCCAAGTAACCTTGAAAACTTGTTGGACATAAGAAACAACAATACAGGTTCTTTTACTGGATCAAGAAAAAAATTTTTCAGGCATGACTGATATGGTCCAACACCTTTCGTAAAGTCTCCCGTGGAGGATCCTGTGTCTCCCATGAGAAAAGTTGCTGTGCCATACTCTTAATAAGTGACAGCCCATGATGATTATACCCCCCTCTCTTATTCACACACTAATTAAAATGGAAAGCCCCCCACCCCCAACACACACACCTCTTTTTAAACTTGCTTTTTTTTTTTTATTTAGGTTTGAAATCAGTTTATAACCCAGATAGTGGACTGCACTGGCCATATATCTATATTAATCATACACATGTGAAGTTCTGGATTTAATATGGTACTCTTGGGTTCTACAATAATGAAGGTAGTTTAGAATACACAATTAATGTAATTTTCTTGGTCGGGAACCAAACAAAATACAGCATTTATCTTCACAATATTCTTTAAAGATTTGCTCTCTAGGGATTTAAGAAATTTCACACTTCCAATCAACGTATTCTTAGTTACTGGCAAAATTTTACAGTCCATCCCTTACTTGTATACATAATATAAATGACTTTTGCCGGTAATTTCAACAGACATTTTTTGTCGGCCATCTGCCAAGAAAACATGACGTCACAGGGAACTGATTGAATGGTAACATTCACATGTCTTTCGTAATCCAGTAATTTCGTTTTCATACGTGACGACGAACGTGAACATATTATCATGACATATAACTCAGAGGAGTTGATCTGTGAAAGAATAACACGTACGTCACGTACATAATATGTGCGCCACGTACTTATTTCATGCTTCTCACAACACGACATACATGACATATTGAACAATGCCAATGTCAGGAAGGGTGGATTCACGTTGAACACTTTGTTATCCCCGCCAAGGAAAATCAAGATGGCGGCGCCCATGAAATCGGTAACATACAGCATTTTTGATGCATGCAAGAGACCCTTGTCCACTCAAAATTACTTCTGTGCATTATACTAACGGAAATATTAAGACTTACCTCCGTCACTATTGTTCACGCTTCTCCCTCGATTTTTCAATGCTAAAAACGGCAATCTAAGTAACCGGTTCAAACTGGTAAGAAGCCGCCATGTCGTTTAAGTTCGGGCAGTTCCGTAGTGGAAATCTCCACAGATTAGCAGAGGCCCTATTGTTTAGATTATCGGATACTTTCACTCAACATTTTCCTTGTGGATTATGAGTATACTATTTTGTTGAAAAAATGTACATGTATTAACCAACTCAAATAATAAGTAAATAAGTTGCTTTTCGTTTGTTTCCGTTTGACAAGTGCGCCACCTATCAAATATTCCGGTTATTAAATATGTCCACCCCATAATGCTCAGCAGTGCAGACGGCAAAACGAGCAGCAAGTACAAGTTCGCACGAGAAAAAAATATATATGTTGCAATGTATTGCAAAAGTCGGAATAATGACGTGTAAGTCGATGGGCATACCAACGTCGTCTGAACTTTAAGATGTTTTTTAAAGAATTAGTTTGATATCAGTTTTTGCATCTAATTGTAATTTGATCTAATTTGTGTTAGTTACGTCGCGGTGGGACCGATTCTTAACATTAAAGCCTTACGCTAGTTCAGGGCCATTTTGGTAAAGAAATGACACTTTTTTTAGTCTTGCTCAGTAGTGGATTGCTGTATAAATGTGAAATGTGGTGTATATCAAGAATATTAATACAGAAGACAAAAGCCACATACTGTGATTGTTGAATGTTGGAAGTTCCTCTAGGGGTAGTTTTAAATACCATTCCCCAAGGGAAAGGGTATATAAATGAGTCAGTCTCTGGCCTCCCTTCATCTCCACCCCAACCCCCCAGTTAATGATTAAGGACTTATTAACTTTCTCAGATTGTTTCAAAGTTATGGTGAGTGTTAGGAAGGGCAATCTGAGGATGGTTAGAGAAAACACCTCCTAGCCCAGGAAAATTTGGGAAGTACAAGCTTTCCATGGGAAATCTTACACTGTGCATCTTTAATTTCACAAGTTCACTTTTTCAGGTTCCAGCAAGCCAAAATAGCATAATGAGCTCAGCAAGTGGACACCAGTCTTTATGTCTGGTGACGGATGAAAGTATTAATACAAGTGAAGATGC
This sequence comes from Lingula anatina, assembly GCF_001039355.2. The sequence continues at coordinate 11,361 of NW_019775608.1, read as the reverse complement.
TTGTAGAGGTCAATGCAGCAACAGCGTTTCCTATTCCGAACTCCCTGATTGTTCAAACAAAATGGAACACACGTTTGATAGTAGCATATTTTTAACCAGAGCTGGTGCATCAGGGTCAGCATCTAGCACACCAGACATGGAAAGCATCATGCATGCACACCTGTTTCATGACCAAGACAAAGAAGGAGAAGGAACAATTGATCAACATGTGTTCAGTAGCAATTCCTTGCAAACTGAATGTACAGAAACTGTTAATGGGCTTGAAGAAAACCTTGACACTTCCCTTTTGCCTCTAGAAGGGATCAATGGCATAACTAGCATTACCGATAAACATATCCCTATTAATTTGCATGAACAAGGCATGTACTATGTCAACATGCAAGATTTGCACAGTAAACTTGTGAGTATGGGACCAAATCAAGGGAGACCAGTATTAGTGCTTGCAAACAATCCAGCTAAAGGAATAGTGGAAGCTAAGGTCATTTTTGATACAAGTCAGTCTGTGGATAAATTGGTCAAAATACAAAATAAGCAAGCAAAAAGGAAAAACTTTGGTGCTAAGCATAAAGGCAAAAAAGCAGGTAAAAATTGCATCTTACCTAATTTTTTTAAATGATCATGATAGATACTTATTATTTATACGTCATGGTATGTTTATGTCATATTTTAGGTTTTGACTCCTATTCACAGTAAAGAGACCAGTTTTCAACATCTGGTTGTAATGTTACAAGTTAAGTAATATGTCAGAATTAATACAGTATCATTAAGAATTACTCTTCTTAGCATTAATCCTTTTAATTCTTGTTATTTTACAGACAAGTGTTTTGTCTGTGGTTTTGATGACTGTGGTCGCACCTTCACCACTATGGGATACTTACGACAACATCAGCTCTCACACAATGGAGAAAGGGTATTAGAATGCAGCTTTGAAGGCTGTGGTCGGAAGTTTGCATGGCCTGCTCATCTCAGATACCACATGTTGACCCATACGTATGCATTTTTTCAAGATATTTTAAATTTATTAGCTTAATTATCACAAAAGTTAAGTGCTTAGGCACAGATTAAATATCCGAATAGAAATTAAAATTTCCGGATTGATTTATGGCACTAAAATACAGATCAAGTTCAAATACCAGCTTGGTAATTGTATGTTGTGCTGATGCACACAGTCTAAAAATTTGTACGCTTTCTTGTATCATTTAAATCATATCAAACAAACATGCTAGTTATGAGTAATCTTAATGAATGGAAGTACAGCTTGAAGCACTGCACATATGCTGAAACAAAGGAGGCTCTGAAGTTAATATAATTTCAAGAGACTTGTCAGTCAGTCAATTTCTCCACCAAAGGATGTGGATTTTGTGCAAGCCTTATTGGTACAAGCAGCATTACCTCATGGATCAAAATTCTAATGGGGCAAGTGATAACAGTCTTTGCAACTCACAAGTTCATTATACTCAATTGAGAATGCATGTCAGAAATGTATAATAGTTGCAAGGCATTTATGCCAACTTTCAAGATGGGAGGTGAATGCAGATAATCAGAAAAGTTTCTGATGCCACAGTCAGCAACGAATGTAAATATTTGCACCCACTCACACCTATGCACACGCAAAACAAATTTTTGAATAGTATTCAAAGATGAATGTATTAAATAGCCCCTGGCATTTCATTTTGTTTGGATATTTACAGATCATTGGTTAACGAGTCTTGGTTGGCAGTAGATAGGATCACTTCTGATCCTCAGATGAGGTGCATTTGACCTTGTCCTCTTGGATTCTCTCCTTGGGAAATCCCCACAAGAAACGTCAGAATTGAACAGTGAATAAACCAATTTTAGCAGCTATTTAAGGATATTTTTGGAGAAAAGAATTCGAACCAGCATTATCTTTTTAAAAAATAAGCTTTTTATTTGTAGTCAAAGTCAAAGAAATTTTGAAAACTGTAGTCAATTTGTAGAAAAAAATTAATGATATAAACCATAATATATTTGGTGGTATTATCAAGTGATATAATCATAGAACTACAATTACACAAATAAATAGATAAATAAATAAATATCACAGTTACATAGAAAAAAATAATATACAACATAGGCATAGGCATGTGTCAGGTCAAATCCCACTACCGAGTCAAATAGAAGAGAAGAAAAATATGTATAAAGATCATACTCTTCTTTTAATATAAGATTAATAAAATAAATAATAAAATAGATTAATGGATAAATAAAAACAATGTTTAAAGAGCATTATGAATATTTTTATATATTGTACATTTTACAGTATCATACGCTCTACCATCAGTGTTTTCTGCTTTGTGTCTGTACATTTGACAGCTTTGCGGCCTTGTTTAGACAAGGCGTTCTGCTCCAATTCTTTCTGAAATTGGTAGTATCCAATCTATTTAAATTTGTTTTATTTATAATTAGCAACATTGATCATTTATCTCAACATAACATTAAGAAAATTTGGTGAATCAAAATCTTCACACTTATTTTTATTATAGGGGTCAACGCAATTACAGGTGCAATTATGATGGCTGTGGCAAACAATTTTACACTTCCCAGAGTCTTGGGGTGCATATGAGATCTCATACTGGTGAGAAGCCCTATGTGTGCCCAGAGGAGGGCTGTGACAAGTCTTTTTCTACAGCAGGGAATTTGAAAAACCATATGAGGGTACATACAGGTAGGGGTTCTGTAGGGAAAGATCAGCATATTTTCTATTAGTTTATAGAAAAGAAAAGAAAGGTAGAAAAAGTAGCAACACTACATGCAGACACTGCATCTAACATTTCTATGTATGGGCAATGGGTCTGTTTAGAACCAGTTGATCCACTCACTAACTAGTCTGCAGATCAAGTATGGTATTCGCTTGACAATAGATTCTGGCCTCCCACAATTTGATATATTGTGGGAGGCCAGAATCTATTGTCAAGTGAATACCATACTTGACAATAGATTCTGGCCTCCCACAATTTGATATATTGCATTAAAATTGAAAAAAAAAAAAAAAGACTGCCACCACAAAAGCTATGAAAGGAAAACCATGTTGCTTATGACATAGCTCAAAAATGATTCTTAGGATATCCATATAGCTCAAATTGGAACATCAGCTTGGTTGGATTTTTTTTCCAATTGATGCTCTTTTTGTGAAATTTTATTCATTCTCTCATTTTCAGTGTGTGAATTTGAACTTTCATGTGGCTGAAGCTTTACGCTAATTACATATTCCTAATATTCCTGTTAACTGTTGTGCATAATTTAAATTTGGTGTTGGTTTTGCTGTACAGCATAATGTATTATTGCATCAAAATTGACAAAGTAACCTATTTCGTGCATCATTATTTTCTGCATTTGTCTGTACATTTGACATCTCTCTCTCTCTCTCTCTCTCTCTCTCTCTGTGGTTAACAGCATGTTTTCTCAGTTCATTGTTTTGGCTAAATTTTACTGGTCTTGATGTGAATTGTTATTGTTACCAAATAAACACTTTATTGTAGGTGAAAGACCATTTATCTGCAATGTAAGCGGTTGCAATAGAAGCTTTGCTGAGCAATCAAGTTTAAAGAAACATCTTTTCACTCATTCAGGTAAGCACATGCAGGATATATGTAACTTACATAAGAATAAAATTGTCTGAACCATGTATACATATGTCCTTGAATATACTTTAGAAAATTGCTCTCATTTAGATGATAAAGAAGTGATGAATGGTTAATGTTTAGGTGTAGTATGATATCTGTAAAAATTCATGGATAATGTATTGCATGCTTTTAAGATTCATATACAAGAAGAATAATGAACATCATTTCTTCATAGGGAAGAAAATGTATATGTGTGAACTGTGTGACAAGTCATTTTCTCAAAGTGGCAGTAGAAATGTTCACATGAAGGGACACCTCTTGTCCAAATCGTTGAAAAAGGGCAGGCCCAGTAAATCCAGCACCATTGCTCAGCAGGATGATGGAATGGACAGTTGCCAAAATGTTTTGTTTATTCAGCAAAATCAAGATGACTTATATCAGTTTGGCAACCCAGGTAAGAATCATATTATCCTACAGAAAAAAGTCATGACCATGCCATATTCCTGTTTTGAGATTTGTAGATTTGGAAAGCTGTAAATATAATTGTCAGCATACATCTTTGTGCACATTTTCAAACAGCCCTACATTGTCAAATATATTCATTGTGTTCTTTTTGATTGAAATAAAATTCCAGATCTTCATGGCAGTCCATGTGAGTCCATAATTTTTCCTCATGCAGTAACAAAAGATGTTGTAGCTGTCACAACTCAACCAGAAGGAGATTTAGACCTACAGAATAATATCCTTGGCACAGAAGGTAAGAAGAGCTTCACTGGAAGTTGGGGCAGATGCCATGTCTCTTGACTATATAGCCATCTCTTGAACATGTCCTGTCTGTCAGTGTTGATATTGCCTTGTAAATGCCATTAAAGGAAAAACCTTTTACGTGTTATTCTCAAATTTACAAAAATGTTCCTCAGGACTAAATTGCAACTTGCCTTTGAAATTATAATTGACCTGGATTATTTCCGATTCAACTCTTTCCCAGTCCAATTTGCAAAGTGTCATTGAATCTTTTTCTATAAGTTTCTTTGTTAAATGTCTGCATATGTACCATCATGTGAGGTCAGTTTTGCCATTTGTTCAAAGAGGTGCTACTGTTGTCTTTTAATCTGTATTTGTAGAAGTTTTGGGCAATGATGAATGCATGAGTTCTACACTACCCACCCACACTTCTGGTGCTAATGTGGTAGTGCTGACCCAGCCTCAAGAGATGTCCAGTTTAACTACCAGCTACCATGGTACTCAGGGAGGCAAAGAAGAAATCATATACCAGAGTGACTTACACTTGACTTTAGATCACGAGGAAATGGCAGGAAACATGAGTTTGCATGATTTACATGCAGATGAGCAAGTTCATATAACAACTGCTAGTAGTATTGCAGAAACAACACACGCTCAGTCCATTGATCCGATCATGGAAATGGATGGCAATGAAAGTGATGATAATGACAGTAAACTTACAATAATGTGTGAATAGCAAACTTAATGTTTGTCATTATAGGGCATCTATTTAGTTGAGTCAAACACCTTGAGAATATTGTTTATATATATTTTGTTAATTTAAATTAACCACTATTGGTAAAATGATGTAATGAATTAGGATCTATTCTAACAGCTGCAGACATCAAATTTTAATAATATACAGTAGAGGTTTAGGTGGTAAATCTTCGAAAGTTCCAACTTGATATCTTTAATGATTGAGTGGTGTTGGTCAATATATGTTCCCAGGGATTATTAAAGAAATTCATATTTGAAGTCGGGTGTTGTATGCATTTCGATTTAAAAGAAATATACCTGGTGAAAACTTTTCTGAAGGTAAATTATCAATTCAGTGGCTGCTTCTTCATTAGAGTAATGTGCAAGTAATGTAAAATAATGTGTGATTGTTATGATAAGCTTTAAAGCATTGTGAGTTTACAGTATAATTATAAATTCATGCATCGTACCATTTGATAATAGAAGAGTTGAAATATCAGTGTACTATTTGCATCATTTTATTAAGTTTTAATAGTAAAAAAGATGTACTGAGATTAATAATCTCAAATTTCACTTTTAAACAATCCTTTTGATTGACATGTATGTTTGTGACTACATGCTGTACTGTCTGATGCTATTACAATAAAATACTTTTGTTTCCATTTCATGAATGGTGAGTGAATATGCAATACAGAATCTAAGCCAGTTTTTTAATGCTATCAACTCTATTTTAATACTATTTTTATATATTCATTCAACATATGTTATATACAGACTTGACATTTGACTATTTTTTCCAAATAATTTTTTTAGTCTTTTCCTACTTGTCTGACTTGAAAATGAATACTAGGGTTTATGTCTTGTTTTAATAACTTTTAATTGTGACATCAGCTCTTTAATTGAATTCACCTAATTATACAATCAAAAACACACGGCTGATTCTATGTCATACATCAACCTTTAAAAGCATTTCAATCTCCATTTTTTTAAATTGTCATCTGTGAAAAAGTAATAACAGTGTCTAGTCAGCAATGGTCAGTGGTGCGTCTGCCCTCATCTGGCTGCTACCAGGGCTCTGAAGCAGCAAGGTATTCTTCCTCACAGGTTTCTAACAAATGGAAGGCAGTTGGTTTTCAGAATATTTCTGTATTTGTTCTGGTTAAGGTTTCTATTGATGGTTACCAATAAGGTTTAACACCAACATGAATTTCGCACCAAGCACAAATGCTCCTACAAACACAAGTTGCTCCAGGAGCGATATACGCTAAGTCTTGGGCTTCTTCTAAATGTCTGTGAACTTTATTTTGACCACCATTGTGGTACAGATAAAATATGTATTGTACAGAAGCCCTGTGCCATGTATAATACAGATGTCGGAAGCTAGCAATGGCTGCCCCTTTGTAATAATCTCTTATACAAAAAACCAAATGTTAAAAAATAAAAAAACGAGGACAAACTTTGAATATCGGATCTGATTCATTAACAGATTCATTAATCGGATTGGTAATTAAGGGATAAATTATGGTTTACCTAAGGAAATTCCATGTTTTTGCAAAAATGAACAGTTGTTCACAAGTCATGGGAATGGGGTGCTTCATGCACAGATCATGCTAAATAATATGAACATTTCATGCATCTCAGTAAAATACATAGTTGCTTTCTTGATCAACAAAAATGTCCAATGCCCCCCCCCCCCACCCCTCTTGCAACTTCAAGAAAACCATCTGTATTATACATGATACATTGTGTAATGATGTAACAATGAGGTCATGCTAGTTAACTGTATTATATATTTTAAAATTTCATAGCAGACAATGACAGACAGGTGATGGCTATATATACAGACACACTGTGTCCGTGCATAAAGAATTGAAATTTATCATTCATTCTTCACAAAGTAGTTTTAATTGGTAATTAAATACATACTGACCATTAAAGTGAACATCATACAACAAAGCACATTTTACAAAACTACAGAAAAGCCTTGATAGATACCACTTACTAATATATCCTTTTTTTTTTCACTTTGGTTTTTTTATGCAACTTTCCTATACATCTTGTGAAAGTGAAAAAGTGCAGGGTTTTAAATACTCATTATGTACAAATAACACTTCTTGTAGAGCTTATCTGTGGACAAGATATACTTTTTGATCATATTTTAACATGATTATTGCCATAAATTAATAGTTGCAAAAATAATTAAAATCCTCCTCTCCAGGTTGAACCTCACAGCCCATCAACCATCTTGACACATTTCCGAATTGCACAGAACCTTGAAGAGATGACAGAATTCAGAAAACTATCATTTAAGTGTGAGTAAGGACTTTTTAATTTCCCCAGTTTGTCAAAGAGCTATGGCAAGTGTCAGGAAAGGATGATAAAGGTTGGTGGGTCCGGGCAGGGGTTAATATTCACAGGAAACTGTCTCAATATGCACCCTTAAGTGTTAATGTTTAACAATCAATAATGCAATGCTCCTTTGAACTGTTAATTTTGCTACCTCAGAAACAGGAAACACAATGTCCAAAACTTGGAATTGTCAATATTTTTCAGCTCAAAATTCTTTAGCTGTTGTTTTTGTAGATTACATGTATGAAAGTTTTTTTGTATGATCAATGCATATTATAAAATGTACTACATATAAAATACTCTAGCCAATCCCTGATTCTTGAGTCTACCAGATTTGATCAAGTCCAATTAAATACAGTGAAATTATTCCAAGTCTGACTGTTCCTCTGGTGTGCGATCCCCATCGGACAGCCCATCATCCTCATAACCTTGTTTGACAGTGGCCCTGTAGGAGCCCAGGTCACTGGCATCATCATCATCGTCATCATCATCCTCATATCTGTATCCCCTAGCGTGAGAACCTTTATCAGCAATAAATTCTTCATCGATTCCTGCACGTCTTAGTGTATCATGATACTTCCTCTCAGCCGCTTTTCTGGCATTTACCTATAAAAGTTATTGGAAAATATGCAATGTATTCCAATATTATTTGTTAAATTATTATTCCAGCACTGTAATTTCTCTTACAGTTTGTTGGGAAAATGTATCATTTTTCTTGTGAAAATGCATACAGTATGCATCCAGTACTTGCACCATTGTGAAGAAAAAAAATTACCTAATTTTTTTAATATATATACCTGTTATTGACAGAAAGGAGACAGAAAAGCCAAGCTTTATATGTTAATCAAAAAGTAAATGGGCAATGGTACGAAGGAGATGTAACTAGCTATGGAATAAAAATGATGTGACAGAGAGAAGACTAGACTAAAATTGGAACTGCCAACTTTAGGGCAGAACTAATGAAATAAAATATGAAGTGAATTTTATTGATGAGAAACTACATCATCAGAGTCCTATGAACCTTAAAAACCAACAGGACTGGTTATAACAAATGGCAAGCTGGTAATTACAATGTTGAAGATTAAAGTATAATTATTGTTTTAGTGTGTGGATTAAAGTCAGTGTCTGAAAAAAAAATCTAATTTAGCACACAATGACTGATTTGATAAAACAGATAAATGTATCGAACAGACAAAGATTGAAATTGCTTTTTTATTTGCCAGTATAAAACAATATGGCTTTAAATATAAGGAAAGCTACCTGTGTTGTTCTTTCAAACAAAAATGGCCTCTTGTCAACTCTTTCTTTTATTTCATTCATTTCACGTCTATATTCCTCCTGCCTTGCTCTGTCAGCTTCTCTGTAAAAAAAATATCATCCATGCTATTCAATGCAAGTTTAAAAAAGGCAGCAAAGCTGTCAAATGTACAGATAAAAAGCAGTAAATAATGATGCACAAAATAGGTTATTTTGTCAATTTTGATACAATATTACATAATGCTTAACAGCAAAATCAACACCAAATTTTAATTATGCACATCAAGTAACATGGACAATAAGAATATAGCTTAAGGCCCATGAGAGTTCACAAAATATTGCGTTTCTCCCATAGGTGAATGGGAGTGAAAAGTCACATCTTTAAAATGCAAGTGTTTGAAAAATGAAAATTTAAGTCTGATCAGCCATTGCTTCTGAGGAGAATTAANCTAGTATAATCACTCACGATCTTGTGCAGTAGAAAATTAATTATCTTCAAAAATATGAGGCCCTAAGTCCTTAAATTAAATCAGTACAATTTTTAGATCATATGTAACACTAGTATAACAGAAACGTGTCACAATTTTTTTAATATGGACACACTAGGAAAGCTCTGAAGTCCATTGTTTGCCTGAGGCCTCGTCCGTAATACGAACCAAATTCACTCAACTTTCTTTACCCCAAAACAACATGCATATTGAAGTAGTTCGGACATATTTTATATATTTCGTCAAGAAATGCCAAAAGCAATGTGACCGTGACTAGATTAGAGGGTTACTTACCTTTCATTGTCCCTAAATTAGACAAGTAGACACAAATTTTATGATAAAAACGGCAGAGGAGCTTTCGACACGCTCTTCGTGGGCGCAGCCATGTTGTTGACGGCACACGGGTTGATATCTTTGATCGCCTGGAGAATTTGCGCCCGTGGATTTGTAATTTAGTTTCGAATATCATTAAAATCTACAGAAGTTGCACTTTATTTTGATATATAGTTTGTGGGGGGTAAATAATTTGCATTATATAAATATTTTAGTTTTTCTTTCAACAAATCTTTAAAACTTACCTTTTTTTGTCGACTTTTATAATTTTTCCTTGGTGGATATTTTCGAATGTTACTTCGTTGGCTAGCTCTTCTTTTCAGCTTTCAGATGACAACAAAAACATGTGTGTGCAAGTAATAGCGGAAAATCCCCGAGACGTTTTCTAATGCCTTGTCAAGGAGCGCATTTGCACCTAAGCGCTGCTGTGCTGTCAGCAGCTGTACAATGCTGCTAAACTGCGCGTAACATGTTTTAATCAACTCTTATTAGACTACGTTTTTTAATGTCAAATCTAGCTTTGTTCTATATGATTTGAAAGAGCAACACCTGCCCTTTTATATGGTATAAAAATATAGGGGGTTACTATTAAATTTAATACTGAAATTAAACCTTGAAAATGACCTTTTTGGCCCTTTTAAGCAGGGTTTTCTGTGCGTTATGTGCTTGCTGCCGGTACCTAATAAAATATTAGTATCATGGACATTCAGAAAATGTGACTAGCAAAGGTCTTCAGGCCCATGGAACTTCAAAGTCACAACTTGAAAATGCCAAAATGAAAACAAGACAGCACTGTTCTGAAATGTTTTTTTTTTTCCATTTTTAACAATTTTTTTAAAATAAAACAAAATTAACAGGTTACAGCCATTTTTATACGATTAACTAACAAAATTGACAAGATGGGAAAAATATCCATACAACAGTGTTAAATGTCCAATTTCCTCTATTCTGAGATTCTGAACATAGTGAATGATTGAATCTGACAAACTGCAATGATATGAGTTTATTTCCATTTTTAAAACTTTATTACACAATACACGATAACAAATTTACCATCATTTTTACATAATCAACTAATAATGTTGTAAAGATGCAGAAAATGTCAACCAAACACTTTTGCATGTCTTATTAGTTAAATAATGAGACTGTTAACATGCCTAAGAATTGAATCTGAGGAAAGTGAAACAAGCCAGCACTGTTCTGACATGGGTTTGTTTCCATTTTAAACACTTTTTTTAACATAAAACAAAATAAACAGTTTACTGCAATTTTTATATGATCATCTAAGAAAATTGCTGAGATGGGAAAAATATCAATAGAGCAGTGTTAAAAGTCCAATTTCTTCCATTCTGAGATTCTGAACATAGTGAATGATTGAATCTGACAAACTGCTATGATATGAGTTTATTTCCATTTCTGACACTTTATTACACAATACACAATAACAAGTTTACCGTCATTTTTACATAATCAACTAACAATGTTGTAAAGATGCAGGAAATGTCAAACAAACACTTTTACGTATCTTATTAGTTCAATAATGAGATTGTTTACATGCCTAAGAGTTGAATCTGAGGAAATGTGCAAAAAACAGCATAACTTCTAAAATAATGCCCCGTTTATGCTGATTTTCGAACTCAACCTGCGAATTAGTAAGATTGACCACTCCTGTGAGTTTAATGACAATTGGCTTATCTGTTTTTCTTATATTGTGTTTACAGTGTTGCATATATGATGGAAAATGAAAAAACAGCATAACTACAAAAACAGTGGCCCGATCATGCCGATTTTCGAACTTGACCTGCTTTTTAGTAAGATTGATTACTCCTGTGAGTTTCATGACAACAGGTCTAACGGTTTTCCTTAAAATG
>NW_019775607.1:292513-296613 GCF_001039355.2 Lingula anatina | reverse complement strand
AAATGACATTCAAATATCTATGTAAAAATCAGGTAGCAAGCACAGGTTGGCAAGTTCTTTCCTCATATCTCAATTCAAAAGAGGGATTTTTTTTTTTTTGCTTATTATCACCATGGGTTAAAAAGAGTGGGACATAATGATAAATCTAATATTTATATAATGGTAACTTTCAAATGAAATAACACTCAATGTGTCAGTTAGTCACATTCGAGAATTTGGAGAATTCTGGCTAGATCTATCTTTCCTCCATTTAAACACTGGGCAAATGGCCAACTGCTAACCATGTATTTTATCACATATTGACCCGGTGGCTGATAATGTGTAGTCCAATCTTCACACAAACATACCGACAGACTATCAGATGATTGAGAAAAATGTTCACGAATATTGAACAATATGGATATATATCATATACCCAACAGCTAGCTCTTAGACTACTAATATTTCAACCTTCTTAGACATAGCTACAGATGGAGTAATGGTACTTTAGAGGCTTTCAGAATATTGACTTTTTTAGATATCACAGACTAATTTTGGCATGACACATATATGATAGAGAAAGGGCTATAGAATATTGAACACATTTTCAGCCATCACAAACCCAATATATTGTGCTAACATGCTGTTCTCTAATACAAGGCGCTAAAATTGCACTGACACAGTAAAATGTTTCTGAATATTGAACAGATTTCAGAATTAGCTAAGTAAGTCCCAATATTGTTCTACAAATTTACAGAACACAGATAAAAAGATTTCTAAATGTTGAATAGTTATATCATGATTTAAACTACACAACCAATACTGACATTATGTACCTAATAATACATTAATCACTACAAGTACCCACTTGCTACAAATCTACATCTTCTACGAGCAGATCAACCTTGTCCATCTGATTAAAATAATGCACCCAGCGCCATCTTTTGGTCTACCTTTTATGAGTCCCTGCTTTTTTTTTCTTATCAAAGGCCATAAGAACTGGTAGAAACTTAACTCATTTGTAAAGAGAATAAATGTTTTTAATGTATAACCCACTATAATTTGACCCTCCATTACAGGGGTTTGACCACATTCCTATCAAAATTTAATGTTATAAACATTAAAACAAACATCTTTTTCAATGCCTTTTAGGAACTGTTATAATTGTACTATGAAGTGTCATCAAGTGTCAAATTTTATGGTGCTGTGTGTTGGTTTAGGATACTGTGACAGCTTCATTTGTGAGCTTTTATTCTTCTATGTGCTTGACACTGCTTGTCATAACAGGTATCTATAGTTCTTCCACTTTTTTCTGAAATACCTCTACAAATTCGGTTTATCATATAAACATTATTACATGTAGAGTTGGGTAAGAAAAAAAAAAAGAAGTTTAAATACCATCTCAGAAACCAAGAGCTCAACACAAAGCATGAACAAAAAGTTTCAAACCTTGAAAGACTATCTATATACATTGTGTTTGTTGTTTAGCTAAACCAAATGTGTGATCGAGTAAAGATATGATATAATGTGTGAGAAAGTGTAACAAGAGTGTGTTAGGTGTGACCAAGTACCAAGACAAAGCACAATTGGCAGTCCCCTAAACATTATTGATAACTGTCACTTGTACCATGGCAGTTGTTGAAATCAAGACCCAAAACATTACAATTATGGATTAACTCACAGTTGTGTGTGGTTTGAGTTTGGAAGATAAACAATGTCTGGATTTTTTGTGTTGGACATCAAACTCTTTCCTCAATCGTTTTCACATGACCCAAATATGACAAATTTTAATTTCAGTGACAAATCACTCAGTTAGTTTTACTACAGTAATGGCTTGATTATTTCAGTGGGGAAAAACAATTAATTTTTTAGATATATAATTATGGAATCATAAAAACTACATTTCTATATAGCATTTTGGTGCTTTAAAGTTTAACCTTACAGAAGAGAACTATTAGGTAGTTTGCTTTTCAATTCTGTTCCCACCACTCAATAGGAATATATATATTTAAAGAATTTATCGCTTAAAAAATACAATTTTCTCGATTGAAAAGATTGAGCCATTACCGTAAACCTACTTACTTTGCAACCAACAACTCCCCTTCTTCTAACTGCTTCTGCATCTTTTCATACCTCAGTGCTTCTTCCTGTAGAGTAGAAAAATAACACAGACTGTTATACTCAATGCCAGGAAGAGACATAGTAATCTGATTGCATTCAGCAAGAGCGGATTCAGTACTAGGTCAAAAAATATATCTATTTGTGAACTGTCCCTGTGAATGTTCTCTTTATTTTAACCTTTTTCACACCGTGCATTGTACATATCTGTATCAAAATACTCAAGGAGACTGACTTAACAGCCCACTGTGTAATACACTATGTAAAAAGGGCCCAAAGGTATAACATATACTCTCTGTCTCAGTACCTTTTCAAACTGCTGATACAGCAGTTCCGTGTATTTTTTCCTGCCCAGGTGTCCTCTATAGTGAGACTGAATACACACCGCGGCATGCTCGGCTGGGCTTAGATTGTCCACCTGAAATAAAATATATATATAGCTGTTATATAAATTATGTGCAATGCACAATGTGAAAAGGGCCCAAAGGTATATTATACAATCTGGATACACCGTGGCATGCTCAGCTACACCTAAATTGTCCACCTGAAAGTATATCCTCCCCAGGGGGGCGAGATTGTCAACCCAGATCGTAATGGCCAGGCGCCAAACTGTTTTATATGTATTTACCCCATATAACTGCACTTATTGTTAAGTCAACTGAACAGATTTGGAATTTAGACTTAAAATAAATATATTATTATTATTATTATTATTATTATTATTATTATTATTATTATTATTAGATAAAATATATCACTGCTATATAAATTACAAAATCACAGATAATGACTGGAAACTTTGTATAAGCAGAAAGTAGAAAACGGGACTTTCACAATTTCTCCTCATACAATTTGTTTTAATTGTCTTTATCAAATTAAACATAAGGGTTGACAATATTGAAAAGAAAAGTCAATATTTTAGCCAATCTTCAGCCTAGTAAGGGCATGCGTACATCTGTCCTCAACACCTACCTGTGGTATGGTAGTTTTTGCAGCCTGTGGATCAAGTGCCTGAAATTATATTGACAGGTTATTTAATATTGCTACTTCACATCTGCATCATTAGATATTACTTGTTAACATGAGTTAAGCTTAGGCTTTAACAGAAGTTATGTCAAAGGCTGAGATGCAATATAACAAATGAAATAAATATGATCAGAGGGGAAGATGTTGGACTTTGAGGTCACAGTCTAAAATTGTTGGTTCACGAAACTTTCTTTATTTGTCTCACACCTATTCCCACTCTTTCCCCATTAATTCTTTTGCCAAAAAAGAAAAAAAAATCATTTGCTTGCCAAATACCTGACAACTCTAAAGAACATTACCTCCATGACAGCCCTATTTCTGTCCATCCTGTCCTGCCTCAGTTGGTCAATATTTGGCCGGTCAAGAGAGAGATCTTCCCCCGTGGCCAGTAGACTGTCCATTACAACATTACTGTCCATTATGCTGGGTTGACCATTACCCTAGAAAGGGGGTCAAAACATGTTTCCCATTTAACAATCTTGCAATAGTAATAGAAGGATACCATACAGAAGAAAGGAAAATAGATTTTAGAATTTTGGTCAAAATACACTTTTAAGATGCAGGTGATAATGGCTGTCAGACTAAGCAAGAGAAACTGTGGAGTCTGACTGTTTTTCATTATAATTATCTCACTGCCTACAATATAGGACACCAGGCAAAAACACATTTAATTATTTAATTAGTAATAAAATAAAACATGAAAACCAAATACAGGGACAAACTGATCAATGAAACACAAGTAAGAAATTAAAATGGGGGTTTTCTTTAAGATAATTTGCCCAAGGGCAGATAAAACTATGCAGGTGTATGGATGTTCCTCTAAAACCACAAAAACTATTGAATTTCTTTGACTTTAATTCGAAAGCCGATTCCAAATTCTGAAAATAAACGTATTAGTATGTGCTCGTGAAGTGGTAACTTCTGTTTCCCCGTTTTCTATCGAGTAAGGCGAGTTAACAAAAGTTTTGTATTTACCA
>NW_019775607.1:227513-287513 GCF_001039355.2 Lingula anatina | reverse complement strand
ACGGCGGGATTGGGGATCAGATCCACCGCGACGGGATTGGGGATCAGATCCACCGCGACATAGGTCCAAGAATAAATCAACACAACTTAGTATGTACTTCAGGTTTATTCCTGGTCAAGAGCTGGGACCTCCAGTCAGCTTGTTCAGCTGTCTGGTGTAGCCAAGTCCAGTCTCCCTCTCTCAGAGAATACATGCAAGTTATATAGCCTATCTGAACAAAGGACAATAAACAATGAACTTAATTACAGGTAGGAGATGACTTATGATTAAATTATAATTTATGAGTGTGGTCGGAGACATCTGGCTAGGTTACAGAGAGGCCCTTGACTGACCATCTCCTTTGAAGTTAAATGATATATCTGACCCATTAAATGTATATGACCCATTATTTTTTTTATAATAACAGTTGTGATAGATCTCCCTTGGTTAACAAAATTTGTGCCTCAAATTTTAAAATCAAGCAATATTTAAATCATATATCTAATTCAGTATCATGTACTCAAACATAGTTTGTAGAACTTAGTCCGAACTTAATGCAACAAAAATTACATATGCAAATGTTACACTTTACTCACTACATGTGCTGCAATACATTTTCCTCTTACAACATGAAATTAAAATGTGTCTGTCTCCCTATAGGATCAGTTGCAGGCAGTAACATTGTAGCCTTGCAGACTTAAACCTCTTTCTGCATTACCCCTTCTATTGGTATACTACATGTGCCCTTACATTTGCCTGTCAACAAACAGTACTTCAACACCAACATATCTACTTATCCTTTCAAACAAAATATGTCACTCTAAAACACGTTGTAGATAACAGCAGTCATATTCATGGAACAATGTAAGTTTACATTTTCATAAAAATTATTACATAAGTTCTTAGACTAGTCTATCTTAAACAAGTTAAATTTACACAGATACAAAACATATCAACATTTTAGTGCAAAAGTTGAGCATAGACAAACAATATAATTAAAAATACAATATGAGTAAGAAGTTATTACAGTTATAACTAAGTATGTCCATGCTCTCACCTGTGTGGCTCGAAGGCAGAGAATAGGAGAAATAAAGGCTTGACCATCTTCTCAACTAGAGCCAGCTAGAAAGAATAGTCCTACAGGTCAAAAGAGAAGATTTAAGAAAAGAGAGACCACACCAGGTTTAAACAAGAACTTACCAGTTTCTCATTTTAAACAAGCCCAGATTTAATAATTGTTATAAAAATGTCTTTTGCCCTTTCCTCTTTGATCAGAGTTTCTGTGATTTCCTCGTTGTTTGTGTCCCAATTCTTTGTTCAGCTTTTGTATTTTCTTTTGCAACAATTCATTTTCATCATAAATTTCACAATATAGTTTGGCATTGTTCTTTGCAGTGTTGAAAGTTATAAGATATATCTGTATGATGTCATCTATTGTTTTGTCCTTTTTAAATTTCAAGGTGTTGTCTATCACAAGGGTGCCAAGTCCATGATTTGTTATAACATTGCTGAATCTTTTCAGATCTTCTTCAGATTTGCACACTGTTTCTTCTAACATATTGATCCTCGATTCTCTTTTTGAAATTGTGCTTTCCAAACTCTGCATGGTTTTTAGGTTCTGGTCCAACTGTGATTCTTTCTTTTGGATCTCTTTAGTAAGTTTGTGGCACTTAGCTTGTAATAGTTGCAGTTCTGTTTTGGAGGTCGCAGATAAGTCTATAACATCAGCCAAATTTTCACACTCTTGGAATGGTAAATCAGTCCGGATATTGATTTTTGAAAAACTATTTTCTTCTGTCACAGGTAACTTACTTGTGTCTACGGTTTCTTCAGATAAAGGAACAGCCCTTCTCATTTCTCTCTCTTCCAGCCATTTTTGTTTTCTCTGTTTATCTCTCCTTATTCTAGATGGTGTCTTTTTCTTCACTACTTCCATTGCTGAGAGGGTGTTGACCTCACTGCTAATCATTTTCGGTGTCCTTGGGTCTGTTTTCCACGTCAGGGTAATGGATAGTTCTTCACCCACCTTACTCACACTGTACATTGATGGTACTTGGTCGACTTCCAGTAGAATATTAAAAATATCTGCTGGTAAGATATTTTGTCTCCCAAGTCTTTCCATCTTTGTTAGGAGAGGTACTTGGGAAGTTAAAATGCCTAAGGTTCTCCAACAGTTATCACGGCGGGATTGGGGATCAGATCCACCGCGACATAGGTCCAAGAATAAATCAACACAACTTAGTATGTACTTCAGGTTTATTCCTGGTCAAGAGCTGGGACCTCCAGTCAGCTTGTTCAGCTGTCTGGTGTAGCCAAGTCCAGTCTCCCTCTCTCAGAGAATACATGCAAGTTATATAGCCTATCTGAACAAAGGACAATAAACAATGAACTTAATTACAGGTAGGAGATGACTTATGATTAAATTATAATTTATGAGTGTGGTCGGAGACATCTGGCTAGGTTACAGAGAGGCCCTTGACTGACCATCTCCTTTGAAGTTAAATGATATATCTGACCCATTAAATGTATATGACCCATTATTTTTTTTATAATAACAGTTGTGATATAGATCCCAATTTAGATCCAGTGTGAGATACATAGAACTCTGTGATTAAAGACAGACAGAGGAAAACTCACCTGGGCATCTTGATGTGCATTGCTCACTGAGTCACAGTCCAAAAATACACCAGACCAGGTGAATTCTGTTAGTTCAGATTCAGTGGGAGTGAAAGGCAGGGTGCCCTCTTGGTATCCAGGAATACCTACATCTTGTCAGTTTATATACTTGTATATGGTATATATAGGAGTATATCAGGCTAAATGTGTTGTGCCATATACTCTATCACATTGCAAGCATCCTCACACACAAACATGCAGATTGAAAGTTCAACAGAAATATAACATAACCCAATAGTTATATGGTTGTAAATGGTTGTATAAGGTTGGTTTCACAAAGCCACATGTGTCTATCTTAAAATGATGTACTGTGTCATTTGCATATATTTTAAATGAAGATTTTAGTAAATAGAAAATTATCTTAGGGATAAAAAATTACTGTATCTTTGTAACTTGACTTGTTGCTGTTGCTGTCTGTTTTATTTGGATATTCAGCAACAAGTGCTCTGCACATGTAGGTTTTTATGTTAGTGATGCTGATTTATTGATACAAGGATTAGGATATATAAAGTATATCTGACCAGTAAGATAATTATGCAAGTGCATGCATGTACAGACGTGTGGTGAGAAATCTTCTATGGATTCAGGAAATAAAATGATTTCATAGGAATGCAGCAAACAAGGAATATGACAGCAACAAAATCATGATTATTATGAAAGAAAGGCAGCATCGTTTTGTAATGATTGACCCATTTGGTAAAACTTATTTTCTTAACATTTGCAAATGTCCATTTTTCTCACATATGAAATTTAATGTAGGCATATAAAAAACACCATTCCCCAAAACAGTCTTTAAAATTTTGCATTTCTTTCTTGAAGCACCTGGTTGTGCGTAGAACTGGTTTCAGTTGTTTTCATCTAACAACTTTTGTTTACGTGAGCACGTTCCTGAAACATGCGAGAACATGCGATAAACACGACACTGACTCATGACAAAATGTTTCTTTTTATCCAACAGTGGTGGTCCTTGAGCTCTGGTGCAGTGAACTGATTCTATTCACAAATCTTTAAAAACCATTCTTTTTCATCACCCATATTGTTCCCCTGAAAGAACTCCACTTTCTAAAACCCAGCTGGGCTTACCATTCATACCATTATTGACACGCTTCAAAATAAATTTTTGTTTGGTGGTGAAAAGAGGTTTATAATAACACCATGTTTCGAGTTACCTGACGTGCTATTCAGTGAGTGTAATACAATTCACTATGAAATCTGGCCCAGTAACATTACAGTATATTGCACAACATGCTCATTCCTAATACAGTATTATCAGCTCTGTCAAACGCACAAGTCAACCCCTATGGCAAGTAATAGATGATGCCCCTTTCTCCATCCTTTGTGCATGCATTACTTATCAACTATGGCTGACTACATGTACTTAGTGCCGCTGGCTATTTTGTACAGGTCTTGTTGCGCTAATGAACACCTGGGTGTCTTTGTAAGAGTTCATTTTTCTAAGATTCCCTATGAGCAGAACAAATGTGAAATCTACGGTAATGACTTGATCTTTTTCAATGGGAAAAATTGTGAATTTTTGAGATACTGTATTTTTTTTTTCAGTTCATAAAGCCTTGAAATTAGAACATTCCAACTGAGTGGTAGTAACAAAACTAAAATGCAGGAGACCTTAAAGTTCTATTCTATACAGAAGAAACACCACAAATGCTACACAGAAATGTATAGATATTGCCTCTGAAAAATTGGTAATTTTCCCCATTGAAAAGATTGAGTTATTACGGTATGTTTAGTACTATATGTCTGCTGTATGTATTTATGTGTATATCTATTTATTTATATTTATAAATTCAATATATTTGAAAAGTAAAATTATTTGCTATGTTTAATAATTATGTATTTATGTTGGGCGTTAACGGGAGTCACCCTAACAATTTTATGAAAAGGAGTAAAAGAGCGGAGCGTAACAGATTGTGAAATGCGTACTGACATACCATGGGCCCAGGGGCCCAACTGCTCCATGATAAGTTCTGAAAGAGAAATCTGTACACAGCGAGATGTCCGTAATACATCCTCTACATAATTATTAAAGGTGGGAAATTTTTAAAAAGCGCCCACCCAATGCTTTTAGCAGTGGAATGACTAAAAGCGCAATAGGCGCAAAAGAGGGTGTGAAAAGAAATGAGTATGGGAAGGGGTGGGTGGGATAAAAAACATATTTACAATACAGCCGTATTCCTTGGCTTACCTTTCTTGTTGCTCGCTTCGTAAAATTCTTTTCCGACTTTCTTCTTTCGCGGTAGCTGTATATCTGCACCTTTGTTGGAATGTTGTGCCCACGTGATTGGGTTCGGGTTACTGATTGGTCCAATGCCTAGTGCTCTGGGTCATGACCCGGAGATAGTTAACGCATGCGCTGGGGCACGTAAGAAATTGATAGGAATGACTCCCGTATAACAATATATTGCTTTATAAAGGAAATTATAGTTTTACAATAATTTCTGTATTTATAAATTCAATATATTTGAAAAGTAAAATTATTTGCTATGTTTAATAATTATGTATTTATGTTGGGCGTTAACGGGAGTCACCCTAACAATTTTATGAAAAGGAGTAAAAGAGCGGAGCGTAACAGATTGTGAAATGCGTACCGACATACCATGGGCCCAGGGGCCCAACTGCTCCATGATAAGTTCTGAAAGAGAAATCTGTACACAGCGAGATGTCCGTAATACATCCTCTACATAATTATTAAAGGTGGGAAATTTTTAAAAAGCGCCCACCCAATGCTTTTAGCAGTGGAATGACTAAAAGCGCAATAGGCGCAAAAGAGGGTGTGAAAAGAAATGAGTATGGGAAGGGGTGGGTGGGATAAAAAACATATTTACAATACAGCCGTATTCCTTGGCTTACCTTTCTTGTTGCTCGCTTCGTAAAATTCTTTTCCGACTTTCTTCTTTCGCGGTAGCTGTATATCTGCACCTTTGTTGGAATGTTGTGCCCACGTGATTGGGTTCGGGTTACTGATTGGTCCAATGCCTAGTGCTCTGGGTCATGACCCGGAGATAGTTAACGCATGCGCTGGGGCACGTAAGAAATTGATAGGAATGACTCCCGTATAACAATATATTGCTTTATAAAGGAAATTATAGTTTTACAATAATTTCTGTATTTATAAATTCAATATATTTGAAAAGTAAAATTATTTGCTATGTTTAATAATTATGTATTTATGTTGGGCGTTAACGGGAGTCACCCTAACAATTTTATGAAAAGGAGTAAAAGAGCGGAGCGTAACAGATTGTGAAATGCGTACCGACATACCATGGGCCCAGGGGCCCAACTGCTCCATGATAAGTTCTGAAAGAGAAATCTGTACACAGCGAGATGTCCGTAATACATCCTCTACATAATTATTAAAGGTGGGAAATTTTTAAAAAGCGCCAAAGAAGACTGAGAAATGTTAAGCCTCAGTCTTCTCCCCACCCAAATAATTTTACGAGACAGTTGTAGGTAATATAAACTTTATTAACAGGAGAGACACATTATCCGCTACTTTTATGATGAATTAACGAACAATCTAATGAAAAATCTACGTAGTGTGACTACTTGAAAGAGAATAATAGGTCCCAATATTTTGCCTTTGCATGAACAGTTTGTTATATAGTGTAATGTTATATCCATGAAAAAACCATTTGTGCATCATGTTCATCTTAGTCCTTATTGTCACAGTGCGGATAATCACTGCAATCGAATGTAAGAGAGAAATGCATCCGTTTTGCTGCTATTTTAATGATAATACATGCGCATCCTAATGAAAAATCTACTTAACATGACTACTTGAGAGAGAATAGTCAGTGTCACTATGTTGGCTTTGCATGAACAGTTTGTTATATAGTGTAGTGCACGTTCCATGAATAAACCTTTCGTGCATCGAGTTCATCTAAGTCCTTATTGTCAAAGTGCGGGTAATCACTGCAAACGAATGTAAGAGAGAAATGCATCTGATTTCCATCGTCCTAGCAGGCGTATTTGTTGTGATGATAAGCCCTGTTGGGCAGCGTAGGTGGCACCCCCAATCCGAAAGCTGTGGGATTTGATGTTGGTGTTTGATATTCCAGAAGCAGCTAGGCATTTATTGAGGATGGCTATGAACTGGCAACGAGAAACCGATGAGTCATTTTCGTTGACAAAAAGGTGCTGGTTTGTGCCTGGTTTCCTAACTCGCATATAGTGTTTGAGATGTGAAACTGGGCAGATGTCCATTGGCTGTTTGTTTAAGGCCACGGAGTGGTTGGAGGAAGGTGATGAATGTTTGAAAGTCCTGAGCTTAAGGATGATTTGGTCCTTGGATGGTATTGGTGTAACATCCGTAAGGCAAAGAGCGTGATTAGGCGCCCCTGGGCCAGAAGTGAATTCACTTATCCTCAGAAGACCAAAAAATGCTGTGGTGAACATGGCTTTGAATAACAATATTTGGTACGGGGTGAGTGGGTGAGTGAGAGATCGTAGCAGCATTTCCAACAGTGGTAAGGTGATTGGACGTCTAGTGTCGACTGTTGGTTGTAAGCGGGAGATACCTTTTATCACCTGGCGTACCAAAAATGAGTGTGTGGGGTCCGTATACCCCATCAATTTGTACCTATAACTAAGAGCGGAGAGGAAAGTTTTTACAGAAGATGGTTTGTAGCGTCGAGATAGATGTTGTACAAACAAGGCCGTGGTTTTGTTGTCCGCCGGGTATGCTGTAAGTCCAGTTTCCAGAGTGAATTGTTGAAGCAAACTGTCCACCCTGTCATAGGTACGTCTTGTACTCGGTGCCAGGGCCGCTTGTAACGATCTCGTCATGTCATGATCAAGGCCTCTGGTAGCCATTGGGTTGGTATTTTTTCCGGATGTGGCAGTACACTGGGGTTGATTGAGTGGAATTTCTGCAAGTTTAAACGAGACAATGCATCAGCAGATTCATTTTCTTGGCCAGCTATGTGAATAGCCCTGAAGATAATATTGTTTTTAAGACATGTTAGGACTAAGCGACGTAAAAGGTGAAGGATTTGGGGGTCCTTAGATGTGCATTTGTTGATAACGTGTACTAGAGCCTCGTTGTCTGAGAAGATGGTCACTTTTCTGTTTGCTAGTGAATTGCACCATATGAGGACAGAAGCTACAATGGGGTACATCTCAAGCACCGCTATATTTATATGGTTAATAGATGGGGGCCAAGTGCCGTAGAACCAGCGCCGTTCGCTTATAGAGCCAAAACCTATGGAAGTGGAGGCATCTGTGTAGATAGTTGTGGCATGGAGTCCATTCCAACCCTCATCATGGAAGAAAGCCTTACAATTAAAGGTGGTTAAAAAGTCCCGCCACATGACCAGGTCTTGGCGGACTTGATTGTTCAGCCTAATGCGGAAATGAGCTTGTGAAATTCCTCGTGTTAAGTCAATGAGCCTACGTAGAAAAGCCCTTCCTCCAGGGATAATTAAACAGCAAAAATTAAGTGTGCCGATGATGGACTGTAGCTCCTTAAGGGTCGTTTTCTTTTTGCTACAGTGAGCTGTAATGAGGGATAGGCAATTGTCAATTTTGTCTTGCGGTAGTCGGGCTTCCTGCCGTAATGAGTCCAGTTCAATGCCTGCAAAAGACATTGTAGTAGCTGGTTGTGTTGTTTTTTCTTTGGACATAGGAATACCAATGCTTTTGCACATAGCCAAGAATTTGTTTAAGTCGTTGGCACAATCAGTGTAAGAAGGAGCTGCAATAAAGAAGTCATCCAGTAAGTGTAACATGTGCTGTATCTTGCAGTTTTTATGAGCTGCCCATTGAATTGCAGTGCTAAATGTTTCAAAGATTTGGCAAGAACAGGATAAACCCATGGGAAGAGTTTTATCGAAGTAAAGCTGCGATTCAAATGAGAAGCCCAATAAGAAGCGAAAGTCTGGATGAATTGGGACCAGTCTGAAAGCATTCTCAATGTCCGTTTTGGCCATATGGGCTCCCCGGCCTAAAGTCTTAAGAATTGATATGGCTTGAGTAACAGTGCTGTATTGCACTGAGGAATACTTGTCACCAATACCATCGTTGACTGAGGCCCTGACCGGGTGTGACAAGTGATGTATGAATCTGAATTTTCCAGGTGTCTTTTTAGGCACAACTCCCACCGGTGATAGTATAAAGATTGGATATGGTGAGATTTCAAATGGCCCCTCTATTCGACCGTTTTGTAGTTCCCCTGCGATTTTTGTTCGTACTGCTTCGGGCCACTCAGCTGCTGATTTCAGGTTGGTTTTTGATGATTGAGGCAGGGGACCTTCAAAGGGAATTTGGAAGCCGTGGGTAAATCCATTAACTAAATATAGTCTAATACGTGGTGTATAGTGTTGTAGAATTTGGGCTAAAGCCAGGGGGCTGATGGGTGATACAATGTCTCGGTACTTTGACGATGCTGACTTATTTAATGCGATTGCTGATAGGATGGGGGCCTTAGCGGCGTCTGTTGAAGGCACCTCTTCTGTTGAAAGGTTGTGGGCGTTGTTGTCTAACTCTTTGCTGTTGTGGCTGGTAATAAGTGTGGGAAGCTTGTGAGCACACTGATGATGGGTGTTGGCCCCGACATAGGGAACATCTGTGGGAGTACTGGCAGGATTTGTTGTCGCAATAGATCCCCCTGTTCCAACGAAAACAAGAGGCCGTGCGTTGAGGTTGTATCTGGGGTCGTTGTACAAAGCTTAGGTCTGCCAGTAGAATGGCATCAGGTGCTTGCCACTTGTAATTCATGGCCTTAAAGTTGGCCCTAAAGCGCTCATCGTATGTCCGCCAGTAACCAAATTTTCCGAGGTACATTTCCAGTATTCTGTTTCCATATTGGAGGAGGTTGCCAGCCTCTTCTGGGTGCTTTAGAAGGTATATAATACAGAATGTATTGTAGGCCGACTGCCATTGGGCAAAAGATAATTGTGTACTTTTCTTAGAAACTGGCGAGTAGATGATGGCCATGTTTCCCTCTGCGTCCGTTTTTCTTTTTTGAATAAACTGCTCCTCCTCTGTTTGATCACATGAAGAAAAGGCATTTGAATGTGGCGATAGTAAGTCACGAAAAGATACGTATTCATCATTCCAAATTTTAGCGCGTAGAGGGGCAGAAACATGGCTGTCCAGAGGGGTTTGAGGGGATATCGGTAATCTGTCCTGTGCGTGAATTTGACCCGGCTGTGATGCCTGCTGCCCGTGGAAGAGGATGGGTTGGCTGTTGGAGGTTGTGTTCAAGAGTTGGGATGAAAGTGAAGCTGCATGAGCGTTGGGAGCCTGGTGGCCAGATGTCAAGTTACCAGCGGTAATGGCTGTGGGATCTGGGCCGGCGGTGGCGGGAACCTGGGGAGATGGGAGGCTGTCTTGTGATGGCTGCATTGTCGTTACCCTGGGAATGTTTGTGTCTAGGTCCAGCAGTTGAAGATGTGCAGACGGCCCCTGTACCGTCTGCAATGGTGCCAGAACGGGTCTTNTGTATATGCAAACTCAGCCTATGCCTAGCTTAAATAAAAAAGTTTCTTTATCATCCCTAAGATGGCAGTCACAACCAGTTAGTTGACCCACTTCAAAGCTTGCCACATAATCCCCTAACAGACTCTGAATAGATTCCTTGAAGGGATTTCGCGGCTTGCTGTCAGCCGAGCTTTCAATATTTGATCCACTGACTAGTTAGACCATGGAACAAATGGTTGTGAATGCTCTCTTAATTCTTCTGTGTGTTAATGGCAGTGGTGCCCACGGCTCTCAGGGTTTCCTGTGTGCACTTTGCCTGTCAGCAACTCTGGTATATCAGGAGAAAAAAACAAAAACAAAACATCAAATATGTGGCGAAAGATGACTAAATCTATGGTTGGACATTAGAATGTGTGGTCTTTTTTGACTATCAGCCTGTTCTAGAAAACAGAATGTACATGTTGTGAAGCACTTCATCATAATTGAAGCTGATGTTTCATAAGTTTAGTCTTACTATTTGAATATATCTTGCTAAAAATGAAATACTAGTACTTGTCATGTCTCATTAGGCTCCCCTGTGTTATTATAACACTGAGCTGCAGACTTGATGGAATGAAGGAGTTACGGACCATTCATATGAAAAATCTATTTTCTAAAAATCTATTTTCTATTCGCGGTATCTTGTGATCACGGTCTGTGCCCTGAAGACCCCGTGGCGTAACTACTGGCAGCGCGACCCAGTTACTTCCAAAGCTGTAATTAATTCTTGGCTGCGCTCGGAGTGATCACAAGATACCGGCAATAGAAAAAAGATTTTTCATATGAACGGTCCCTTATTTTGTTGTATGTGAGCAACAGCACGATCCAGAACTGGTGTTTTAAAGTTGTTTATATAATGGTGTTTTTGTTAATGTTGCAGCCCCAAATGTAATCTTGACAAGTTGCCATTTTCCCTGTTTTAATTACTAGACTGTTTGGATTTTTTAAAGGGGTGGGAAATATTGACAGAAAATACCTCATTAGAACTGATCTTGAACTCTTTTTGGTATTTTAATATTGATTTATTTTGATTTTTATGGATATTTAAATCATAATGTTTTCGGTTTTTATACAAGATTTTTCATATTATTATAATATATTTAATTAATATAATGTGAGCTAAAGTCGTTTACACTGTCCTGTCCTATAAAAGACATTGAGTGTTGATAGTCATCTTCCCTTTTTTCCAAGTCTGAACAGAATTCACATCTCAGGCTTATCTCTATTTTTGACAACTACAATTTCATTGTTATGATCATTGCATGTTTAGGGTCTGTATAATAGAGTTAATCAGTGAATCTCAGTAATCGCTTTATTTCCACACAAAAATATCACCTCTTCAGACCTTCACATCTTAGCTGAGAGTTTGTAAACATTTAACATTTATTGTGTAGACATACTTTTACAAAAGCCAGACACACCATTTCACCTTTGTACTTGAAAGAGAATATTGTATTGATGATTCTGTT
Source organism: Lingula anatina (assembly GCF_001039355.2). The sequence continues at coordinate 275,913 of NW_019775607.1, read as the reverse complement.
TACTCAGTGCTTGGGTATTGATTTTCCTCACTTTAGATATTGATCAGTTACATTAGTTCCACAATGAACACATTAATCATATTCACATAATAGTTGCCTTATGTAATCTTATTTAGTATTTGCCTTGCATGGGCTATTTTAGTTCAATGGTATTCAGCAGGGAGAGAGCTGGTGGTGGTTTTTACGGGGCAGCAGAAGGGGGTGGGGGGCCTTCCTTTTTTTCAGGTCCATTAACAGGGGCAGGTTCGAGGTGGGGGGGGGGGGGGTAAATGGACAACCCTTTTACTAGTAATTGAGCAAGGTCTGCTCTAAACTGTTTGACCTAGGTTTTATTAGCACACTTATTTTGCAATAAAATGATCCACTTAAAAAAGGCAGAAATTAAGAAAGAAACTGCTGGCTGTAGGTCTAATATACATGAAAATACATACTAGTAAAATAATGCTGTTATGCACATTGTAGATGGCTACTAATGATGTGTTCATGTTGTGATAACTACACCTATATATACACAATATACAAGGAGTATTTCTTAATCTTTTAAAAATCTTTTCTCCTTTTCTCATTTTTAGTATTATAATAATGATAAAGTGCATGTACCTATTTACCTGTTCAAATATATTATGACTCTGCGCAGTGGCGGTACCACATAGCCAATGAGGTTTATCCAAGGCCTGGTTATTGCTAGATGAAATTATACTGACAAACGGAAAACCTTGCATAGGTGTTTTAAGATACATTGACATATTACTGGTACTAGTAATGCCTTTGTTAATCACAGCATTGCATATGGCTGTATGCATGGCACAGCAGTACATGCAATTAACATGACAAACACACACACACACACACACACACACACACACACACACACACACACACACACACGCGCGGCACATTTTTTTAAAAGAACTGATAGGCCCCATTCAGAATAGGGGACTAACTAACCCGAGGGTCAAATATGGCGACACACTACAAAGCTTGTTGTCTAATCCGCTAATAGACACTGAATAGATATCCCATGGGGAAGTATTCAAGTGGGTCGGCCATATTTGATTCTCGGACTAGTTAGTCCCCTATTCTGAATGGGGCCATATACTGGTAAATGCAATACATGTCTTTTATCCACATAATTATTCAGTATAACATTATTTCAGACATCTCCCCATGTGGTGATACCACCTGCACAATGTTTTTGAATGCCCCAAGTCTATAATAACAACAGTGGATGAAAACATGTTTTAGCAGTGATGGAATTCATCTCATCTTCTATATATGTAACTTCAGTATACCATGGAAGGGACAAGTCTCTGATTAGTACTTTAGTATGAGAAATTGACATAATGCTACAAGCTAACTGTGTTGACAAATTATTTGCTATTTTATGACTTTGGTGATTGTTAGAGTAGACTTGTCCTCAGGGATGTGCATGGCCATTTGTTGATGAATTTTGTCAGGTTTTGACTGTTGTTGCAGTCTGTCATTTTATATGTTTATAGGATGGGGTCCTGGGGGGAAGGGGAGGTGAGCTGCTCTGGAGAATGATGAGAAGTACAGGGATGTGCAGTGGGTACCCATCCACACCATCTATTATTATTCTTTTAGTAATTTATTAAGTACTATTATTATTATTATTATTATTATTATTGTTATATTTCAGGCACTGGAACATTTGGTCGTGTGGTGTTAACAAGACACAAAGAAACCAAGGAGTATTTTGCTCTGAAGATCATGACAATATCAGAGGTCATCCGACTGAAACAAGTGGAACATGTCAGGAACGAGAAAGCCATCCTTAAGACTATCAATCATCCGTTCATCGTCAACATGTAAGTACTTGGTATGTTGTGTTAAAGTGAGAGAAGAAAGAAGTGTGCAGATGGATGGAGATTATCCGAGATCATAGCCTAAAACACGGTTGTGAATACTGGATAGTATATTGTCGTATAAGACTAGAAAACACAAGGGAATCAGTGTGAGATGGGTTAACCTTTAAGCAACAAGAGTGAAACTGTATGCGTCTTAGAAAGCAATACAAAAGTAACATGCCAAACATGATGAATACGTACTAGTCCTGTTGTGCAAAAGAATTCAGTTATCTTTAACAACCAGAAAATTATTCCTGGATGAATTTTGTCTGCTTTTAACTGGTGTCTCAGTCCCTCATTTTTTCTGAGCCTACTAACTTTCAAATCTTGCAAAATATCACCTGATTTTGTATAAGTTACAAGACTTTGGGTTGTCTTGGATGGTTCTCATTGTGTTAGTTGTGCCTAGACTTCTGATGCAATTGAAGACTTCCTTGATGAAGGCTGCCATCTTATACAACTAAAACAAGGAAATTGGCACAAAAAAGCACCAAAACTAGTTATCCTATCCCAGTTGATCTAAAGAAGACCCCATCCCCAAAGACACCATCTGTTTGTGTAAATTGACCCAACTCTGCGGGGACTCCAGCTGAGTGCAGTCAGCCGTACCGAATCACGTGCCTTCTCTTGTTTCCAATGTACCTGTGGGATCACAAGGTTTTTTGTATTCTAAGTAATGCCAAGAGAAGGCATCTTAAACTGATTGCCTTTTTTTTGCCCATAAAATCATGTAGATTATACTTCAAAATTGACAAAGTGCCTCAACTTTTCAAAATTTTCTAATAGCCTGTCAGTATACAGTAACTCATGAACAACTGTTTTCTACAGTAGTTTGCCAATTTTTCAATTGATGTTTTGGGCATTTTCACTCACTGGTGAGATAACTGTGTCATCATTTGCTTTAAACCTGTGCAATTTTATTTATTACATATAATTTAATTTATGTATTAATTTATTTTATAATTTAGTTATTCATGGATTGATTAATAAATCAATGAATCTTTTAATTAATTGATTTGTTTATTTATTAATTTATTATTATTATTATATTTGTAGGTTGTGGGCACACCATGATGAAACCTTCCTGTATATGCTCCTGGAATACGTTCCCGGTGGAGAACTGTTTTCATATCTAAGAAACGCTGGACGTTTTAATACTGCCACAGGCAACTTTTATGCAGCAGAAATCATTAGTGCGCTGGATTATTTGCACGGATCAGGGATAGTTTACAGAGACTTAAAGCCAGAGAACTTGTTGTTGGACAGAGAGGGGCATCTGAAGATTACAGATTTTGGATTTGCCAAGAAGCTATCAGACAGGTAAAATGCCATGATGATGGGTCATGAACACTTGGTATAGTGATTAGTATAGAAATCACTTATTACCAACTTTTTGTCACTACAATATTTTGATAACCAGGAAATCAACTGCTGAAAACATTTTATATGACTTGAACCCTGTTAAATATTTAGAATTTTTCAGATTATCATGATAGTACCTACGGAACATACGATGGAAGCATACACTTTTTCTGTTAGAATGTATGATTACCATATGTGAAATTACTGCTAATTTTGAACAGAAACATAAACACCCTCCCCTCCTCCCCCATCCTATTATTTATTATAGAAAATTCAAGAGCTAAATGACCATCATTCTCTAAATCCTAAAATACAATATACTGATTAGCTTCAAGATAACTTTAACTTTAATATGCTTGTTATTGAGTGCCAGTATTGATATTTTATTTCAGAACATGGACGCTGTGCGGCACACCAGAATATTTAGCGCCAGAGATCATTCAAAGTAAAGGACACAATAAGGCTGTTGACTGGTGGGCCCTGGGTATTCTAATATATGAGATGTTGGTAGGGTAAGTGATAATATGGATAATAAAGCTGTAGACATGTTATTCAAATGTATGATTGTGTATATGGTGAAGTAAGTGATCAAATAAAATATACATGACAAATTGATGTCAGCTTGTGAGTTTAGTGAAAAAATGTGCAGTTTAGTTGTACACTCTTGGGATTGCCATGTTACTTAATTATACATTTATCAGAATGTAGCAGCAAAATTCTCGACATGATAGAATCTTATATCAGAAACTTCATTTTATGTGAAAAAAGTAGCTGAATCAGATGTTGCAGAGTGCATCAAATAAACCATTATTTTTTTATAATTATAGAATTGGTAAACATGAAATTATTCTTTAAAATTTGTTCTCTGCAGCTATCCTCCTTTCTTTGATGACGTCCCATTCCAAATCTATGAGAAGATCCTGGCAGGGAAGATAGACTGGCCAAAACATCTAGACCTCATTGCCAAGTAAGTCCTGCAGCTGTGTTTACACTGGGACGAACCTGGTCCATGCACCATTGGTTCGCACCATTCAGTCGGGAGAGTTTTTTTTTTTTAAATTAGGGAATAACAAGACATTAGATTCAAATCCTGATGCTGGCCCTCAGAACTCTGAACTATTAACTGTTTGGTCCTTTTCATATTTTTAAATCCAGGTTCAAGTCTGTGTAAATGATCTGTGTACGTAGCAATATGCTGTGCTGTAATTTGATTTGGTATTGGTCATGTGGTGGTCTACTTCAATATAAGATAAATCCTAAATAATCCACTGTGGCAATTGTGCGTGTCAGCCTGGAACCACATTGGCTATCTAGTTTTGCTAATAAAAAAGGCACAATTTTTCATTCAATTGGATAATTTCTGATTTAGTCTAAAAGTTAACGCCAATTTTTGGGTTTAAATTCTTTAAGAAAAACTTGCATTTGGCCTGAAAGCTGCAGCAAGTTTATCAAGTTATTTATAAGTATTTTTGTTTTCTTATTTCAGAGACCTGATAAAAAAGCTGCTAGTTGCAGATAGAACTAGAAGACTGGGCAATATGAAGGTAGAGTATTACCTCGTTATAAATCTGTGTTCTCTCATTGAAAACTGTAACAGGACATATTGCACATTTTGTCAAGCATACTGGTCTGCATGTGGCCATGTTTCCCTCCCATCTATTCAATATTTAAAATGTAAAATAGGTCATTTAGTATGGACAAATCTGTATGTGATATATATACTAGTATATATATAATTCAATAAATCATGGAATTGTGAATATCTATAATAGTTTTTAACGTACAGGCTGCTTTCATGAAAAATGTGATGTTTTTTGTCATACCCTGAAAATACTTTTGCAGGTTTTATTATGTTTATAATGATAAAACCTGTGGTCCTGTTTCAGAATGGTGCTGAAGATGTGAAGAATCACAAGTGGTTCAAATCACTGAATTGGGAAGAAGTGGCTCTGAGAAAACTCAAGGTAGGTTGAGAATACTTTCTGTTGTCACATCTAACGCAATGTTTTGTGTTCTATAAATGGTTGGGATCTCACCTAACACAATTGCTCATTTGGTGTACAGTAGTGGTGAAGGTCTTATAAAGCAGAGTGGGACATGCTTTATTTCGTGATATTTTAGTTAGAGACTTGAACTTTGGCCTTTTTTGAGAATGTTTTTTATGTGGAAAGGGAAATTGAGGAAGTTGAGGAATTTCATTTAAATCAGATTCTGGGAGAAAAATGGGATAACTACACTTTCAGCTAGTCTTTTTATAGCAAAGCATTCTCTGTTTTTTCCCTTGAAGTTAAGAGTAAATCACTCAGCACATCTTCAGTTTTGGGGTTTTACTTAAAATCTTAGAAATGTACCATAAAAAAACGTGATAATCTTATATAAGTAAACCCAGCATATGAAACCATCCAGTTTGTGTGTGTGTGTGTGTGTGTGTGTGTATGTGTGTGTTTGTGTGTGTGTGCAGTAAAGAGTAAAACTGATCATTAATTCTCTTATTATTCGGAGCATTGATAATATAGTTAAAGTACGTGTAGCTACTCCTTTTTTATGTTGTTTAAAAGTGAAAAGTTAAATGTGAACATGGCAAACGATACAGTGAATTGAACATATGTTCTCCCTGACACCACCCCCCCCCCCTCTCTCTCTCTCCTGCCCCTAATAGCCTGGATAATTGGTAATTTCAGTGCTCCCTTACCACCTCGAAAATAACTATTGTTCAGACAACATTTTTTTCTTGGACTGCTGTTGTCAGCAATTTAGACAGTCTGCCTCAAAGCCAGGGATTTTATCCCCAGAAGTGAATTAGCCTTAGTATGAAAAAGTGGCGAAAGAATATTCAAAATACCCTTGATTAAAAAATCTGTCAAAAGGCAGAATATTCCCTAGTGGTATCAAGGTGCCTTGAAAACTCTTTGAAACCCTAACCCAACAGTATACAGATATTTATAAAGATGCACATCTTCACATGTAAGAAGATACACTATAATTTGACTTCAAAGGTTCTGATTTGATCTGAGCTCATTACTCCTGGCACACGTAGATTTATGATATAATATGTACCTGTCTGTTACCTTGCCTGAACAGTTTCTGTTTCCTACCTTCTAAAAATGGAGAACGCTAATGTCTCTTTGCCAGGTTATTGATCTGAGTTCATTAATAATAGGGTTAGGCACAAATAGATATATAATATACTATGTACCTGGTCAACATGGGTGTTGGGAACATGGGGTTATATTTCACTGCCTGGCTCAAAAGTATTCACAAGTAACAGTTTTCATTTTTATCTGAGGTTTTGATTTTCACCTTCTTTTCTTGTCTTTTATTATTATTATTATTATTATTTTTTTTTTTTGCTATGTTATAGTACACTTATTTTAATGCTGTGTGACAATATTTGAGATATTTCATTGTGTCAGGTGTGACAGTGGTTAAGTTGTTTCATTGTGTCAGATGTGACAGTGGTTAAATTTCATTGTGTCAGGTGTGACAGTGGGTAAATTGTGTCATTGTGTTAGGTGTGACATTGGTTGAACTGTGTCATTGTGAAAAAGTTAGCAGTGCCAGTGTGTGGGATGTGATAGTAAGTAGTGTCATTCATTGTGTCATTCATTGTACCGACATGTTACATTTATGAAGATACCTACCACATTTGGAATTTCATAAGATATATTTTATTTTAGTAAGGTCAGCTATTATGACGATGAGAAGAGGGGTCTATTTACTTTGTATGAATGCTTTAACCTGGAAGTTTTTTTTGAAAATTCATTTCTATTCAAATATCATTTTCATTACATGTGCACCTTGTATATATATCAACCTTGCTCTCATTGTATGCACTTTCACTGACGATTGATTTCATTCACGGAAATGAATTTTAAAAGTTTGTGGAGTCTGCACAAAAAACGTTCTGGATGTATATCATTGTTGAGACTGCCCCCTGTCTTTTTGATGTAGATAGAGATTCCAGGAATTTCCTGTAGTAGGCTTTGGCAGACAACGAAATATTTGATGTAAACAATTTCATTGTAGCTGTTGATTGAAGAAAAAATTACTTTATTCTTTGATCAACCTCATCTTTTCTAATCCTTTAAGGATTATCTCATCAGTAACTTAAATGAAATATTCTAAAAAACGGGTGTCATCTTACACATTTTGAGTATGGTTCCACAAACTCAGTAAATGTCCTCTAATTTCTGTCCTATAAATATATCCTTTACATTTATAACATTGCTTTAGTTGAGAGAAATGCATTAGCTTTGACATTGCCATTGAACTGCTTTCTAAATGTCGTATTTATTGATAATTTGAAGCACCCCTTCACACCCCTGCCCCCACCCCCTCACTCCCCTGCCCCCACCCCCTCACACCCCTGCCCCCACCCCCCACCCGCTCCATCCACACACACACACAGAGTAAAGTGTAACTATTCAATATGATTTCCTGACTCCTTATTGGTATTTGTATGAAATACATCAACTGCCCAATTTTTTTTTTTGCCAACATGTCTTCTGGTTTGGAAAAACATACCCATAAGTGATGTCATAGACCATTTGCAAGTGACATCACTTCCCAGCTGTTATGGGCAATAGATGGCAGCAGGTGTTAAAGATCTCTGTACAGATTTAAAGAAACATGATGTGGAGATTTTTGTTTATAAATTATAGTAAATGTAAGTTGACCAAAGATACATTAAAAAAAAAGACCATTAGTATAAATTTACATGGGAATATGTGTTTTCTGAAGCACAAGTTTGTTTCCAAAGCCAGACATAAGAAACCAGACTTTTTCTTGGAGGATCTCTGTTTTGGCACCACTGCTAATCTGCTATTTTCTACACAGGATAGTGTCATCAGTGCAAATGGTCTGTAATCTACCCCTTATGTACTGACCTCATTTGTGACTTCTGCTACAATGTTTATTTTCAGCCCTCTATTGTGCCTCAAATAGGAGACCCTGGCGACAGGGAGTGCTTTGCTGATTTTGGCGAGGACCCGTTCTGGGAGTCTGCCAAGCCTGTCAACGCAGATGAATATTTGAAATTCAAAGGCTTTTGATATCGCATACTTATTGTCTGTTACCTTGCCTCCTCACACTGAAGAGTTTCTGTTTCCTACCTTCTAAAAATGGAGAACTCTAATGCCTCTATGCCAGTTTCTGACTGCACAAGCACTGTTCCTCTTCTAAAGAAACTATTTCCAGTTGTAGCATCTATCATGCCTACTCTTTTGCCTTTCACTTACTACTATTATAACTGAATGGCCTGGCACCAATGGGACACTTGCATAAAATAGTGTTTTTAGTTTTTATGACTCTTTCATTATTGAAAAATGTCATGCCAGTTGTAAGACAATCATTGAGATAAAAACCAACTGACAGTAGCAGCAAATTAAGATTAATGATCGGCTATGTGAAATCTGGGGATGAAAACTCACAAATGCTTTATACTGCAGATACTGGAGATAAGCACCTTCTTGTGTATCCTAAGTGGACTGCCTTATAGTACATGTAACTATATATAGTAGCAAACTCAGTATTGATATTATCCGGATATTTATACATGTAAAATCACAGTACCGTCAAGTATACTAGTGTTTGTGTTTCATTTGGAATGGCATGTATTTTCTAACATAATCATATATCAAATGTTGGTGTGTATAGACCATTTGGAATTGCTACTACATTAAGGATTGTTCAAGACATGTTGCCTTTAACCAAAGATGATCTTTTGTTGCATAAGTAAAAGTACAGTCAAAACAAGTGCCATATTTAGTCAGGTCTCGTATGGGCGATGATATATTTACAATACTACAGTTGCTGCAGTCTACAAACCTCACATGTTTTGAATGCATTTTACATAATTATGCAGTATTAGCTTTAAACTATTTACTGATTTGTAACTTCTGAATAGTAATTCAGTGATGTTATAACCAAAAGTTCAATTTACAAATTGAGTTCAGCTAAACTGTTGCATGTATTTCTGTGTCAAATTATAATTAGTTGTGCAATAAAGGAAGAAAGGAGAAGGAGAGATAAGTTAGAACATGAGATCTGTTTTATGGATTGTATCAGTTATGTTTTTAGTTGAAGATGTGCTACATACAATCTGTTTACGATACAGATATCATTGATATTGCATAATGGGAAGATTGAATGCTCATTAATAAAAAAAAAATAATACGCAAGACATTTATTTAATCATATCCTGATTTGTAAAAAAAGTGAACTTTCTGCAGTTTTCATAGGCAGAAGTCAATTAAAGTGACTTACAGAAATGGATCACAAAACTATGAAACTTTTGTCTTTAGACAAAAAAAGATATCAGTTTGTTTGCTAACATTGGAGTCAAAATCATGCCTGAAGAGAAGGCGAAGAATGACGTTTTTAGGAACTACCACACATAAATAAAGTCAAACTCATTGCTAATAAAAGTTGAAAAGAAATCAAGCAGATTAATTTCTACGGCTCCATAATTCCACCAGGGTACCTCAATTCTGCTCCAAATTTATCTGAGCAGATCAAAGTTGACCTTTAAGGCGGACGAGAAGATGTTTAGACAGGATGTGTCAGAGCGGCAGGTTTCACTGTCAAGATTGTTCAAATGTTTACCTGGAGGTTCTTCCTAGCATTTTAACACCTTTGTTCACCCTGGAGTGGTCCTGGTCTTCATTTCTATGGAACAATTTAAAACTCATCAGTTTTTGTACTCTTTTAATTGAATTTATTTATTTATTTATTGCAATATTTTCAGAAATAAGAGCAACATTCTTTGAAGAGAAAACCTTATCACAGACTTTATATTATACCAGATTGGATAGATTTTGCTCTGGTGGCAATGGTTTACCTAAAAAATCATGATCGTAGTATTTCATCATCACACAAAGATAAAATCTAAATGTTGCAGATTCTTTGGCTTTTGAACAAAGTTATGGCCATTTTAGAATATTTTACATTATAACCAAATACTTCAAAATTGTCCAATATATTCTGGATAGAAAACACACACACTCTGAAATCAAAGAAAAAATATCTATCCTAATGGTGGGATGTTAAGATCTGAATCACCATGCAGCTCAAACTGTGAAATTCCATCAGAGGGCAAGGTGTCCTTTACCAGTCCGTTTCTGTTTCCGTTGCTGGCCCATCTCAGTAAATTATTGTTATTTTACCAGCCAGATATCCTGGGCACCTGATCACATTCCAGGAAACATTTTGGGAATTGTACCAGAATGAGCAAAGGTCGTGTCTAGTTTCTACAGTTCCCTGTTTAATGTTAAGTAACCTGTGCCTCTGACACTTACTGTGGATAGAGTTTAAAGACTTTGAAAATATTGCTTTATCATTACCTGCAGTTTGAAGCAAATTTTGCAAATGAGTTGGAACCAATATGGAAAAGAAACAAAAATAACTGCAGGAAAGCAGGTGTAACAGTTTTTTGTTTTAATTTTTCCTGGTGGGTCTCCCAAAGCTAAAATTTTCAGATTAGAAAAATATTTTTCGATTGGCACTTAAAAATATGAAAGTAAAGTACCAGTAAAGGTACAGTTAAAAAGGGCTTTATTTCATGCAAATTACAGTAGTCAGGGCAACATTACATAATTTTTTTCATTGAGGCCTCCAATGGTAAAATCTGTGTAGGTACCCATCCTTGGAATGGGTTCCAATAGGGTAAAAGTCAAATGAGTTTCAGAAATACGACAAAATTCAAAGAGGGTCCCAATGGTAAAACACAATGTCAGTCCTCTAAGGCAGTATCTTAAGAGATGTTGAATTACGTATTCATGTGATATACCACAATTACTCAATCTTTTCAAAAGGGAGAAAATTATGAATTTGACAAAAAATTTTAAAAATTAGAATGTTCCTATTGGTGGTAGCAACAAAATACGAAAGCAGGGTATTCTGTAGTTCCATCCTATGGAGTAAAAAGCACCACAAGCTCCGTGCAGAAATATAATTTTGTGATTATAAAATTACGTAATTAAAAGTTTGATAATTTTTGTCCATTAGAAAGATGGTGTATGTTATTACCATATTGTAGATTTCTACAAACTTTATACAAAGATGATTCCTAGGCTCACCTGTTTATGGCCTCAAGGATCTGGTACATGTACTGTTATGTAGTTACATGTACTTTTATATGGGAACTAGCAGTATACATCACAATTACTTTACTCCCAGGGTATCCCACTGGGTTGTAGCCACTATAAGGTTATCTTTACACAGTGAATGGAGATACGGAGTATCATATAGGTGTACAGTATTTATTGGTGGTATTCAGTAATAAACCAACAGGTGCTTATCCTCACTATCTGTAGTATAAAGCAGCGGGAGGTTGTGTTTTGTAACCCTATCTGCATTATGTTGAATGTACATTGGAGATTTTGATTGAAGTTTCAATTTCAGAAAATGATAAGCTGTTAAGAAGAACAAATCCCTCTCGGTTCGACTTGTGGAGCATTTTTACACTTAAAATATTTGTTGGGATAATATAAATATTGGCAGGTATGAAGACATTCTCTACTCATAGACCCCCCTGGAGCAGCCAGGCCCTAGACACCCCAACCCAAACAATTTCATTTAGCCAATTCCCATCCTCTCTAACTTCCCTTTAGACCAAGCATATAAGCATGAGGGTTTTAAGTGATTCTCTACAACTTCCTTTTTGGCTGGTAAAAAAGTCCACTTTTCTGAAAAAAGCTCCCTATCCCACAGACCTGTAGACAAGCATGGCCACCAAAATGTACATGTCTGCAGGCTAGTTTTTATGTGTTATACATATAATGGAATGTTGGTGTGTAGATATTATGGTGATTTATTGCCCTTGAGATACTGGTCTATGGCATCCTGGACATGCTGGTGGCTGGGGTTTATATGGCAGCTAAGACCAGGGAAGGATATTTAGTGGGTGTTTGTCTGTAGAAAGGTGTTTTCAACAAGTGCCTGTTTTATATAAACAAACCAGATGTGTTGGCAATAAGGGGGGGGGGGGGGCACTCAAAAGAAAGAACCACTGTTAATGATATTAGAAAAAGATTCATTTAAAATCAATTTTGATTCAATACAATACAAACACGATGTTTTACAAAAAATAACTGCACTTTTTCAGAAAAAAGCACCCTCCCTTTGCTATTGCTGTCGACTGGCCATTAAAGAAACCAGTCAAAATGCAAGGCTTTACGGTGTGGCTTGAATGTAACATCTACATGTAAAACATGGCTTTGCAGAATGTATGGGTCTGTAGAATGTTTTGGAAATTCCCTTTCAACAAGTACACTTCTGTTTGTAAAACATTGGGTTCCTCATCCCTCACACAAGCATTGAGAGTGCACTGGTGTATCCTAGATAAAAGAGAGGGAGGGGAAGGACTTCACTTTTGGCCCACACCCTCTCCTTAGTTCTGGCTTTGGTATGTGCAATGAAAAGTCTTCAATAAGCTTTTTTGAAATTATAGTTCAAATTATATGGTCACTGGTGTCATATTTTTGTTAACATTTATACTACCAATTCGATAGATATATTGAAAATTACCACTAACATTTGAAGAACCTAATTTCATACTGGAGGCAGCCATAACTTATACGGGAACAACAATGCATTATGGGAGATATACTAATTGTGTTAATTATATGCAACCGCTGGAAAATGTGTACAGTACTTTGGTGGTCTGCATGGACCTAAACTAACCCATGAATAGCTCTGTCTGAACACACCAAATAGAACCAAGATTTGAGATGTCTGAAAGGTAGTTATATCTCTCTCTGTCTGAACACACCAAATAGTACCAAGATTTGAGATGTCTAAAAGGAAGTTATATCTCTCTCTGTCTGAACACACCAAATAGTACCAAGATTTGAGATGTCTGAAAGGTAGTTATATCTCTCTCTGTCTGAACACACCAAATAGTACCAAGATTTGAGATGTCTGAAAGGTAGTTATATCTCTCTCTGTCTGAACACACCAAATAGTACCAAGATTTGAGATGTCTAAAAGGAAGTTATATCTCTCTCTGTCTGAACACACCAAATAGTACCAAGATTTGAGATGTCTGAAAGGTAGTTATATCTCTCTCTGTCTGAACACACCAAATAGTACCAAGATTTGAGATGTCTGAAAGGTAGTTATATCTCTCTCTGTCTGAACACACCAAATAGTACCAAGATTTGAGATGTCTAAAAGGAAGTTATATCTCTCTCTGTCTGAACACACCAAATAGTACCAAGATTTGAGATGTCTGAAAGGTAGTTATATCTCTCTCTGTCTGAACACACCAAATAGTACCAAGATTTGAGATGTCTGAAAGGTAGTTATATCTCTCTCTGTCTGAACACACCAAATAGTACCAAGATTTGAGATGTCTAAAAGGAAGTTATATCTCTCTCTGTCTGAACACACCAAATAGTACCAAGATTTGAGATGTTTGAAAGGTAGTTATATCTCTCTCTGTCTGAACACACCAAATAGTACCAAGATTTGAGATGTCTGAAAGGTAGTTATATCTCTCTCTGTCTGAACACACCAAATAGTACCAAGATTTGAGATGTCTGAAAGGTAGTTATATCTCTCTCCGTAAAGCCTACTAGAGGATGACCCCATTGAGGATATTGCCAGATGACCTCACTGGGATCCTGACAGTTGAAAAATTCAGGACGAATTGATGTCATGACAACTGATGAAAATTCAAGAAAACTTCCTAATCATTTGAATATACCTTTAGTTACTACATGTATAAGGTGGAACATTCATTTTGATAATTGCCTATTGATGAGGAGGCTTTCTTGCCAGGGCATTTTTGCTGGCAGGTAAATGCTATTTGATTGTTGGCTCAAGTCTGTTTTGGCTGGTTTCTCTACAGTGTGGGTGTTTGGGAAGATTAATGTTTTCTGTTACCAGGTAAAAAACAGCATGACCTGACTAGGGAGCAGCTGAAGGCATACATCAACTAGGTTATTTTATTCTGAAAGCACTGTTAATTGTTTTTATGTTCTTGTTACATGTTTCCAGGTTTTCATTGCCCCTTCCCCCCCTTTTCTCAGCTATGGTCTTGGAAAACGGAAAGAGCATTGCAGGTGAAGCTATGGCCTTTAGTGGGTCCTACTTGAGAATGTTGCAGTTGTAGCTTAGGTGCTCAGTTCAGCATAATTCAACAGCTATTTTCTTATAGCTGTACAAGTTCCAAACTTGGCAAATTACCCTATGTACATTTTTAGACCTCATTCTTCTTCCTCTTCTTCACACAACATAACACACTTGAAAGGTTAATGTCTTTTTACATGCTCAACCTGTGAAAAAAATGTAAGGTTTGAACAGGAAAGTTATTTTCATCATCTGAACGATGTGGCATGCATTTGGAATAAAGACGAATGCTCTCCACAAGGAAAATGAAAGGGGGGGATATACTAGCCATCAAAAAACAATTTGTATCATCCCATCAGTGATAAAACTTTTCACAATGGAAATGTTTATCAGCCTTTGAAATTGTGACTAGGTGAGCAAATTGTGTTTGGTGAGATTGTGCTAGATGTGACTGTGTTAGGTGAGATTGTGCTGGATGTGACTGTGTTAGGTGAGATTGTGCTGGATGTGACTGTGTTAGGTGAGATTGTGCTGGATGTGACTGTGTTAGGTGAGATTGTGCTGGATGTGACTGTGTTAGGTGAGATTGTGAAGTGGTGGAGCAAGGCAAACAGCCAGTTGCTCTCTCCATTGTTATAGCAACACTGCAATTCTTGGCACTGATTTCAGAAACCCTTATTCAGAATGAACTTCATGAATTATTATTATTTATTTATTTTTTTTTTACAGCCACCTATTGTTCCGAAGCTGGCCCACAGTGGCGACACAACCAATTTTGATGACTACCCAGATGATGACTGGAAGAAGGCAAAGCCAGTAACTGCCGAAGAACTGGAAGCTTTTGTTGAATTTTAACATGGAGCCAAACTTAGGAGTTTTAATATTGGGTTTTTATTTTTTAAAGAAATTAAACAATGAAATTTGGAGTTTTATTGAAGATCATTTTTTTAATATTTGAAGTTGAGATTTTGGGTAATGAGAGTTAAAGTTGAGGGTTTGGGACCATTTTGAAGTTTTACAAGGAGTGATTTATTGAGATTCAAACCATTACCAGATTTATAATTTTAACATGTCTGTCCTTGTAATCTTGATATGGGGCTATTCCTTGACTTTACCATTCATGATATTTCGGGAAGTTAAAGGTAAAACCTTTTTTTGTGTGGAAAGTTTACTAAAATCTGAAATGATGTATTGATATTTTTGAAACTTTATGATATATTGGAACCATTCAGGGAAATTAATACCAAGATGATGAATGAATTTGAAGAGAAGGAACTTAAACTGTGCATTGAGGTACCATGCAGTAATGTAACTTGCCTCATGCAAAAGATATGATATTATTTCTGACTTGAGACTTATAAAAACCTTGGCCAGCAGGAAATGTTTGGTGATCAGAAGTATATTCTGTAGAAAATGTTATCAATATTGCTATAGAATATATTAGCAATAGATTGGTGAAGTGTACTTCTTCAAAGTCTGTAAAGATTCCATGACAACATATCCAGGAAATATAGAAGAGGATGCAGTCAGTTGACAACTGCAGCGCCATCTTCAGTGTAAATGGACTGGAAAGTGCCATATTATAAAGTTTACTGGTTCAGGCCCGTAGCCAGCAAATTCAAAAGGGGGGTTCTTTTTCTGAAAAAGTGGACCTTTTACAAAGAGATTTATGTGTATCTAGATAGAAGTTTACCCAAAATGGACCTTTTCCTGACAAAAGGGGCAGTTCTTTCGAACCCCCCGAGCCCCCCCGGCTACGGGCCTGTGGTTGATATATCCTAACTGTGAATGTTATATTTATTCAAGGCACTAAAAGATAAAAGCAGGTTGGGATATACTATATATGTTATTAGAAAGTGTAATCTGAAAAAATATTTCTTGATATTATAATAGCTTACCACCAGGGCCATAGACTGCCAGGGGTGGGGCTGTGTTGCCCCCTTAATCACCCCTCCCCCCCCCCCCCCCCCCCCCCCAATCTTCAACTTTTTTCAGAAACGTGGAACACTGCGTCATTGGGACTGCATTTAACAAAGGATGTCTACACTGCCCATTCTTCCTTGTGATTTAGTGCATTTACAGACCCAGTAATGTTATCAGTTCACTACAGAAAAAGCAAGTGGCCCAATTGGATATTTTTAATTCTTGCAATCATAGCCATGACAGATTCAGACTGAAGGCAATGATGTTTTACAGGAGGGTTGAGGTGTTATTTAGATTGATATAAAAAACATAGTATGGTTTTTAAGTACTGTATATTAGTGACTTTGTGGTTGGTACAAGTTCTGTTTTACTTCGATGTTTTATATATAATTTTATAAGGAAACTGGAGGTCACAGACTGTATATCTTATAGATGTTTTATCCGTTGTTATTTTGAGCACATGTGAATGACGTTTTGTTATTAAGAGCACTTAAGTATACATGTATGTATGTATGTATATATATAATTTTGTAGGTTAAGTATCATGGTATCTGGTATTATGACGGTTATGATACCGCAGAAAATTTAAGAACGATGCTGGGTGTATGGATGCGTCTGAAATCAATGGCGAGTTTTATTCTTGGTTTTCCTCAGGTTTCTCTTGGACCCCTAGTGACATCTGTTGTGAAAATATATACACTGAATATTGTTTATTGTGTATTTATAAGATTTTCTGTTAAGTTCTTTTTAAATTTGTTCAAGTTGTGACGGAGATGTGTATAGATGTAGATATGATGTGAAATATGTAATTTATGCTTCAGAATTTATAAAACCAACTGCCATATCTATGATGTGATAGAGACAGTGCCACAATACATTTTAAGTGCCTTAGAGACAATATGTTATTGCATTGACCTTGTCTCCCACAAACAAGCTCACAAAACTAAACAAAAGACAAACCAATGCGTATCACTATAGATTTAAGGTCAGCACTGAGAAGCTTCCTCAAGTGCATTGAAGGTCACTGGATTGTGTTTTAACTTGAAAATGATGACCTTTCTAAAAGGTCTTTCTGAAGGTCACATAATAATGTAGATAATATGATCTTATTGACCTTAGTTAAGGAAACTTCCTATTTTTACCTTCCAGATCAGTTGGGTATATGTGTCAATGGTATTAATTACGGTGGTCACTATTAAAGGTTGCATAATCTTGATCAAGATGGTCAATAAAAAACATGAACAAGTTAAAAGATTTCTCATGCAGGGTGGAGTATGGGACATTTTCAACAGCTCCAAAATTAAAATATTTTCTATATTACACAAATGAGATTATGTCATTTTTGATACAAGTTAACGTATATAACAGTGCCTAGATTCAACAGGGTCTACAAGTAAGTACAGTGTAGTGTTACCGGCAGTCCAATGTAAGCCTTGTGTTAAAGATATATGCATTGTAGAAGTCAAATGTACATCGAATTAGCTGTGAATAACATGTTGAGATATGTATATTATTTATTTATTTCATTTTCACCATGACATCGACACCTATATTTAATTTGCTTTTTCACCGTTGACTGACCCTTAACGTTATGATACTGTATTAGTAATTCATTAAAGAGTATATGGTGTTCCGTTGTTTAAAAAACGGGTCTCGAATGAATATTGCGTCACTGTAAATCGAGAACACGTTAAGCAAGACGTCCATGTTTTAACCAGCGCACACTCAGAGCAATGTGCTGAGTTACTGGATTGTTAAAGATCCCGAGCCACTGGCAGTCTAGTTCTGTGGCGTTGCTCTTAATGTCTCACTGTCAGGTAGTGTCTTAAGGCAACCATTTTACACCTAACGATCCGGTAGTTCCGCCTGTAGCTTGCAATGTGCGCGAGCCAATGTCCAGTTTTAATTATACGCATTTGATGAGAACAAATTCTGTGCAACAATGAAGCTGTAAGAAAATAAAATTTTATCTGAAACAGTGCCTGTTGTTGTTGTCTTTAATTTGTTGAAAAAAAAAAGACAATTATACAATTGTCATATCACATTTTAAGGTGCACCCATAAAATAAATAGTAAATGGCATGTCAAAGAAATTTTGGGATAAGCTTTCCTGAAATGTAAGATGACAATGTTCTCTAGGAATGATCGAACCCACCGGCTCCATCTTAAATCTATTTAATATCGTTAGCTTTTATTCAATTCTCCAAATCCGTAATTTTCTAACAAAAAGTGAAAATGCAATGCAAAGAAAACATGTACTCATCGCCCTCATCTGCGGGATATATGAAAAAAGTATATTTATTATAGGTTTTTGGCCAAAATGCTGCATTTGGCTAATTTAAAAAAGAGTCACGGGGATTCATCCATCCATTGCCGGGTCACGTACTGATATACTGCCGACAGTAATTTGTCGGATGGTAATGCCAGCTGGAGTGAAACCAGGACTGGTTTAAGTTTGCCTGGACAGGCCAGAATGTAGTCCTGTTTAAAACCCCCGGGAGCATTACGGCTGTGCTGTTGTGTTAGCTGAGATGGTCGAATTCAGTAGGTCGGTGTTAGGAGCTACTGCAGCGCAGTGTCTTAATGTTGTTATACTTACTGTTATCAGACCATTATCTATATAAGGCTTTAACTGACTAAATGCAAGGAATTCCGAGAAGAAAATTTTGACGCCAAGAAGCTTTCCAACGATGAGTGCGTCTTGCCAGTCAGTACCTATCACGACAGCTAGCGGCGAAAATACGTATGAGCAAATTAACTGGAAAGGTATAAAGACATTTGTATCACATCTACATTAAATCATTAATATCTTTTAACAATCCCATGTCTAAGTGTACCATAAATGAAACTATGCCTATGTCAGTTTGATATGTTATAATAAACTTTCCAAAAAAAAAAACTTTTCGGTTTTTTTAAAAAAAAAGAGTGCAATCGATCTGGACAGGATTGAATTGAATATTCACCAACTTCAACCAGCTTACCTGAAAGTTCACATCCGGGACATCCACTAGATCTCCTAGGTAACCGAGGATGGTATCCATGGCTTCCACCAATGACAGGAAGGTTATCAATCCCGCAGCCACCACTGCCGTCAACTTGATGGAGGCCAGCATACCGTTACACACTGCCTCCACCAGTGATCTCTCAGGCCTTATGACAAGAGATTGACAAAGAAAGTGTCTGTAGTTTTAGGTATCCTGTCCGGAATTTTAATCAAAAAAATCAAAAACTCCACCCCACCCCCTTCAGGAGAATATGCAATTTAATTTGGGATCGATCTTCACATTTGAAATAATTTTATGGATATGCTTTTTCTTGTACAAGCAGAGAGAGACAGAAAGAGAGAGAGAGAAAGAGAGTTAAATATTCTACGTCTCAAACTCAAACCGATGTCTCATGAGACAAGATCCCATGGCATATCATATAACATACGGTGGCGCCATCTGCACGTCCTCCTCCGTCTTGGTGTGCGAAGTCTCTGTCTCTGGGAAGCCCAACTTTGCTATTGCCATGGCTGCCGGCGCTGACATGATACTGGCTGATATGAGGTGCTCTGGGGACGCCTACAGGTGAGCGAATAGAGACATTAACACGGGGATAAATACACAATTATGAAAACAATTCTTGAAAAGGTTTCAATTTTCATATTTTTTGTATAGATTTATACAAGCGATACCTACATGTATATTGCTTGATTTATAACTGTTTCATACAGTTTATAACTTTATAACTGTTTTATAAATAAATATACTACTCTACCCACTAGAACTATTTGAAAAAGCGATTATCTGTTGATTGTATGATGCAGATATATGGAGTCAAATAGAAAGGGGTATAAGGAATATTTTGAAAGTTTACCCCAAACGCTATGAAGGCTGCGATCACAGTACCGGCAATGGTAGTGAACCCACCGGTCATACACGCACAGAGCTCGGACTGTGTCAGCCTCTGCCAGAATGGTCGGAACATCACACCAGTCTCCACCTGGTGGGCAAGACAAACACCGCGGTTATCTATTGATTTAATCATCTATATATAATGACATTTCAAAAACGTCAAAAGCAAAAGATCAGAGTGAGTACATATGTAGTGCCCCGTAACGTTGCCAAAACGGAAGTGGCAATTTTTATCACAGGTTCTATACTTATAAATGAGATTTGTTCAAGTGTAAATCTTACGTAATTTGAAAGTATTTTTTAAGTTTTTAAAATAATACTTGATCTTTATTTTAGAATTTGCCAGAAAAAATGCAAAACTTAGAGTAGGTCGCATATTGAACACTTACGATATCAGTACGATCTTTAACACTCACCTGACCAAGAAAAATACTAGCAGCAGTGTGCAGCGCCTCTATCGGTGTAATCTTCATGGTGACCTGCATCAACCACGCCATCTTGCGGACCATCCACTGGATGGCGCCATAGTAATACAAAACATTTATGACGGCACTGTAGAATATAATGATGGGCAAAATCTGGAAGACGAGAGAGGAACTAGGCCTAGTTTTTAACTTTGGAGACAATCATAAAGCAATCGTGACAACTGCTGATTAATAAAACATTTTAATAACTATAAAAAGAGTCAACTTTTTTCACTTGCGTTACCATGAATGGTACAAAAACTCTTTAAGCGCCCAGTGGTCACAATTTTTTCGTTTGAACATAAAAACACTGGCGGCGTTTTTAACGTTTCAAAGATGCATCAAAGTAAATGAAAGATGAAAAGGATCATTTTTATCTATATACATTGACGCGACCATACCAGATATCGTCAAATATTTGCCTTGGTATTATGTAAACTACGTCGATAAACTTGGTTATATCTATGAGCAAAAGATATCCTCATAAGAAAACACAAGGGTTTTTCTTTTTACTGCTGTTAGATTTTTCAGTTTGTTTCCTGCCATTGGAAACTGAAAATAAAATACGAAGAAACTTGTATGGTGACTACTTGTATGGTACGTAGTTTATAAACAACTGGGAGGGGGGCACCCTGAGCTTCAGAGCTAACTTGACACTAACCTTTTCACTGTAGCCTATCTTCAAATAATCCTGGATCCGCCCCTGTTTGAAACACTCTCGAAAGTGGAGATGGGAAATGCTGATTTACAATCGTCACAGTAATAAGAAGAAACTCAAAAGTCGGTTGACAGATCACAATTTTCAGCTGTTTTTGTTAGGAGACACCTTTCAGGGTAACTCTTCGTTCTTTCTCTCGATCTCTTCTATACAGGCATCTGATGGGCATGATACTTATGTTAACAAGCTCACCTGGAACGCCACGGGGTGCATCTTGTATCCGGGATCACCGAACACCATCTTGGAGCCAGCGTCCACAAAACCTGCGAACGTCTGGACCTGAGCACCGAGGAACTGAAACAGCGCAAACCCCGCGCTCCACCTCAGCACCATAAGCCCCATCAGAAACTGGAACGCTAGGCCCCATAGCACGGGACGCCAGCGAATCTAAAATGTTGAAGTAATAATAATAATAATAATAATAATAATAATAATAATAATTGTTATTATTATTATTATTATGTTGTCTCCTCGTCAATTTATGAAAAGATATCTAAGAGATAAAAAAAATCTTGATCACATGATCTTGTAACGTGACCATATCCCACAATGCCATGAAGGTCTCAGTTGAAAAAGTTTTACTTGAGTGGTGAGTCCAAATGAAACATGTTTGGCAACTTTGTTAAAGAGGTTTAAAGTCTATTTTCATAGCCTTATAACAGTATAAAGGATGCCTACAGGGCATCAAACTTCAGTGTTTAGAATTTTGCAGAAATGTCTCAACTAAGTTCTTTCTAGCATAAAAAAATGGCTGTAATCCTTTAAAATAAAAAAATAGCACAGGGGGTAAGTTTGACCACTTGGCTTGCAACACTTTATTCTGTAACATGTATGATCTTTCAACACTAATTCAAAATATTGAAAGAATTGAATAGAAATATCGATATATCTGATTACCACATGCACTACAGTTGTATCTATGCGCAATTGACTTAACAAAGCCAAAATTGTCTGAGCCAACAAGACCAGTCTCCCCTATAAATTATGGATTGTTTTTCTCGAAATAATCGTACTTTGTATTTTCGATACTTTTACATCTGAGAACAATTTCAGTTCATTCAAATCCACAGACAGCCGTGATAAATTTCGATATTAATAGGAACATAAAAGTGTTATCCCCTATTTCGAATCATGTTGCAATATTGATATAACTCGATCAAATATCAGGGCTTTTTTTTTTGGGGGGGGGGGGGGGGAGGGGTGTTTTGCTATAGGTGCATGTATACATCTATCCGGTGGACGCTGACTGACAAAAATGATGGATTGGGAGTAAGAAGAAGGCTAAGCTTCTAATTAACAATCGATTGTGACTGTCCCATGCACCCCCAACATCCACCCCACCCCCAGCACACGGCCCTGAATATAATAAACAATGTTAATAAACTATAATCAATCTCTTTGTCACTGGATCCTTTCATAAAAAAAATGGACAGATATCGCGCTCCAGCGTTTGCATTATTCTCTTGGCAAATAACTCAGACGATCGAATAGGTCGAAATAATAAACTAGAGGCAAAGAGGACAAGAGTATGACCTTACTGACAGACTGCGCTGTGAAAGATTTATATATGCCTTAGTACAAAAGAAGAATGAAAATAACCCATCGACCATTTCACTTCATGTTAGTGGCTTCCTCCTTTATTGGTTTAGAATTTCTCTAGACTTACTCGACTGGTCAAGGAACCGGTTTTATGAAAACCGTCAATTCACCAGTGCGCGACCTCTTGTTGCGGGGCTCTTCTGCCAAATTTCCATTTAAAATACACAGGTGGATTCCCTAACACACGTCAACGAATGACGCTGCAGCAGCAATGGATAATTAAGCTTGGCTTCGTACGAAATCAATACGCTCACATTCGCGACCATGGGTGTTAAGTATAAAATATTTGTCAATGATACATTTTAACAAAGTCTACAAAAAAAAAAAATAAAAAATAATAATAATAATAATAATAAATAATAAAAAAACGATGTAAAACAAACCGAAGGTCCGTGTAACATAGTCCACCTTTTATTGGATTCGTACAGGTAAGGGTGTAAGTGATGTAAGTGGGTCAAAATCTAGAACGGGACAAACTAATACCCCTACATTTTAGTGAAAACTACATAGTACTCAATTCAGGATGATGGTATAAATATGTTAAAAGAGTAGTTTGTCAAGTGGATTTTCAGCCTCTGCTTCTCGTTCAAGATCAGTTGATCATCTTAAACTTAAATTTTGTTTCCACTGAAAGACGCCAGGAAATGTGTTTTAAAAAAATTCACTAAGTGACCTGTTAAAACATTAACGCACGTTCATGGTTAAAAAGTGATCAGTTTTCAATGTCACCATGATTACCTAAAGTATAGTTTCTTAAATCCAAAATGATATAGCTCTCGAATCGTCAGCACTAACTTATGAAATGATACGAAACGTTACCCATGTATTACAGTCTGTTAGGATATCAAACGTTACCTTTGCGGGATACTTTGACGTCACAAACGTCAAAAGTAATAGGAGCGTCAGACCCCCAGCAGACCGGAAGTTCTCAGGATTCCGTCCCGTGTCCAAAACCAAGAACACGGTTAATCCCACCAGCAGTAGTGCATAAAAGGTCCTGTGAATATATAAGGAAAATATTTTTCTTCGTTTGTGTTATACACTCAGAATTGCTATAAATCAATCGACATGTACTGAGACAGCGACACTTATTATATATTGGGGTTTAATTCAAGTTTTTAACTGTTGCCGGAAGAATTTATTGTAGTAAATACTGTTAATAGCTGGAAAAAAACGTTTTGGTCGAATAAAATTAATTACTTTTTCATTTCACTTTTCAAATACTGTTCACTTATTTCTATATTGGAGTGCCCTGAAGTATTAAACAGACAAAGTAATGTGACAAGTATTTTCAGACAATATTTCAATGTTGGTGATTTTACTATAATGGTACCTTCAGGTCATCTTCAACGTAGATACAATTTCATTATGTTCTCTGCTATTTTCGCCTCTACTTACCAGTGCGTGTATTTCCACACCCTTTTACCACACTTGACTCCAGCCAGCAGTCGACATATGACGTCATATATGACGTCACCGTAGTGCCGCTGCAAGAACTCATAGCTGACGAAGAAGAACACTATGGCAGTGATAATTATGACCACCAGGGCCCGCTGGCCGTTCAGATAGGCAGCGTAAACTAAATACGCCACCCACAGAGCCACAAACACGCAGCGGACGGTCAGTGAAATTGTCCTTTTGTGACGCGAGTAAAACGCGTTAACAGACTGGGAAACTTTGTCGATTCCCCGTGCTACACAATTCGGTGTTTTGTCCGTCACATTTCCCTCGTTCTCGGGCTCGGCAGTGGCCTTCTCTAAACCGTTCGGTTGGCAGTTTGACAACAGTGACTGCCGGGTGCGCTTGTCTTCTACATAGACGTCTGTCACAGCTTTCTCAGTGTCACAGTCCACGTGATTCATCTGCGTTCCGTCAGGGACGCGCTCCGACCTGATTTCTTTCAGTTCCATGTCTCCGACTTTGACTGGACTCCTGTGGACAATACATACAACACGCATTCATACACTACAACACGTCACATATGGGTAGGGCGAGTGCGTGAAGTATAAGCTAACTTGACACAGAAGATGTAATGTTGATTTGATCTCAATGAACTTTGGCCCTCTGAGTAAATCATGCGGTACGTGAGGGGGAACAGCGAGGATTACATCAACAGGCTGGGAGCTGAGTGATAACAGGAAAGCCAAATGGCTTACTTAAGTGTACCGCTCGATAAGAAACAATTGCTAAGAAGTTTAGTACGTAGTTAGTAGATTTTAGAGCTATTAAGGTTAACCGGTTATTGAAAATATCATGACATAGATAATGGATACTAGTGATTGTATTACATAAGTATGTCCCCCCTTTTTCCTTAAGATTGTGGTTGATCGCGGGTAAGTCTAAAATTTAATGTGAAACCACGCTGCTACATAC
The DNA here is from genome assembly GCF_001039355.2 of Lingula anatina. The sequence continues at coordinate 250,641 of NW_019775607.1, read as the reverse complement.
CTCCAGATATGAAGCTCTGCGGCAACATCTAGTGAGAAACGACTTTGTTCTTTATAACCGGTTAGGGCTCCTTGTCCGTCACCTTGCGAAGATAGGTATTTATATATATACAGGTATTATATGCCATTAACGGCATATAAATGAGCAGTGCCCAACAGCATGTTATTGTTGGTAGAAACACTTAAAACGTGCCTTAACCTGATCCAGGACATCGCTCATGCATCAATGTGAATAATGAAAATGTTATTTTCTTAAAACTCATGTGCCATAAAATGTTTCCTCATGCAAAACGTAATACTGTGGTGGAATATTCATGGTGCAATACGTCCAGCCTCCATGTATAATCGAGCCTAAATCCCATTTATATTTGTTTTTTAAGCAACTGCCCTGCGACAATTTGTCTCATTTAACGTTCACGTACGTTTCTCAGTCTATTCTAGAACATTTGGTGAATTTTTTTTTACAGTTCTTATGTTGTTCGTTAATGAACGTGGTTCGAGAACTGTTTTTGGGAAGTCCTTCAGAATGTCCTAGAACGGATTATAAGAACATTTTTCATTAAAAGTGAAAAACCTTATGTTCTAGGACAGATTGAGAACCGTAAGTTAGCGTTAAATGAGACCAATTTTCGCAGGGGTGTTGAAACTGGATGTTAAATAAACATTTCAAAATACAAAAGGTATTGAGCAACTAAGTCGTCGTTGATAAAATCTCTCTCCAAATATACCGCCTCTGTAAATCTTAACAATAAACACTCTGCACAAGGGTGTTAACATTTCTTTAGTCGTGTTATTGGTCAGCAAGCAGCCCCATCGGCGTTATTTTTATTTTCACAATGTATTATCTAACAATAGAAGATATTATATATTTATGAATGCAAATTACAGACATACGTATATAACAGAAGAATGGAATTACGAGAAGTATTTTCTAACAACATATGTTAACACTTGTTGCCTATACATGTACACGCAGTATTTCTTACATTGTCGTATTCATTGTACACTCTATCAGTTACCAACAGAGAAGGTGACGTGGTATTTGTGTGAAAATCCTCGCCGGACATGAGCGCAAAGGATGACAAATACCAACTGGATGCGACCCTTGTGTAGGGTAATGATTTTAGTGTACATTTAACGTATTTGTAAGGCACTATTAAATAGGTCTGTGCCTTCACCCCCCCCCCCCCCCTACGTCATAGACAAGCGTCCCCTGCCAAAGCAGTCAGGGCTCGAAAGGTTCGCTATGTTGCGCACGTGCGTTAGTGTCTCGATTCCATAACCGATTCTGTTTCGAGATACGGGGCCATGGAATCGAGACACTTGCGCACGTGCGCAACATAGCGAACCTTTCGAGATACGGAGCCCAGGACAGTAAAAGTCCTGTCACACTTAGCGTAAAGAGGTACGGATGAGTATCACACAACTCTGGTGTGGCAGTGACTTTAGAGCGTTAATGTGTTACACTGACTGCATTCAGCGAGAGTCCCCGCGGAGTTGGAGATCGACCTACGTAGTCCGATAGTTTCATTGGAATGTGCCCTTACACGTCTCCCTCAATACCGATGCCCTTCTTTCAGGCGGCTCTTTGTATGTTCTATTTTATACGAGTATTTGTATAAATGGCCCGGAACGTGTGCGCATTTTATAGTATGGAAATTCTCCTGTATTGACAGGTCATAGCCTCGGTAAACATCGGACTAGGCTCTATAGGGGTCATTTTATGTTCAGAAAGGACCACATCAGTCCCTTTGCTGTTGGAAAGATGGGAGAACGGACATTATTGCCTGATTTATAACTTTGAGGCTTTAATTATTACTTGTATGAAATAACGAACGCCTGGCGAATATTAAATGGATTGACACTTTATGTACTGTAAAGTGATATGATCAAAATTTTTTTTAGGGGTGATGTAAAGACCTGAAACACGCTAGTAGGCCAGGGACTGGGGCCCTATTTACATCCAGGATACCGAGTTGCCAATGTCGCCAATATACCGGTACAGACTGTATAGCTAGAGCTTACCGCTTAGTTGTCTATGACATAGTCCTATTGAGCACAGGCGGCTAAATTGATGGATTGACAAATATTGCTTTGATCGGAGAGGGTGAGGAGGTCTATCTCCGACACAAAGAAGTTTACCAGGGTTTACCCGTGCTTGCTGGGTCTGGAGGCAGTTAAAGATACGACACCACCACGTAGTTGGGTGTCGTCCCTTGTAAATGGAGAGCGGAAAAATTACAATTTAAGCAACTAAAAGCTGTCTATTATACCTGCTTAAGAACACGGACACACGTTAAGTCGCCAAGAAAGAGTGCACAACGAAGTTATTCCTCTGTGGTCGTTGGGATTTTTGCTGAACGAGATCGAAGGATCCCTATGTTGAATCCTATCAAATAGAATAGCAGGCACGTGGGATGCTTATATCACATAATGGATATAACCGGATTGTTACACTAATAATATAACTGGAGTAAGCAGGGGTGACGGCCGCAAAGGAGATAAAGTGTTGGGCGTCGAGAGCGTACCGAGTGTCTGCAAGGAGGGAATGGAGAGGACCTGGGGCTGCGGGCGGGGGCGACTGGTGGTCCTCTTTTACCTGTTCGCCCTCGGTGCCTGGTTAGCGATGATGTTCCTGCAGTTAGTTCTGCTGGATGTTCAGCTGACGCGGGGCTCGTGTGGGCAAACGGGGCGTGGGGTACTCGATCACCTGTGGGGACGCCAGGAAGAAACCCAAGACGTTAATTTAGTAAGTTAATCATGCTTAAGTTATGGAAATGAGAGAGAGAGAGAGAGAGAGAGAGAGAGAGAGAGAGAGAATGTTTTAGAGTACCTGTGTGTGTGTGTGTGTGAGGGGGAGGGGGAGGGGAACAGCAGAATAATACAATTCGCATGGAAGGGTTTTGATGCCATGGTTTTTCATAAAGCAGACACGCGCTTACATAAATATATATAAAGTTAACTCCCCTTTATTTTGTCTGAAAAAGCACTATACAACTAAGCTCCGTTTAAGCCGTGTTTATAGACGTATTACATCACACGAAGTAGGTCATTCATCGATCAGTTGTCTATAACCTCCGAATGAAAGGTAGCACCCATGTTGTTTGACGGGTCCTAGAAGACAGCTATTGAATAGCATGCTTGTTTAGTGGGCGGTTGCACAAACCAACTTTCAGCCGAAACTTTTTCTAAACTTTACTCCCCCCCCCCCAATATAAAAATAAATAAAATAGATAAGTAAATAATGGTCCGTTACCTCAGTTCAAGAAAAGAACGGCTTATTTGACTTTGATAAAGAGAGTGTTGTTCAATTATATGATTGATTCGAACTAAAGGTTGATTTATTTTCGACCAAAGTAGACTAAGGGTGCATTCCCAGAGATTTGGATCGATCCAGAGATTAAGATTTAGATCGACCTAACTCCCCGGGGGTTCACGCTAAATTGCAGTCAGCCGAGCGCGCACCATAGTTAATTACCCCCTTACAGCTTTTAGTAGGCGGGGCAGACGCTTAAGCCGGCTAAGCTGACAGTAATCTAGCGAGACTCCCCACAGGGATAGATCGATCTAAAATCTATGGGAATGGGGTCTAAAATTTTAGTCTAAAAATTTTGGCCAATTCTTGAACCAATTAAAGCTCTTCCATGAAAAGTAATCGTGCGGTAATAGTCGTCTGAATATATGTATGGACTGGAAAGTACAAGTTCACATATTTCATAACTTTTGTCTTTTTTTTCTGATTCAATCTGTCTTCATTTTAGTCGTAGTAGTGGTAGCAATTTTTTTTTGTTGTTTTTAAAAGTAGTCTTAGCTACAGTAGTAGTAGTAGTAGCAGCAGCAGGAGTAGTAGACTAACTATAAGTACAGAAATTCAATTTACTAAGGGTAAAACACCAAGGCTCTCAAATTTAGATCAACCTACTTCAAGATAAGTTTGCCAAGGTAATGTACGCCTAATTCTCCCCCATCTACCACTAGCTTGTATCAAGTGCCAGGGAATTCTGTCATGTCGAACACAGGTGAAAAACCCACTTTATTACCGAGTCTTTAGAAATGCATAATACCAACAGCGATGTTCAGTGTTTAGTTACTTTGACGGGGTTTTACAAAGGCTTAGGCATAACCTGGATGTCTCACTAACACTTCCTGGTTTTAACATCCCAGCATATGGTCCTTGGATCTTGAATAGTTTCTAGATACGTAGCTCGCGCTAGTTTCTAATGCTTTAAAACAATGAAGTAAGGCGTACGGTTAAGTTAATTAAGAAAGATTGGAGACACCCTCCGCCCTCTCCACGGCTTCCTCTACTCAAACACTATACCACTTTACTTTTGGCCTATTCTTTTCAGTCGCAGATTATATTACCTTGTCTGTTGTTACATATTTCGACTTAATGCGGTAAAGTGCGTTATAACTGAAGTCACAAGGGCCGTCCCATTTTAACTTAAAAGAAAGGAAAATAAAACAGCAAGGCTATAATGAAGCACTTGCCGTACACCGTTTCTGAATTTAAAGTCACCCAGTTATTTTTTATATTAGAATTTAAAACGTTGATTATAACAACATAATTAAGAACAGCCTCACTAGAAGGGTCTCTATAATTATTCCTTATACATATGCATGTGCAAGCCTGGGACCCATCAAACTAAAACTAAGTACATTTGAAGTCACCATTAAAAACCGTAAGCTGTTTACAGTTGTCATTCTCGTCAAACAAAGAAGTGTGTCGCCATGTCTGACTTCCTTAGCGCGTGTTTGGCAGCTAAAAGATATCAAGAACAAGGCGGTTACCCCCACCCCCATCCCCACTCTCACCCCAATCCCCCACCATACCAAGATATTCTCCTCCACACATGGATGCATTAGGTTACAGCTAATTATAACTAAAATATAATCCGCATTGTTGACAGAATAACACTACGAGTGACCTGGTTAATGTATACCGCGTTCTGTTGACAAGAACAGGTTTGTTTAGACTGTTAGTTTTAGGTGGCATCCAGGTGTGAGAGGGAACACAAAGGCGGGGGAAAGACGAGATCAGGCACTTATAGTTTTTTTGGTTATTTACAACTCTATTCACCAGCAATGACTTCAAGTGACGTGAGAAAAAAGAAAGGCGTGCGCATGTGTGTGTGTGTCTTTAAGATCCAGAGAGCGAGCGAGCGAGCGAGCGAGAGAGAGAGAGAGAGAGAGATCAAACTTAATGCTAATACCAACACAGATAGAAAATAAAATATAATTAAATCATGAAAGATTGACGTCAATTGTGGAGCATGCATAAGGTACAGAAGCTGTTAACAAAGTACTGGACGTCCGCAAAATTGAACCTCGGGGGTCTGAAATATAAGATCTGTTATATCTAATGACCGTCCCATTGATATTACTTCCCCGTTTAAACTGACATGCCTATTGTGTGTATCAAAGAGTACGGAAAGCTCTTCGTGCATTGAAGTTTTAGTGAGGTACAAAAGTCTGTTCACATCGTTACTAAAGTCCTTTTCATGTTGACCGGTACGTGTAACTGGACCGATCCAATTATATTGGTTGACCACTTTAAAGTTTTCTTAAAATAGCCTGATTCTTACGTAAGAGAGTCACCTAAATAAGACAGCAATCTTAGTTATATAAATGCATTCGAACCATTAACAATTTCCCTTTTTCAGGTATCAATCCGACTAAATCTTATGGAATTGAGACGTCTCTTGACACACCCTTGCCCAGGGATACAGTTTCATTGGATGAGGTTAAGAATTACCCGGATGTGGCAACAATGGCGTCGCGGTGTAGAAGAAATGTTACAGGAAGGGAAGATTTCGATTAGTCGGCGAAAGAAAAATGTAAGAGATGTAGCTGAATGAGAAAAACAATCAGAGAGAGCAGACCGACGCCAAGAACCTTCACTGATGAATTGTGGTAGTTGAGTGGACACCGATTGCAAAATCATGGTCATTGGTCCCATTCCTTAATGGTGAAGAAGCCTTTTAAAATTCATGGACCCAAATGGTGGTCTGACTCACAGATCACCACCAAAATTTAATGATTTTAAGTTAAATGATTTTTGGCCTTTCCTGAAAATTTCATCCATTTGAATTAAGTTGGCAACAAATTAATAAACAAACAAACAGACAGAAAAACGGAGGCCAAAACTGAACATTCTTGGCGTCGGTAAAAATCATCTTCTTACCCAGTAGGCGTGTACAATTATTTGGATAGGCTCATAGAAATTGAATGCAGAGACAACTTTAATTCCAAATTAATGTAAAGACGGGAATTTATTTTCCTTTTTATTTTTGCAGATTTTGCTTCACTTCGGTACCTTGGCGCAAGGAAACAGACTGGACGAAACAGCTTTTAAGGGTAGGGAGTTGCTCGTCTGCTTAAAAGCAATTACGCGTTTTAATTATATGTCCAAACTAGAAAAGCACTCCCAGAGCGCAGACCTCCGCCAAGGCAGCGATTTATTATTATTATTATTGATTATTGATTGATAATTGATCCGGATCACCACCAAAAACTAATCATCTCTTCCTTGGCCCACTTTTGACAGTTCCTGAAAATTTAATTAAAATCAGTCCATAACTTGTTGAGTTATGCTGATGACAAACAAACAAACAAACAAACAAACAGACAAACAGGGGTGAAAACATAACCTCCTTGGCGGAGGTACATGTAATTACAAAATGAGTATCATGCCGTTTTTTACCGCTGTCATCTTTATCGTAGGAGGGGAGGGGGAGGCAGCCGTAATTAACAGTGAACAACCTACAGTAAGGTGCATTTAAAAACATTTCTTGTTATAATTCATGTCAAGAATCTTTACTAAAGTTTTCTATAATGACCCAAGGTGGCCCTCTTGGAGAGCTGGTACAGTGGAGCGACCTGGTGGCCACTTTGTACATCTTGGGGCATGACGTCACCATCACCACGGAAATAAACCAACTTGGAAAGTAGGTCATAAAATAATATTCTATTTTTTAACTGGCAAATAATGAGTATTTGACTACTTTACCGTAATATAGACCAATACTTTTATTTTTTGATCTAGGGCTACTAACCTGTAATGAATATAATGTCATAAGGTGTTGAACCCGCTAATTTAAGGCATTGAAAAATATGTTTCTAACATCATGGCAATGGTTACAATAAAATAATAGGGTGTGGTTTTGTGAGGAATTAAAGTATAGAGAAAAACTAATGGCGAGCACCTCCATAATTATTACATGCAGCGGGACAAAAGGTAGATTAGATTTTCCCAATAGCGAGCTAAACGTGAATAAAATGACTTCAGGGATGGGCCGTGATAAGTGAGCTCGACCCATCGTCAATGGAAATACGCTTTTTAATCCATGCAGCACTGTTCCAGACTTATGGCGGATAATTGGCAGCGTCCAGTTCAGGCCAGTCTGGGCCGCGGGCCACTGCCCTATGATCTGATCTTCACCGATATACACGGGTACAAACAGTTCAGAAATACCCTGGCAGAAGCGGTTTTTACGAAGTCCAGGTACATGACCTCTAAAATAAAACATAATAATAATAATAATAATAATAATAATAATAATAATACCAACAACCATCCCCAGGTCCAAACATTTTATGCTTGTACGGATATATTACTCATCTAGTCTGATATACAGGTATATCTATATCGATTAATTACTAGATAAATTAATAGTTAAACACTATTATCGATAACCAGACTGATTGACTGACATTAATTCACAATTTGATGGCATTGATAACTTATGTTTCTATAACACAATCAATTTATAAAAAAGAACTGAAAATCTATAGTTATTCACAATAAATGGTTTTGTACAGTGTAAATTCATTAAGTGTGTATGTATAACCGTAATGTAATCCCATTTTCCTGACTTTTACTAATATTATATGTAAACCAAACATGAACAGGTGCCTGTTTCGTATACTCGACTCCTTTGGAACCGAGGCAGAGTTCAACTACAGGCCATACGCCACCGGTTACCATGGCAACAACCGTTCCAATACTTGCGAGTGGGGATGTCTTCATCTGCGACTTCAGCAGTTCTACACAATGTTTCGTAAGTATAGGTTCACGCTTTCATGCTTTGCATGCTCCCTAGGTCCCAGTTGTTTAAAACGGCAAAATCATTTAAAAATCCATTTCTTTCTAGCCTGTCCTTCAGCTGTAGGTTACAGATGTATCTCGAAAAACAGGTTTACCTGCAGCTGGAACAAAATCGGGGTAATATTTCGTTCAGCCTTGTTGAAAACTATTCGCCACGAAGGTATTTTCAATGAACTGATTACAGACGACTAATGAGACATTGAGAAATATTTCTGACATCATATTAAGGGCTGTGACGTCACAATTTCATTTACGTGCGTTTGTACTTTTTTGTTTTTATATTTTTACATTCCCTATTATTTCTTATCTGATATTGCACTTGGTCAAATTTAAACTAGAAAAAGTATTCTGCCAGATTTCCTTCATATTCTTCAATAACAAACCTCCATTTTTCTTGAATTAAACTTCAAATTTTACCTTTTTTCTAGCCCACACTCCGGACAACTCTTTCCTTGGATTTGTAATAGAGCGGCATAATGCTCGCGATGGGGTCAAGCAAACAATACGGATACAGAACCAGTCGTTAGTGTACGCGAAGAGAGAGTACATGTGGGAGGTAAAACGTCAGACTCGGTAGTTTAAAAACCGCCAACATGGTGGTTTCAGAACGAGGCTTAGGACACGTGTTTGCGATATCGCCAATGGTAAAGCAGGAGCGAGTAGCTTATTCCCTCATTCAAATGTCTGTTTATAAGAATCAATTTTAGTTAACAAAGTAGCCACTGAATTACAATGTTTCAGTTTACCATTGGTACACACAGTATTGTACGTGTTAGGTATGTTTTGGTTTAAGGGAAAACAAGCCTTCATCGATGTTATCCGAGAATTCTTTGATGTCCACGCCACATCAGAACTTCAAGCGCCACGTCATATGACGCAGTCCCCTATCCCGGAATATGTCCACAACCACTACGTCCTTCTTGGGGACAGCTACCAAGCCCTGCTACAACAGTCGAAGGTGCCTTCATATTTTGTGTTTTAGTGCCATGATTTGACAAAAAACATGATATTGATGATTAATTAACGTTTAACCAGGGTACGTGTATACAGAAGAACTGTGGGTAAATTTTGCCAGAGATTAAGGGTTTATTCCCAGTGAAATTATCGTTATACGTAGATCGATCCAATCTCGCGGGAATGTCGCTGCATGCAGTCAGATTAACAGATTAACACGTCTTCTCCTTGCGTTGAACAGAATACAAAAAAAGCTGGAGATTATACAAATGCGATGAAAACAAGAGAAGGCGTGTTAGTCTGATTACCTGTTACCATTCAGCGGAGTAGATATATCTAGAACGATAGTTTCACTGGGACTGAGCCCTAAGAATTATACTGCAAATGTGTGAAGCATCTCGTACAATTTCTTTTTAATGCCAAGATATTTGTGGGTCTGGGGTTCCCGTACGAAGGACCTGCTCCTCTCGAGGCCATCGCCATGGGGACCGTCTTCATAAACCCACGATTTCACCCGCCTCACAGCCGCTCTAACACGGCTTTCTTTGCAGAGAAACCGACAAACAGAGAGGTACATGTATAGAAAAGGTTTTAATCCATTTAGTGTATTACAAAGTATATGCATTTTATTTTCCTCTTTTTTTTATACCCCTTCATACCATCATTGTTTAGAGTATATGGCCACGTTATGTTTTTCAAACATGAGGGATAAAATGGGGGTCGGGGTTAATGAATGTTTGTCTACATTGCACTATCAATATTTATATCTTTTTTTTTTCTAATTGTATCTCTTAGCCCTGCTATCTTCCTGTTAAACTCTCCTTACTGCTTAGCTCTTTGGTTAATAATTTGATAATCTCAAGTGAGATTACTTTTTCTTTAAGAAAAACATCGTGTTGACGTATTAATTATGTAAACTGGTATCGGTCTGTGTGTCTATATCTACATGTCTGCCCCCAGGTGACCAGCCAGCATCCGTATGCCGAGGACATAGGCGACCCTCACGTGTACACCGTGGACATTAACAACCATACTCAGCTGCGAGCCACGCTCCTCAGGGTGCTAACTAGGCAACAAGAGGTAATTAAGTAGTGTGTTTGTGTCTGTGTGTCTGTGTGTGTGAGTGCGTATGTGTGCATGTGATTCGGTGTTTTGTACCAGCTCCAATCAAATTTTAATTTCTAATCTCATTTACACCTCATTATCTACTGGGCGTATTTTAAAAAAAGAAATATCGACTCAAGATGCTTCGATTGATTTTATCATTTTAAAGTCCGGGGAAGTCAAGTTGCTTTAAAGGCTATAAAGATATAAAGATATGCGACATTTTCGAACGCATATAGCAAGTATACACATGCATCTTGAACTTGATGAAATGTTTGTTGACAACCGTAGCCTATTGTTGGTGGAACAATAGCACCGCCATTACGCGAATGTTAGGGTAATTCACCAGATATTATGTTTTCAGGTGCCTCCTTTTCTTCCTTTCGAGTTTACCGTTGCCGGGATGTTGGAGAGGATGAATTATTATATAGAGAATCAAGATTTCTGTTCCAACCCCATCAGAAGTCACGTGCCAAGAAATGCCGTCCAAGGTTTTGTCGGTGCCGAGGGAAAGTCGTGCAATGATGTTTGCCGGAGTAACGGTGTGTAGTTTTTTTCCCGGTGCTTTGCAGCTTGGCACAATCATTGTGTCCCAACTATCGCATTCAGACGAAACTGCTATGAAATATGTTAATAATTCTTCCTTGTGGAATAAATTATTTTAAAATACTTTGTGGCAGTATCATATAGATAGATTGATAAACAGATAAATACAGCTAGGATACATTAATCAATCGAGAGAGAGAGAGAGGTATCCTGTCCAGCCATATCAGAGCTATCGCACAACATTTCAAAGCCATTTTATTTCATTGCAGGCCGTTTTTGCGAAAACACGAGGTTCAACAGCGTCAACAACATGGACTTTTTACGGGCAAGAAATGTGACTTGCAGTACAGTTGTATCAGAGGCTGGGTTGGTTTACCCGTCTTTCGTTAGGCAAGGTGCAAGAAAGGATTGTTTCTTTCAACAGAATGATTTTCTGTTCAACTGCGCCAGTAAACTGGAGAAGCACAATCGATTGTGCGCTTGCAGAACGTTTAAAAAGGAACAAGTAGCTCTTTGCCATGAATGCTGACGAAGCATTTTTTGTTTTATTGTCAAACTAATGTACGTATTTTTGCAAGTGATTGTTCATAATTCATTAAATTGCCTTTTTTTTTTAACATCTTTTATTCTCAAGAGGGTTAAATATTGATACAGTATAAATAAAGGTGGCAATTCGCCTAGGCATTATATGCTTACCTTAACATTAAATTGCCTTTACAAGTATGCACGGACGAAGACAGGGAAGATTTTGAAAATGACATTTGAAACGCAAAGGGGATCTCAGTGTTCGGTTTGACAGTGCCAAAGAACAGGGAGGAACTTAATTTTACAAAGCCCTCGAGTTCATGATACGAATAATAAAATAGTTCACTCGTCAAGAGCAGGTAAAATGGAATTTTCTTATTTCCCTTTTTCCATTGTGGTTATTTTAATTTTTGCTTGATGAACTTCTTCAATCGAAATCCTGACTACATGATACTGCATGACTTTACTTAAAACTAATGCATCCATTTCAAAGCAAACTCCATGTGCTACAGAGTGGTATCCACATGGCGGTGAACCCCTGTTTCCTCCCAAATTATATATTATATACGTGGGCCTGTTCTCTGGTGAAGGTGCAGAAAAACACTATGTGAGTGCGAAGGAATTTAAAGCTGTTTTAAAGAGAGAAAAAAAGGTCAATTTATAACTCAGTATGCAATGGAGGGCTACAAACATCAACGACATTTACTAAATCTAGAGACAGACACACCTATCATCGAATTCCTACAGGTATTTATAAATTGCTAGTATGCATGTAGTTTCCTTTGAACATGACGTGTTGATGTAGCCAATCCATCAGCCCAAATTTTTTTCATTGACTGATGACAAGGGACAAAATCATCTGTTCAATTTGCAAACGTATCACGTAAGCCCGAATAGCTGTGTGAAATGGCACATGACAAAGATATCACTCATCTTTTAGATCTATATTAGCGATATTAAATAAAACATGGACCTGAGACAGAAATACACGAGGAATCAATTTGATAAATAATATTAATTGACTATATAATGGAAATTTTATTGATTGTGATGCCTCACCTGAGAGGGAACAGGCTTGATCAGTTGCTCGAATGATGAAAATGTGTGTGGTCAAAAATACATAAACGCATATTTTGTAATTGATTATTGGCACTGAAAGTGCAGACATATGTTACGATGATATAGTAATTGGAATTTGATTAAGTTAGTTTTAATATTCAAGCAACAGTTGATTTTTTATCCTGCTATTTTCTGTAGTCCCTGCACTCTTAGCAGATCATCATCCGGGGCAACAACGGATTGAGCGTTTTTTTTATTTGTCTGCCATCGGCAGCTGCTGTGAGAACGAGGTGTGTGAATATAGGATGGTCGTCCTAAGACTGCTTTTTGTCGGAGTTACCGTAATATTTCTGGGTAAGTTTGACAGACACAAAAATCACTAGGCAAAAGTGGTGTTTTATCATTGATTTTTTATATACAGCTGAGAAGTATGCGTTTAAGGAATTATTCCTCCGTGTGGTATAGATATTTGTTTCTGAATTTAAAATTGTTCTATAATGTCCTTTCAATCCGATTTAGGAAAAAAAGGATATTTAATATATATTGCAATATTCGGTTTACACTTACAAATAATAATAATAATATTAATAATAATAATAATTGATGCTGTTGATATCTTTCCCCGGCAGATGGGACACTATGCAGAGGTTGCACGCAGAATCTGGCTAAAGGCAAACCCGCCTACCAAAGTTCCACCTTCCAAAATGAGTACGGTGTGTACAATGCCAGTCGTGCTGTGGACGGTAACTATGACGACGACAATCGCAATGGGAGTTGTGCCCATACTGGTTCTGGTCAGGGTCAATGGTGGCTAGTGGACTTAGAAACCACGGCGAGTGTGGCCGGTGTCATAATATCAAACCGTGGCGACGGATATTGTACGTTGGGTTCTGTGTATTGTATCCATTATCAATTTATTCAACGCATTTTATTACTGTACATGTAAACCGCACTTCTTGTTGCTGTTTAAACATGTAAAACATTAAAATGTAAAACAGATAGGTACATGTATGATCCACTTAAGAAAATGGATGTGAAAAGTGGACAACAGAACGTGAAGCTACAAGTAACTATTTTCTAAAATGATAAGAAATATTTCATTCATCCCTGTATCTACCTAACACGTACTGGTACGGACTTAAATGATCTATTGTTAAATTTGCCGTTACATATCACGTCAAAGTATGATGAAAGTCAAAATTTTAAAACAATTTGATAATTTTCTATTTTCAGCTTACCGTTTGAATAATTTCGAAGTGAGAGTTGGAACCTCTTACGAGGATAGTTCATCATTCACCCAGTACAAACTCTGCGCCAGTTACCCGGGGGTGGCACCTGTGGGGAACACGTCTCTGTCCTGTGGTTCACCACTGAGAGGACGATATGTCTTGATCATTAAAGTTGGCAGTGACATCCATAACTTGCAGCTATGTGAAGTGGAGGTTCATGGTGAGTTGATGGAATTCCATTTTGCGCAAGTATGTATATTAATATGAGTTTTAATAGGTGTGCCTAAAATTACGTGTATCTATTAACATTTTCTGATTAATTCAACGTTGAAACCGGTGAGTCACCCACTGACACGTCCTTGTTATGGGTTTTGTAGTTCCCATGGTTTACTTATGTTTTTGTATAGGTATTACAAGTACAACTACGTTCAAACGGGTAGCAGCAGATGCGCGCGCAACCCTTGTGCCCATATCCACGCTGAATGTCCCCAGCCTCATCGAATGCAGCACCTCCTGTATGCAACACTGGAAGTGTGCGGCCATAAACGTTCTTTGTGCCGGAAATGACCAATGTGTCTGTGAACTTCTGCCCAGTACTGCCCAGACCAGCGACTTGCAGGCAGACACTGGTTCTGAATATTATGAGGACATCTGCTTGGGACAAGTGTAGGACGAGACTAATAAATGTGGCTAAATCACTTTCAGAAATACCCCAGGGAAGCATTCATGACTATGTAACACATGCCATTTAAGTATCTCTTATCGTTGTGAAACATTAAAACGATATTGCTGAATATACAGACTTGACATTTAATATGAAATATTTTTTCCAAATCATTTTTCATCAGTTTTTTTCCTATTTTGCTGATTGATAAATGGAAATAGGGATTAAAATCGTGTTTTAATATCTTTTAATTATCTTTTTGATGTCATTATGACATCAGTTCATTAATTGAATTCGCCAGTGAAGCAAACAAAAATACATTGCCTATTCTATGGCGTACGACGACCATTAAATGAGATATTTTGGATCTCCATATTTTCCAAATTATCGTCTGTAAAAGAGTTATACGCTCCACAAAAGACCCTCATGTCAGTTGCTAGTCACATCAACGATCGCTGTTACGCCTGACTTCTTCTGGCTGCTACCAGCGCTCTTAAGCGGCAAGGCATTCCTTGGGATAGGTTTATAGAGTTCAATCTGGAATAACATTCCAGGCATCGGTCAAAACTTGTCCACTTTGGTCCGGTTTTGTTGTAGGACATGTAAGCCGTTGATTTGGCGGGTAATGACCTACCCACATATTGTCTATGCGGTTCAAATATAGCAATTTTGATGACCAAGGAAGCTGCTCATTCCCTTGGTTATGTAAGTTATATGCTATTAAAAGCCAACTGTGTGAACCGGCAATCTCACTGTGCAACCTAAAATTGTTCCTAAGGTGCCCCCTATCAAATGATAGTCCAGTGGTTCCCAGATTATTCCTTTATTTGATCTGGTTCAGGTTTTCGTCGATGGCTACCATTGGAGTTTTGGCACCAATGTGGAATCCACACCAAATACTGACGCTGTCAATGACCCTAGTCACTTTGGGCGCGGCACACGCTTCGTTGTAGGCCTCTTCTGGATGTCTGTTAACTCTGTTCTGATTAGTTGAGCGGTGCAGGTGAAATCTGACCTTAATAAAGAAAGCCACGAGGTTTCGGTGTTCTACCCAGAAACGGTCATGGTCGCCAATTCATTGGAGAAACAGACGACGATGTTTTGCTGTTTACAGTGGGTTCCTCGGAGGTCGTCTGGTATTCTAACCTGCTAAAACAAGTTTGGTGTTCGTTAAGGGCCTTGAAAAACGCTTTTTGGTGGCAATTTACTTGCTTAATTGCTTTCTCGATTTCATTAATTGACGACAGTAGGCCTAATTGCAGTAAACAAGGAAGAGGAAATGCTGAAGACAAAACAACGTCGGGTCTTTGTGTGACTTTCTCCCTAAACACTTTTTATGTTGCTGTCAAAGAAAAAGGAGCCGAGATAGCGATCATTCAAACCACTGCTGCTGCTTTTGCAGGTAGACTTCCTCGTTTATCATTTAAATGCTCCCCTCCCCCAGCAGACCCAACTTGAGGAATGTCATAGTAGCTATAGTACACTGTATATCAGATCTTGGTTCAAGTCATGAAAGGTTTAAGCACAAAACGATATTTTGGGGGTATTTTTTCATTCAAGATAAAATTAAGTATCTATGGTATAGATGTGACAATAGGGACTTTACAAAGCTTAATTTGTCCTTAAATATACATTCCAGTAGCATATGGATTTAGGCGAGCGACGTAATTGTAACCTCAACCTGAGGTATCCCCGATGAAAGCACCAGGATGAACACTGAAAAGCGGAGTACAAAAATTAACTATTTAAATATCGATTACAACATGCTGTACAATGATAATGAGTCCTAAAAGGGTTAATGGACTTCTTTGTCTTAAAAGCAATTCATTTCGAAATTAAAAGAAACAGTTTTTTTTTTCGGGGAGCGGGGGTAGACAGTTTACGTCAGGTGATTTGTAAAAGCCGAGGAGTGTTTCACTATCAAATGTGTAAATCATATGTCATAAAAACACTGTAAGAAAGTTTTTTGTTACAATCTGCAACATTTGTTCATTTATATAGCAGGGCGAAGTTAACGCCAGAGGTAAATAGTAACTAATACCGTAATCCTCTTCATCCATTTATTTAAATTGTATCATAGAAGTATCAAAACGTTTGATACAAATGTTCATTAATGTCATAATTTTGGCGATTTATTGAAACCATATTTGTACAGAGTAGGTTAGCATAAGTTAAGCAACAACCAGTATGAAGAACAACACCCTTTTTAAATGAGGCAAGACACCCTCTTCACACTGATTATAACCTTATTTCAACCTTGTGCATTCACCGATAAATCTCCCTTTTTCGAACCCTGTTTGTGTGCTACTTATTAGCTTATTGAGATATCGTTTCATTCTATTAGCAATGCAGGCCGAAATTATCTTATAGTCAACATTAAGTAAACAAATTGGCCTCCAGTTCTTTAGTAGTAGCTTTTTATCCTTTCCAGATTTAGGTAAACAAGTAATCACGCCTTGTCTTTGACTCGTAGACATGCGTTGTTTACTGTATGAGTAATTGAAGGAAGCACTATATAAACCTTTAGTTCCTCCCAAAAAAAATTTATAGAACTCGGTAGTAGGCCGATATCCGTCAATTCCGGGCGATCGCCCGTTTTTCATCTTTTTTAGTGCATTGAGACACTCAGAGTGAAATATGGGTGATTCTATTGCGTTGCGCTCTTCTTCATTTAGTTTTTGAATGAATGGGTTATCATCTCTCATGAACATATTGCGGTGTGTATTATTTATTTGTGGCTTTTTGGAGGAGTACAAGTTTTCATAATAGTTCTTCTGTTCTGTGATGATTTCTTTAAGACAAATAGTTTCTGTTCCATCTTCTCTTACTATTTTCGCAATGGCTTTCTCAGTAAAGTTTCTTTTTTCCAGATTACAGAAATAATTAGTAGGCCTACTGTTTTCTCCCTCAACTTTCCACTTTGATTTAGTTCTGATAATAATACCTTTTACTCTTTGTTCTCTTATATCTTTCAGTTCCATTTCTGTTGCTTGGATTTGCTCTTTTACCAAGTCATACTGGTGTTGTTCGTATAGGGTTTTAAGCTTATTTTCTAATATCTTTTCTTCTGTATTTCGTTTTTTGTTTTTTCTTAGATGCATATTTAATTGTTTCACCTCTTTTTCACTTCCCAAAAAAGTTCGTCGTTTATACTAAGTTCCATATTTTCGGTATTTTCTGTGTTCTCTACTCTATATTGATCAACTACTTCCCTTATGCAACCATGTAGGCCTACTACTTTTACATATTCTTCGTCGCCGAGAAGACTATTATTAAACTTCCAGGTACCTGGCCCTCTGGTTTGGTTAATGAATTGTAGTTTTATATTCACAGGGGAATGATCTGATCTGTAGGCAATATCTATATCCGCACCCTCAGATTATTTTGTAGGTCTGAGGAAATCAGAATGTAATCAAGTCTACTCCGTTTATTATTTGGCCCGTACCAGGTATATCTTCTGACTGTCGGATGCAGTTCTCTACATGTATCAACCAGATCGAAGGCATACATGAGTGTTTTAATCTCGTTATTTGCTTTTACGTTATTTCTTTTAATGTAGTTGAACGTATCTTTGTCATAATCGATCGGGACATTCCAGTCACCTGCGATTATAACGGAGGTGTTCCCTATAACTTCCAGATGATTTTTAATGTCGTGGAAAAATGAAGGGGTATCGTTATTGGGCCCATAAAGGACAGTCAGTGAGGCTCGAGTGCCTTGGATAACGCAGTCTATTATTAAGTAATTTCCGTTCGTGTCCTTTATTTCATTATTAATTTTTAGTTCAAATGAGTGTTTGAATAAAATCTCCACTCCTCTGCTACTTGATGTATAAGAGCAAAATCTAGCATTTCCTCCCCATTCATTTTTCCACATACCTTCCTGGTTTTTATTACAATGGGTATCTACTAATAAGGTAATATGGTATTTTTCCCTGCATTTAATAAATATGTCCCTTCTCTTTATCGGATCTGATGATAAACCCCTGCAATTTAAACTACCGATCTTTTATCACTTTTATAGACAAGTATCAAAAACTACTTTAAGGGAGAAGAGGTAGTGTCAACATACATGAAGGGGATATAACGACAGCTTAAATAGAAGTGTACGTCGTCTCTCCATAAACTACTATATATATATATATATATATATTTGTGTGTTTCTTGCTTTCTACTAATAATTACATATGTATCTTTTTTTGCGCCTTCATGCACATACATACTCGCACACGTACTATCATTCACACCTAGAAATATAGCATGATATAACATAAACGGTCACAATGAATGCTTTTGTTGAGATAAGGTCAACAGTTGCTGTTTTCTTCACCATTTGCAACTAGTATAGAATAGAGATGTGTGGAGATGATTATTTTTCATTCACCTATGACTGGTTTCTGCACTCAGCAGAGCCTTACACAGGTTGCGTAACGGGCAGTTAGCACATCGTCGCGAAGCGAAGCTCCTGCAGAGCGAGTATAAAGCCTTCTGCGCGCGGGCAGAGATAATTATTCCCACATGGGATTTCTCAACAGAGTGACTACAGACCAAAATGACCGTCTATCTATCTAGAGACATATCTGTGAATATCTGTAAAAAATCTGTCTGTCGCCCTGGTAGAGGGTAGGGGATTGCCAGGTTACTCGTGACAGCCATTACCAAAATGGCTTATCCGCGCCAGAAGGCGATCTTGAAGAGAGTTGACAGTCATCCTGTCATGGTGATTCTTATGATGTTACAGGTACATGTTAGGCCTAGTTAGCCCATTATGAGTAGGCCCTACCCTAACAGCCACGCATGCAAAACGATTCATAGTTGTCATTTCTAAACGCAGTTTGATTTTTTCCTTCCTTTCTCTAAATTTTCTTTACATTTTTGACGGCGTTCGCATATTTAGAAGTGGCTTACTCATAGGCCTACCCAGCCGTACATCTAGGTTTTAAATTATGTAATTTCTTTTCAGGGTATAGGCGATGGTTCCAAGGGTCTCGGAAACGCTATGCTGTTTTGTTTCTTCACAAAGTCCGTTAGAACAAGATTATGGAACGGAATAAAAAGAGGAATTTCGCTCCAAACTGTCTTATAAGTCTTGTTTTAAAGCTTTGGTCTTTAAGTTAATAATTTTTAGTTACTTTTAAATACCTTATGATTTTATTTATGATACAATATAAAACATCAACCTTTGGGTTGCGATTTTAGCAAATAAATTATTATTATTATTATTATTATTATTATTTAAAAAATGGCGGCGTAAGCGTCGAGAAAAATCAACATGGTCAGATCATGGAAGCATCTTGGCAGACGACCGCCAACCCGTCCCGGTGTGATAACACATGGTGGCATACTTACTGCACTGGTGGATGTGGTGTGAACGGTGGCTCAGTTTCTTCTCTTACAAATTCAAGAGCGACTGACATTGACACAAGCCTTCTTTGTGACTGAAAAGTAAACTGCCTGTCACAAAACTGCTCTTTAAATGGGAAATATTGTCCATTATCGTTGACAAGGAGGGAAATTTCATAAACATTTATTTTATTTAAACAAAGAAAGATAAAGAAATTCTATGAAATCATGCAATACAGTGGAACTTCATGTATCAAAATCCGAATTTTCCTGAAAGTTAGCAGTTATATTCTTATCGCCAAGGTATATCCTTTCAAAGCCCGGTGAGAAAATTATGATATTTCAACCCGTTTTCGAGTTTTAAATTTCTCATTTTTACATTCACACAGACTCTCTGTTTTGGGGGGTTGGACTAGATTAAATGAATACCGAGTGTCCTCCACTCTCGTACACATTCAGCTATAAGACGACAAATAAAAGTGAACTTGATCGTAATCAGGGGTCAGTCGAGAAAACCCTAGTCAGGCTTTTTTTCCCTTTTCACTATGCCAACCTTTATTAGACCACATAAAACGTTTTTTTTACTCCTACTTTACCCTCTACCAGGGCGACAGATTGCCAGCCTGGTAGAAGATGCTACTACTTCACGTTATGCGGCATACTGTACGTGTTTGAAAATTTTCCAACGACCCTTTGTCTACATACTGTATCTTACAAAGCTAAATATCTTTTCCAATTCAGACCTTAAAAACTATTCCAAAAAACTCAAATAAAAGTACCCTACGTGGACGTGTTTTAAAATATTGGTCAGTCATTAAGAACTAAATCATTAAATGAACAATGGAATAAAACATTGAATCCAAGTGCAAGGGCGGATCGAGCTATGATTCGTCAGTAAGAATTGCTTTTTCCCTGATCTCGAGGAAAAATGCAATTCGGAGGGTTAAACCCGTATAGAGTAATGGACTAGATGTGTTGAGAGCTGAATATTGCATCAAACTTTGTGCGAAAGGCAGTGGTCAATTCATGCAAACGACAAATAACTAGTTACTGCATGGGCACGGAAGACGTTTCCGCTAAAATATAATGTTGCCAGCAAAACATATTCAGAATAAATAACATCTTAAACCACTATTTCTTTCAGGTTTTGGCAGTACTTTTAGTTACCTAAGTCTACCTCTACCTCTCCTCCTCCTCCTGTCCTCCCGCCTCCCTCTCCTCCTCCTCCCTTCTTCTTTCCCTTGTTGTATAAAAATGGTCAGAAAAAATACTGCAATGTTTAGTTCTGAATAGGAAAAAAGCTGAGGAATTTTGACTTGGAAGAGAAAATAATCATATTTTTTAAAGACGAAGAGTAGCAATGTTTTACTTTGAATTAAAAAATGTTGTGAAGTGATGGTTATGGCTACAAAAAGCCCCGCTCTAAACAGACTGTTTATGTACACAAGCAAATTAGTAATGCCTTCAGGGCTTTTAATAGCATATAACTTACAGAACCAAGGGAATGAGCAGCTACCTTGGTCATCAAAATTGCCATATTTGAACCACATAGAGAATATGTGGGTAGGCCACTTTTCGCCGAATGAATGGCCTACATGTCCTGCAACAAAACTGGACCAAATTGGACAGATTTTGACCGATGCCTGGAATGATATTCTAGATTGAACTCTAAAAACTTATCCCAAGGAATGCCTTGCCACTTCAGAGCGCTGGTAGCAGCCAGAAGAGGTCAGGCGTACGTAACAGCGACTGTTACTGTGACTAGACTTTGTGGAGCGTGTAACTCTTTTACAGACAATAATTTGGAAAATATTGAGATCCCAAATATCTTTTTTAATGGTTGTCGAATGACATACGGTAGAATAGGCAGTGTGTTTTTGTTTGCTTCTCTGGCGAATTCAATTAATGAACTGATGACACAGTGACATCAAAGAGATAATCAAAAACACGATTTTAATTCTTATTTTTATTTATCAGTCAGCAAAATAGGGAAAACTGATCAAAATAATTTGGAAAAATATTAAATGTCAAGTCTGTAGTTTGCAATGTGTGCACTTAATGTATTTAAGAACATGCCTGTGGCCTCATTTACTTCTCTGTATTAGGTTTGGGTGTATAGCCGGGGCTCATGGGGCGCGCCGCTCGAGGCTGCACCACGACCACACCCAAAGTAAAAGATTTAAAGAAAATAAGGGGCAGTGAATAAAAAGGTGGCCGTAAGCCGAATCATCCGACTTTTTTACCTAAGGCAGGGGTGATTTTTAAACGAAATGTTTAATGCCATTAATATCCATACCCGAAAAACAGTGTTTACGTATCATAGGGGCGAAGATGGTCAGAATTTTTTAAGTTTACATTGGTGGGCATCTTATTTTCTTTCTGTCGGTAGACGGTAAAAAAAGATGGAGTAATTGGAAGACTTTTAGAAAATATCTCAGGATCCGCCCCCGTATCAATACGTGTTCCCCAGGCATCCCCCACCGAAATACATTCTCGACTGCCTTTCTCAATCGTAAGACTAAATTCGTAATTTCGTGGTTTCTTCTTAACCCCTGACGCTATTTCAAAGGGAATATTTATATCCGTAGAATTGTCATGCTATAACTGCGAGCCCATCTCCCCATTTAGTATTCAAAAACGAATAAAAAGAAAAATAAGTGTCTGCAAAACTTCGATTGTTTCTTAACATTTCACGTTCCAAATACAAAAATGTTGATCGCAGAAGATTATCTGAGGCCGCCGTTTTCTTTCTGTTACATCTTTCCGAGTAGGAATGCTGCGAAGGTGGACATCAGTCCCAAAAGAAGCAGACTGCTGGACACTGTGGCACTGCTGGGCACTGTGGGGCTGCCGTTGCAAAGTTCCCCGCTGCACACACACACCCTTGCCTTCCGACCATCTAAAGTCTCATTCTTGCAACCATTGGTCACATCAAAGGCACATCCGAGATAGACTGGAAATAGAACATGTGTAGAATTCTGTATTTGTCCGAAAACAGGCAGGACGATTTCATATAAGCCGTACTGACTCGTCTACTTAGAGTAGAGTATTAACTGTCATATCAAAGTATTAGACACACAAGGTATGTCAATATTTTACTTTTAGGTGAAAATTAACAAGCGAGATCTATCTATCTATCTCTCTTTATCTCTCTCTCTCTCTCTCACCTGAAGTGTTAACCTTGGTTGTAGCACAACCATAGAGGCATTCGGTTGTTTCACTCGGGTTTTTGTCGGCACAATTTGTGCATAAGTAACACTTCACTGCGCTAGCTGAAAAAAAAATATAATCATTAGGGTAAATGCGCCATTTATTCTTTTGTCAAAGATGTAATAATCGTAGTAGTACTGATAACATAGTTAACTAGATGGTGTCGATGGGTAGCCATCGCACATCCCCGCACTTCCCCATATTATCAAGAGCAGCTCACTCCTAGGGACCACTTACCACACACACACGTACACACGCACGTACGCACACACATACACACACATCACTGCTTCATCCAAAGGTATTTAAAAATATAAATGTAAAACAAATCTTTATAAATATAAAAATACATGTATGTACACTGGTACATATACCGGTATATATATATA